>CM067216.1:101719061-102319061 GCA_034190945.1 Octodonta nipae | reverse complement strand
CTGTTGTGGAGGCATCCATCATAATACTGACTAGCTCAGCAAAGCACATCTCAAAATGGTGGGTGCGATTTTTTTTTCTTTTCCAACTTTGGACACCTTAGAGAGGGCGCCAGACACACACAAACATATAGGCAGCAAAATAAGACCAATTTTACACTCACAATTATATTTACAATTTTATAACAGATAATTTATATTGACAATTTCAAAAAAAAGTGGTCAAGCCAAATACAATAGGGCAGTTTGATCTGTATACCTTCAGTAAATAATGACTTTAGACTTATCTGGTGCAATGCTCTCAGGTTATGGCCGGACTGTCTGGTGCCTCAGCTGTATCGGGAGAGAGAGAGAGAGCCAGTTGATTTAAAGGGTTGCGAAGCCTTCTAGGTAGACTTTACTGGTTGGAGCTTCCCTGACGACTAGTAGCAGTAAATAGTCGCCCCTATGGTGGTAGGTGCTATTCCTCTAGCGTCCTTGGGTCCAGCTCATTTTTGTGCATGCAGGAAAAAGATAAAACAGAGAATTAGTACGTGCTACCCCTTGATTGGACTTGCTGAACTCCCCCAAAAGTCTAAATTCAGCCCCTGTTTGGAACTGGCATACGATAAGTCACTTGAATGTCTATGCAATATAACGATAGAGTCTCTATTTACATTGATACTTATGGTCCACTATTATTACAATAATGTTCTTTGATATTAAATTTATTTGTGAGTTATAGATAAACCGAAAATACAATTACAGAAAACTTCATTCTCTCTGCAAGAGAGGTACGAGAAGGTATTACAATAATTATTACAACAATAAAGATTCAATTTCTCGAAAAAATATACTAAAATAAGATGACTGATTGGATCCAAACATATGCTAATACAAAAATAAAGATAACAGATTTGATCATATGCTAATACAAAATTAAAGATAACAGATTTGATCAAAAGTCTACGATACCAGAACGATATTCCTTAGATAGCAAGGAAAATATTATAAATAAGACAAATTTCTTTTTTATTTACTTTAGTGAAAAGATAATGATTTCTAAGTACTATTAACTTCGGTTGATTTTATTTATTTCACCTGACTGAAGGTCATGGAAATTTTCATAAATCTTTCCAAATTTATAAACAATGTGGTGTGATAGTTACCACCTTTATACGGTGTGAAGGAGTTTCAGCAAGTATCTTGTATGAGCAAATTAAATAAAAAATTATTAATAATAATGCCCGCAAATAGATATACATATATTCACATATATAGCTAGGTAAATTGCAGCTAATAAAGAAAACAACTGAAAGAGAAGATATATATGACATAAGTAAAATATCGGAAAATTGTTCTGTGCTACTTCTAAATTCTAGCAAGAAAATCCCAGGTCAGCTAACTCTAAATCAAATACATTCCCTAATTTAAAGAGAAGTACCGAAGTAAGTGATATAAAAACAATTCTACGGTGAATGTGTTTAAATTTAATTAAAAAAATAAAAATAATCTAGGTAAGACTTTAGATATAGAAAAATCACTTACTTCGCTTTCCTCCTCTGCTAAGTAGACTAGGTTGGTATCCAAATTTCCCAGATTAGCTTCCCCTTTTCCTTCAAACCTAGCAATGGTGGTCTCGGAAAGCAACAAAATGGCTTCACTGTAGGTGATTGCAACGGAAAATCAGGAATTCTCCCTTTCAGCTACAACCCTAAAAAAATGATAAAACCACAGTTCCTGTTCTTGGTTTATAAGAGAGATGTAATTAAAGAGAAAAAGAAATATATACATATATATATATATATATATATATATATATATATATATATATACAAACATATATATATAAAGACAAAAAGCAGTAGCACCTAGCACGTGTTCCAATAGAAAGGTTATGCTCTATAAAAAATTACAAAAAAATTGATTCCTTTTCACCACCTAAATAGGAAAAGAAAATAGATCATGTAGAGTAAACACTCCTTTTAAACAATCCAACGAAGCTATATGATGAACTCTAGTCGGGAAAACATCTTCACACAGCTTCCGAATTTCAGCTACGATAAAAAAATTAGACATGTGCATATATACATATATCTACGATAGATAAAAGATAAATCGATATTTCAATTGATCGGTATTTTCACCATCAATTATACTATAAGAAACGGTACAGATAATTTAATCGCGAGAAAAGAATATATACTTGCTTTACTCACTTTCTTCGGTAATCGAAACGGTACGATAAGATAAAAATGGCTTCCTGAAACTGCCAGGTAATTAATCGATCTGGTCTCATCGATTTGCAAAAGGGAAGAGAGGGAGTCAAAACGTGAATTTTTCGCCGGTACCCAGCAAATAAGTACCGCGCAGGTTTCTTTAATGCGGTAGACGATACACAGAGTCGAAATAAGAATTAATTCAAAGATAAACCGATTGATATTACCGATTTAGTCTATTTTACGAGTTACATTATGCAAATTAATCATTAGGCGATATAAGGGATGACGAAACATACTTTTAGAATTAACTAATCAGCCATGCAAAGCGAATAAAATCAAATTTGAGGAATATTTAATTTAATAACAGCTGAAAGCGAGATACTAATGCTTTACGTACCTGAGATGATATTCTGAACTCAACAGGGTTGGCGTACAAAATTTTACATAAAACCAAAATATAGAAAAATTATTAACATTTGCCCGAAGTGACGATTTAATCGTTACAATATATATATATATATATATATATATATATATATATATATATTTAGACCACATTAAGGGCATCCATCACAAAATAAAATTTACCATGGAGGTTGAAGCCAACAATCAACTGCCGTTCCTTGACGTTCTCATAAATAGGAAGGAAGATGGAACCCTTGGCCATACAGACCAGGGGCGTAACTTCGGATCGAATGTATTCCAGAAGGTCTGCACGATGTTGGGGATCAGGAAAACGAGAACAACACCA
The DNA here is from genome assembly GCA_034190945.1 of Octodonta nipae. Classification (NCBI taxonomy): domain Eukaryota; kingdom Metazoa; phylum Arthropoda; class Insecta; order Coleoptera; family Chrysomelidae; genus Octodonta; species Octodonta nipae. Next base: position 102,316,112 of record CM067216.1, on the reverse strand, counting down.
TTACACTCACAGTCAGACGGAATGGTGGAAAGATTCAACAGGACCTTGGAACAACACCTATCCAATGTCGTCAGCAATAACCAGCGTGATTGGGATTAGCATGTTTCCCTATTCCTGTTGGCATATCGCTCTGCCGTACATAATAGTACAGGCCTGACCCCAGCCAGGGACAGGAGCTGCGATTACCCTGCGATTTGGCATTTGGCTCCCCCGAAGAACCTCCCCAAGACATCCAGAATTATGCCGACCAGCTCCGACATAACATGCTGGCAATACACGAATTAGCCCGAACGCAGATGTTGGCCACCAGTGACCGGATGAAGACGCGATACGACCTCAAGGCCAATTCAGTCGGGTTCCAGGAGAGGGACAAAGTCTGGCTGTACAACCCCCAACGGAGCAAGGGTAAATCTCCAAAGCTTACACCCGCCTGGGATGGTCCATACGAGGTGGTCAAGAGGCTTAATGACGTCGTCTACCGGATCCGTCGAAACCCCAAGGCTAAAGTGAAGGTGGTTCATTTAGATCGACTCGCTCCCTACCATGGAGAGGATGTTTCTGATCGGGAGGATCAGAATGAAAGGGGGGACAGTGTTACGAAATTTACCCAAAGCCGACCCTGTGTCATTTCAGTACGACAACAAACGCTTTAAGATAAAAAATACGATTCTCGAAAAGACTCGGCAGCGGAAGGAGTGATGATGATTTTTACTGGAGAATTCGACGCTGGTGTTATAAAAGAAGTACGCCACGATCGCCAGGCAGTTATACCGCGACGACTAGCGTATATGGGATTGTTATTGTATTTGAATCAGCTGTTCTAATCTAAAGAAAGTTCTAGAAAAGTGAAAGTGAATATTAGTTTTATAATTTTAAATTTGAACCCACGGACTATATTGCATTATCTTCCCGCCAGTAACTCCAATGTAGTGGGAGGAGCGTTATGGGTTCAATTTTTTGGCGATCGTAAATATCTCGGCTGTGGGAGGAGCCTAGTGGATCACATTTAAAAACATCGTTGTTCAGGGTGTTCAGAGATCGTTTTAAGTTAGGCTATCGGATGGGTTTTTTGATGGAGAAACAGTAAAGTTGTATTGGGATCAGTGTGGATATTTGATGATGCTGGAGGGTAGTTGTACGGGTTCCCTGATTCTGGTTAATGTCTCTACGCTTTTATCGGCACTTAAAGACACAACGGGTTAACAAGATGTTCAGTGTAACCGCACTATAGTATTATAATTTCCCAATTAGAGTTGTTGGAATTGCTGTAGATGTTAACCCTAGTTTTTTTGCCAAAATACACTGTTTAGACACTTTTGGTTTCGGGAGGGTTGAATAACACCCTAAATCACTTTTTTTAAACCGTAACACGCAATTTAATGTTTATAGGGGCCCGTGGGCATTGAAAAATGTTCGGAGCACCCGCAAACGCGTCCGATCGATACCAAGGCGTGTAAGAAAGTTAAGCGGCTCATGGATCCAATATTTCAACAAGATAATGCTCGGCCTCATTTTGCTCAAGTTAGTTTACACTTTTTTGAAGAGACCCATACGAATCTGTTCGCCGACATCTCCCAATTTTTCGAGGCTCCAAGAAATGAAATACAGGTAGCTTGGTATAGTAGTCCTCAAGAAGAAATAGACCACCATAAGTAATGAGTGCCAAGATTTGTTGGGGAGGGTAGAGATAACCGCGGTGGAGAAACAATTTATTAACAAACTTATTAATAAAAATACTAAATTAATATTAAATTTAAACTTCCCGGGTGTTGCTATTTCTTTAACAGAGAGTATGTAAACCGGCAGATTACCCTCATGCTCTCGGACTCCCAATATACTATGTAATAAAGTTGTGCAAAATTCGTGATTATTTTAACGTTTTCCACGGTCAGCCTTATCCAGTCAGGACAGAGTCAAACTTTGTTTAAATTAAACTTTACGTGATATAAGTATATTTTCGGTAAATTCTAACAGTTGTTAATGAAAGGTAATTTAAAATAGTCCTTTGCTGTAGTGGAAGTATTTTGCCAACAAGAACAGTGACAAGAAATGTCAACATGAGTTGACTAAAATTAAGCCCAAAAGACCAAACAGGAAATTTAATTATATAACTGGAGCAAACTGTGTGCTAAATGTTACTTGTACTGACAAAGACAAATTTGACAATATGCATAAGAACAAAACGTATTCAGTACCTCCAAACCTTGTATAGCAAAAGACGAGGCGTAGTCTTCCATTTAGTAAAACAGTTAGTATGTCGCTTGTTGGTATGAAAAACATTTTTCCAAGAAAATATGTTGTATTTATCCAACAAAAGGTAAACATCTGCTATGACGTGAGCCAGCACTCCGATGCGCTTGCCAAATTTCATAAAGCTAACTTTTCCTACAATGTGGGTTGAAATAAGCTGTTAAAACGTTATATACTCACACATAAGGATACGATATAAACCTGGAAGTGCACTCAACGGTGATTGTTGTCTAATCCCTTCAGCCGTATGATTCAGTCACGTCCTGTGAGTCAGGACGACGTGGGGAGAAGCCGCTGACCCCCCTACGCTTCGTATGGAAAATTTGAACACGATAAGATAAAAATGGACTAGAGAATAATCGCAAATTGCTGAGCGATTACAAAGCATGTGTGCGATTAAATCTTAGATACATATTCATAAAGGAAAATTTACATTAGGTCTTCACTGAGTGTCGTGTTGTCCTATTTTGCATTATAATCTGGTGGTTCATTATTTAAAACGTTAAAATTGTACATTACATTCGACTTTAGTAATTTGCATGTCAGAGTTAATCTGTCATTTATTATTTTTTTAGGGGTGGAAATTATTCAACATCAGTATCCGGTTGTTGCCAAATATGAGATCATACGCTCGCATGTTATCTCATGTTTTCCAAATGCGTGTGGTTGCAATGCATTGCTACATTTTTCAATGCCATCTAGATGGCTACATTAACATATTTTTAAATATAGCATTTGTCTGGTTTGTTCAGTTCAGGATAAATATAAAAACACCATAATCATACTTAATGTATTTGTTATACTATTTGGCTATACCATTAAAAGAATATGTAGCTTCCATTACTCAGACCATTATCATACTGAACTTTACTAATCCTTAATTTATTTCTTTGGGAACTCAAACTCGTTTAGTGCAAATATGCCTATAAGACAACAATTGGTAATAAGGAAACGAAATACGTTACAAATGCTACATAACGACAATTTTTTCGAGCAATGTTGCCATAAACTATGTTCTTCAAAGTCATATTGACATAACTTCAATATAGAATTCGTCATCATCAAAACAATACTTGTTTAATATATATTGTCACTTTTGATACCGCTTCTAGATATGTTTGAAATTATTGTAGTAGCAGAAGGAGACTAGTAATTTTAACTCAACAAATTCTAATATGTAGCTATTATATTTCAGCCGTTTTGTTTTAGATACAAATAAGCCGTAAAATTCATTTATTGTGGATGTAACAAAATACATACTGTAAATTCAATCAATTTATTACATAAAATATAGCAAATGTATAAAAACACAGTTTTTCAACCTAAGACCAAACCTTTAATTAAAACACTTAACGCCGTTTCAACAACTCTAAGTTGTCATCTTCATGGAGTAAACCAAATTTATATGATATCTGATTTAAAAAGAGTTCCCCATAATTATTTAGCTCATCGAATCATTTTAGTTTCGTATTCTTTAAGGACTTTGCTATACTATTTTTTCATCTTATAGAGTAAGGTTGACACTCACGCATTTTTAGTTGATTAATATTTAATACTGAACAATTCTGATGTGTTTACAACTACTACCACCAATTGGTTTCTATGATTGGTTGTTACAAATGTTGACCCGACCCTCAATTTTTTACTTTTATATTATTTAACTATGAATCAAGGTTCACTTACAAAGGCGTACATTTTAGACAAAATATATAATATTGGATACAAGCGAATGAATACTTAATGAGACAAAAAAATGTTCAAGATATATTGGTGTGAATGTCTGTGCTTGTGTTACTGATGATGATTGTTCCATTTTTTAGGAGGTTTACAAATGCTAACCAGATATCTGGTTTATTTACAGTATGATATTAAAGACTGCATTTTCCAGAAGCTTTACTTTCAACTAGTTGGAACACGTTCACATAATGCTAGGAATGTTATGTATTATTTAAATAAATATTTTAATTTAATGGTTATCGCTACCAAAGGTTCAATAGAGTGGCCTACACAGTCGCCGGATCTCACAAAAATAGACTTTTTCCTTTTGGCACTTTATAAAAAGCATTTTATTCGAAACAATTCGAGTAACTGTCGGAGAATTAGAGGGAAATATTCCGGAAGCACTTAGAGCTTTAACTCTCCAAATATATCAAGAAATATTTAGGGCGGGACTTCAACAAGTAGAGATGCATTTCGGATATATGCTAATAACGTCTTTAAAGTGATTTATTTAATTTATCTTTGAACCGATTTCAAATGCAAGGATTTTGTTGAATATGTTATGAAATTTGAATAATATATTTTATTTATAGAAAAGTGTTTTTATAAATTTAAAAAGTCATAAGACATGAAATATTGGCGAAAACTGCTTGTATCTATACAGTGCTAGTCTCCTAGAAACATGTTGGAATGTCTTCGATGCACATTCCATAGTGAATATTCAAAAAAATGTATGAATTAGATGTTGCGGTTTTAGTTCAATGCTGGTTCAATGCAAGTATATAATTGACGAAGGACCTTTAGCGGAAAAATCAATAAACACGTGCGGTCACATAAACGAATCACCAAATAAAAGTTATCACTAACCTTTTACGTCCGGAAGCTCTGGTGTTTTCTTGGTTCTTCTTTCTTCTGAGGCTAGCCCCGTAATAGCAGGAACAGTTTCTTAGAGCTTACACAAAAAATAACGACGTAATGTTCATTGATTGAGCATACAAAAAAATCCGGGTTTAACAACAAATGATGCGCTTTTGTAAACACAAAAGAAACAAAATGAAAGCGGTTTAGCGGTCGTTACGAACGAAGCTACTAACTCGCGAAATCGTAACGCAAAAAACAACAATAAGCGTCGTCTCTTCAGACGGAATCAAAGCGACCGAAAAGTTCGGAGAACAAAGACGAATCTTCCAAGCATCTTAACAGCTAGGGATCCGAAACACGAATGTCAATACTGTCTATATTTTACACGCAAAAAAACACTTACAATTAGCATTAGCGCGACGGAATGTTTTAGAAAAGGTGCAGAAGTTTAACTATCAATGAAGTAATTTAATCAAATTGAACACAATACACTAAACAAATTGCGGGAACACACCACATGTAAATAAGGATCTTGGCCACCTAAATGTAGAATTAAAAATCACTGTAAAAAATCGAGTAGGCACTTGCTTTTAGAATTAAAAAAATTGCAAAATATACACGGTGTTCCAGTTGAAATGTAAATTGTTAGTACTTAATACCCGTTCCAAATTTTATTAATGTACCAACTTAGCTGTAAAACTAAAGAAATATCATGTCTAATAAATGTGTTGGACCCGGTATAAGATTTATGCACTTTCACTGCATGCCACTTATGCCATTTTGTATAGTGGGTTAAATGTGTTTACCTACGTATATGCAAGGTGGCATAAGCAAGAAAATGATTCTATTTCTCAGGGATTTTTCAACAACTTTATGATTTATGCCATGCAGTAGGTACTTCATAATTACCATAGAGTTTCAAAGGCATAAATACATCAACCGAAAACCGTAAAGATTTTCCGCTAAATTTCCCCCTTCTGCCTTTTTGGCACTTATCTGTACTTATGCCATTGATTTAATGTTGAAAAGATCCATCTATCAAATTAGGAGCAATAAACAATTCACGGAAAATTCTCAGAAGTCATTGAGAGGTTAAGCTGTGATAACTGTAGACGTGATGGTGTGAGGTATTTTAATGATTTCTTACTTATACTTTCCTCAAAAGGATCCAAATAAATACAATCTATACTGTTTTTTAGTTTTTGGATTTATAACGTTTCAACAGGACTTCCTTCGTCTGTCGGGATAGCTTTCGCTGTCATAATTATGAACTGGACTAGGTTTCGAGTGAGGAATTTCTGAAATGCTCGACCTTTCAACTCCTGTTTTATTAACAAAACTAAACATACTATTTTTAATAAACATAATATTTTGAAACAAATCTTTTCCTGGTATTCACATTTCCTTGAAGCATGTGATAAATTTGTTTGCTCAGAAAAGTTCACTATGCCTAGTAAATATCTCTACTCTTGGAATTTTGGACTGTCTCCGACTAGTAATTTTTTTTCACACGTTATCCTCTTCTGCGCATTTTAATGGAACAGTTGTCGAATTCGACCAAAATCATTGTTCAAAATTTTTAAGGTAGACCAGGAACAGTTGCATCCTTCTGTATTAAATACCTTAAATGTGGAGCGAAGCAAAATAATATTTATATATTGTGTTTAACACAATCTTAGAAAAATTTGCATATAAAGGCCAGTTAAAATTACAGCTTACGAAATGACTCAAAAATCTATATATAAATAGACAAAGACAAAACGGTTCGGTACAATTTTGTCCTCTGTCCCTCAACCGATTTCCTTTATTTTTGTTTTGTTTAGTAGCTATTTACGACCTTCAATGCAGATTGTATATAAAGAATCTTTATTTATATCTTTTCAAAAAAAGTATGATAAATTATTAATATAATTCGAGTGAGTGGCGCCCACTATGAACAAGTATCTTAATGTTCGAAATTCGACAGTAAAATTTCAATTGTGTTCAATCGTGTAGCAAGGTATAAATATTACTGACTTTTACTTACCTACTTACTTTTTCTATTCATTTATGATGTTACTTTTGTTCAAAACGATGACAACAGCAACTATTGAAGTGACCAAATTTTATTTTATATAAAGTAATCTTTTAAATTAGATTTAACATCTCATCTAAAAATTAGCAGTCAGTTAAAAATTGTTTACTGTTCTTTTAACGAGATATGATATGCTGCAAATATAATTTTACTTTTTTATCTAATAATATAATACATATAATTTTTGTTTATTATTTATATTCCGTTTTATTTAGATATATGTAATTCTCGCAAACGACACGATTTTGTCTAAATTCCATTTCGCGGTTTTGTCGTCTACAAATTGGAATAAATTGTATTACCAAGAAAGAACGAGATTGGGCCAATTATGTTTCTTTCAACACAGGATGATTTTATAACCTACTTGAGGATGAAAAAATTCTTTCCATACAAATTGATGTGTGATCTTATAAGAATTTTATCATTATTTGATATTTTTCTAGCATTACATTTTTACAGTTGATCCTTTTATAGGATTTTAAAGTAAAAAGTACTGGTTAGGTTTTTTTTGGATGGGTAAAAAGTTATATGCTCTCATGTTAATTTGAAGCATACAATGAAGTTGCCTTAAGCTGTTACATATGCATAGATATAGACAGCGATATAAGGCGTTGTAGATTATAATTATACAGGATGATTCCAGATATGTTAGAAGTTAAATGTTTCTTGGGTGGCACATAAGCATGTGCATATCATAGAGTGTTTAAAATATAGAGTAGAGTGCAATTATAACTATACAGGGTGGTTTGGAAAAAAAACGTATATAGGGAAGCCTATTGGCGGTTGAATTTACACGGCTCTTAGACTAGAGGGCGCAGTAGAATTACAGTTATACAGGGTATGCACAGATATTTGTCATATTAAATTAAGACTTACGAATTTGAACACAAATAAAGTCCTGTTTATTATATCTGAAAAGGAACTTGAATTTCGAGACGTATTGACACAATTGGTCGAATTTCGACCACTGCGCGACAGCTAGTTATCAGAAATAATTGTTATATAGCATATAGGGTGGAGTATAACTATAGTTAGATAATTAAAAAATGTTATAGTGGTTGACACATAAACAGTAACATATACAGGATGGTTGCACTATAGGGTGAAGCTGAGTTACAATTATACAAGGTGGTGGATACCCCTAAGTTAGAAACATATACATAATTTTCTTAAAACATATCTACCAAACAAGTTATTCCATTCAACAGTAAACGAGGTTGGTCAAGCTACTAAATGAAAGTAAAATATCTTAGGTTAGGCAATTTCCAAAAAGTTAATTAGATTTGAAAACTGCATCCAAATAAATACCACAGATAAACTGAATTTCCCATCATTCACCTGATGACGATAGCAGATACTAAGCTATTGAAACGTTGTGAGATCAACCTTTTCAAGACGATGGAAGTCCAAGGAAACTTCCAGTACTTCTCAAAAATATGCTGCATATAAGGGGTGGTTGAAATATAAGGTGAAGAGAAATAATATTTTCCAGGGTGGTTAAAAAATATCAGTAAATGGTTATATAGCAAAGTCCATTAATAGTTGAGATACAGAGTGGAGCAGAATTATAGTTCAGCCTCTCAGCAGATGCATATGCAGGGTGGTTGAAATATGTTATAGTGTACAATTACATTATACGGGGTAGTTCAAAAACTAACAGACAAAGACGTTCTAATCGTTGTCTAGTTGGCAGCAGTATTTATAAGATGGTTTAAATATAGATGGAATTAGAGTTATAATTATACAAGGCGGTTCAAAAAAAGTTAAAAATGGTGGCCAAGAAGCAGTTGCAGTTTGGAATATGTTGAGGATTGGTGGATTTATAGTTTTACAGGGTGGATTAAAAAATGTTAAAAACATTGTTACATAGGGTAGACCATACACAATGTTGGAGAAAGTTGCATTTAAAGGGTGGTTAAAATATAGGGTGGAGAGAAATTATACTTTACAGGGCGGTTCAAAAATTATCAGAAATAATTTTTATATGGCGTAGACAGTTAATTTATAGGGTTGCGTAGAGTTATAGTTAGGGGTTTAAAAAATGTTATTTTGATTGATAAATAAACACCGCCATCTACAGGATGGTTGCACTATAGGGTGAAGTAGAGTTATAGTTGTACAAGATGGTCCAAATATATGGTTAATAAAACTGTTATATAGGGTGGCCCATAACGGCTAGTAATAAATAATATTCTTAGGTCTTACTAAGCTTTAGATCACTAGAATTTGTGAAAATATAAAACTTTGATAAAAACCGTCAATCCTTCAATGGTAAAAACTCGTAGTATATTAATCATATAGTTTAATAGTTTAGTGGTAATTTCAAAGACAGTGCAAACAAAATGCAAATAACAAAATCACTGATGATAATTTAGCAAGGGCACTTGCTTGAGGAAATAATACAAACTAATCCGGTAAGCTGGTTATTACCAGCTGAGGTTTTAATCAAATAAAGAATACGTGCAAGAGATTTGCTTTATTTTCAGGATTGATCATTAAGATCATAGGGCAGAACAAAACCTCCTACAAAATATTTTTGTACAACAAGTTTTCCAAAGTTTGAAAAATGCAGAGTCAACAGTCGTGCCAAAAATGAAGAAAACAGACACTGTGTATACAGTTGCCAGTTTTTAATGGAAAAATATTTAACTTTGGCATTTCGTAGTTTGCTAATTATTCTACTAATCTGTAATAATGAATTATCGAATTCTTCAGAACACACAGAACTAGAAAATTGGTCGAGGGGAGAATTTTCATCACTCTGTTTACTTAAAATACTTTGAAGGCAGGTAGTCTTGGTTTTTATGTGTTTTTCGCTACCTGTTCTTAACGCCATTAATTGAAATATTGCTTTTTTACCACCCGCAGTCTTCCGAACATTCGATATGTCCTATATAATTCAATTGTTTTTTGTACCTTACTCAACAAGTTTGGGTTAAATTCATCTTCTTGAAATATGATTCAATTTTCTTTCACCAATATATTGCGCTTATTTATTTTTAATAATCAGTATTCACTGGTGGCTAATGAACTTATTAATTGTAACATGAACTGGCCATTTATTGTTATTGTTCTTTTACATTTTGTAATATATCCCATACCAAATTTCGGTTGTTTCTTAGTATCGAGATGATAAAATATGAGTCAAGTACATGTGTTAATCTCAAAGTCATTCTGATACTTAATATCTATTCCTGGCTGTGTTTTGTCTATCTTAGATACATATGTTATCTTAATTAGATAACACAAACATGTCAATATAACTAATTACCTTCTTTATTCAAGGACACACTAACTACTTATTTCGATTTTATTCGATGTAGACCATCTTGGAGGCTCCACACTACTTTAATTAACTGCTCCTTTTCAATGGCCGAGCTACCTTGGCGCTTCGCTGGGCTTTAATTCTTGAAATTATGCTATACAACGAAAACGCTCGTATACGATCCTGAATCGTACACGAAGTTTATTCTATTGCACAACACATTGGTTTGGACGTACACGATCTTCGAGAATACCGATTTCTGAATCAGATTGTAAAGCTTTCGTATGGTTTCAAGATTGGTTAACTAGAAATAGATCAAGCTTAGGTACGTTTCTTATAGTTCTACACCTATAGATCTCCTTAAATTTTCTTAGGCCTGATAAAAATTTGTCTTCCTGTTTTTGGTGCAGTCAAAGGTATACAACATATAAATAACGACATTGAGTATGTATATGTTTTAATTTATTTAAAAAAATTTAAAACTAAATTAACACAAATATATACAATGTACGAATAAAAATTGGTGTAAGATTGGAACTTTTAGACATATAAAGTTTTCTGCGGCTTGTATCACCAAACCCAAATGTAATATGTTCATTTCAGCTGGGTGCAACAAATATATCAAAGTACCTGAGAAGCCATTTACATCAATTTAATTTAGTCTGTGGACACAGTAGAAAGTTTAATTTTAATATAATGCATGTAACACTTTCACTGTATACTTTTTTTATTTGCACGAAATATATATGAGCTTAACGTTGTAGCTCCATGACCACAATCCAGTAATCCAGCTGTAATCTCTATAAATAAGACTCCCCTAAGAGGAATAAATTGACTACACCATCATGTTATCAACCCTCGACGCTTATTTCCACTGCGGGAAACCAACTGCAAGCAATGAAATTCTCAGCCGTTAAATGTCTATGCATGTTTCATTTTTCTTTTGTGGCCCGAAGGGCTTCACGAAAATTTCCAAACCCCAATATTTTTCTGGTAGGGGTTCAAACATGGGAGATGACAAACGACATTGAAAGGGAGCATAAATATATGTATCTATATAGGGCATATTATCAAGGGATTTTTTTCCATGTTGAATAAAGTTCATTAATCATTATTATGAAGATCAAGGGAAAGCAAGCCGCGAAAATTTTATATGTTGTGAAATCAGAATTTCGCATAAACGGATGTACCTAAACGTTGGTGTATAAATATTTCCTTCGGGCTTTCAAAGAAACCTAATGAATATGGATGCAGAATAAATATTATGAAATGGCAAGAGTTAATTCCATTACGTCGTTGTTTACATTAAATTTACGGAATTCTCATTCCCGAGATACAGTTAGAATATCTGTGCAATACTCTAAACAAACTAAAGGTTAATAAAATGCTTTCTGTTAAGCAGTGTTCAATTATAACATTGAACTGATTTAATCAGGTTTTGCCGGAGGCCCTATATTGGCACACGAAATAAATTAAATAATCTGTTTAAGTAGTGATATTCATTAATTACAAATGAGACGCCAATGATTCTATTAAAGTTTATTAGTATTTCAATTTATCAATTGATGTCTGTATTTAATCTTAGTCTTCTTGCAGAAAGTTAACTAACTCCAATTTTTCATATTTCTCAACCATGAATATTGTGACTTGTTGGGTCCTGTTTGGGGTTTCCTATATACACTTTACGGGTATTCTTATAATATCACTCCTGATTTCCTTGTCATTCACATCACAGCAATTTTCTCCAAAATTGCTCGACGGAAAAGTTGAAGTTGAGTGTATAGCTTGGTGACCTGATCACGAATATATATCGTAACTGAAGAAAATTTCATTTTAAGCGTACTTCAGGGGAAAAGGGGGGAAATTTAATTCGACCGTTACCCCCTTATTTCCGAAATTATTCAGCCTACAATTTTGATGAAGTGGGAAATGTAGAACGTTGCCCAACGATTACAGGAAAAATAACAAGAAACACCTAATTTTTGATTTTGGTGTGCAAATTATAGAATTACATGAAAAATTAAAAATTCAAAATTTTTAAACGCATTATGTAATAGATAAAATGAAGAACACATTTTTTCAGATTTTAAAAATTATAATTTTATAAGATATTTAAAAATATATGCATAAACTTTTTTTTATATTTTTAAAATCAATGGATTATAAGATATTAACAAAAATATTTAAAAAAATAGGCATTCTCCCCTTTATTTCCGAAACCATTCGACCAAAAATTTTCAAAAATATATTTTATTTAGATTCTTTAACAAATTCGTTTAAAAGATTGTATAATGTATTATTTAAAATTTGACCATTCTTCCCTTTATGCTTCAGTCTACTGAGCCTAAAAGATTGTATAGGGCTAAAAGTTGATTGGTAAAAAATAATGATAGTCCTAATCTTAATGTTGGAGATCAAATTAGAAATTTCAATAATTATTTTTAAAAAAATCAAGGGAATTAGATAAAATAAAAAGGTTTGGTGTGACAAATAAAAGTTTATATAAATTTAAACCCCTTAATTTAATAGATATTACGGGAGCTAAGTATTAATTCCCTGCTTGTCTAACACTGGACTATTAGAAAAATATATACTTTGATTAACCTACATTGTATCAAATCTTCAAATCTCAAAGGTGGTATGGAACCCTTATTATGCGACTCGCTCTTGACTAAATTAATTACCCAAAATGTTGCCCTTCATTACAATTTTTGAAACTCCTATCTGTTTCCTTTTTATATATGTCTTACGTAGCTTGTCTAATGGTTTCCATATTTTAATTTCTCTTATCACATTCATTCTTCTTCCAGTTTCGTTGGAGATATGATCTGTCCATTATATTTTAAGCATTCTACACATTACTCTCAATGGCTTCCATGTTATGCATTTGGCGAGTCCTCATCGTCTAAACTTTGGTCGCATTTAGGTAAAAGGATTTAGTATATATATTGGTTTTTAAGTTTTCGCGGACACTAAATGTTTTAGGTGGTTTCCGGGAATTCATCCGCGTAGTTGATAACTGATCCTTGTCGGGATCGATGGTAAAATGACGACGTTTCGACAGAGTCAAATCTGCCCTCTTCAGGTCGGTTCTTATGATTCTCGTAGCCTTCTGCTTTCGCTTCTAGTTACTCGAATTACTAGAAGTGAAAGCAGAAGGCTACGAGAATTATGCGAACCGACCTGAAGAGGTCGTCATTTTACCATCGATCCCGGCAGGGATCAGTTATCAACTACGCCCATGAATTCCCGGAAACCACCTAAAACATATATATATATATATATATATATATATATATATATATATATATATATATATATATATATATATATATATATATATATATATATATATATATATAGGTTGAATAATTAACGGGATTCAGCCTGAAGGTGGGCGAATTAAAACTACGTGTTAACTCTTTGTTCATTAATGAAGAGCTTTCGAAGAGTTTCTCTTTTTCATCAGTTCAATACTAGAATGTTTTGATTAAATTATTATATGTTTTACAAAATTTGATAAAAATACTTACAAAACTTGAAGTTAAATATAAATCAATCCAATATAAACTACTATAAATTTACTCAAATGTACGAAAAATGTTGATATGGTTTATCGCATTAATTGTAAGAACTGTCCAGCTTCTTATGTGGGACAAACTTCTAGACTATTAAAGGATAGAATTGTCTCACATAAAAGCGACATTAGACTCGGCAAAGAAAGTTGTGCCTTGGCCACTCATTGCATATCCAATGATCATATAGCAGACTTTGACAACGCTCAGGTACTGGTTAACGAGAGGAATCGTTTTAAACGTAATTTTCTAGAAATGGTTTGTATTAACAATCAGTCTAATTGTATAAACAAAAAAAAACAGATATTTCGAATCTAAATGTTATTTATTCTAATTTGTTAGCGATGGATGATAGAATATCTCGACGAATTAAATAATTAAATTAAATATCTATTTTCTGAAGAAATATTTTTGAAATAAAGTATAAAAAAATTATATTATTTGGCAATTTCATTTAACTCACAGCATTACCATGATATTTTGAAGTATATCTATATGTCTTGACTTCAATTTAAAATTTTCTGACATCCATATCAACCTTTTTCGTACATTTGAGTAGAGGATTCTTTTATAGTGTTTTATATTGGATTGCTTTATATTTAACCTCAAGTTTTGTAAGTATGTTTATCATATTTTGTAAAACATATAATAATTTAACCAAAACATTCTAGTATTGAACTTATGAAGATGAGAAACTCTTTGGAAGCTCTTCATTAAAGAACAAAGAGTTAACACGTAGTTTTAATTCGCCCACCTTCAGGCTGAGTCCCGTTAATTATTCAACCTATATCGAACAACCAGCCGTTATTCCTGCCTATATATATATATATATATATATATATATATATATATATATATAGTTATTATGTTTGTAGTTTTTTATTTTAAGGAATATAGTTTTTACCATTTCTTGTTTCTGTCTCCGGATTCGTTTATCTAGTCCCAGCATCCTGCATACAGTAATGAGCAAATGTGTGGAACAAGTAAATAACTCTGGAATTTTTATTGTCAAGAAGTAAACGGTGCTCAGTTTGAACATCTAATACATTAAGTTTAGTTAAATTAAGTTTCAATGTTTTGAAAATCATTTTGATTTAGTTAATAATTATGATTATGTATTTCTTTAATGGATATTAGATTTTTCCTTTCCTTAATTCCTTTTCTGTTAAAATCTCGGTAGGTATTGAAGTAAACAATATCAAACCTGATATTTTTGTATTCGCAATAAAATGTTTCATCAGAAACTAAAATACTATACAGAGTGTTTCAATGCAAATTTTAAAATCGACGTTACTTCCGGTAAAACAGGAAGTTCAAAATTGTAAAATAATTTGGAAACAAATAGGCAATCTACTGCAGTATCCACCTTCCAAATTTCATTTTGATATCTCTAATAATTCCAGAGATATTTGCTTGGTTTCACACATTTGCCCGTCACTGTATATGAATTTCTTAACTTGTTCTATTCATTTATTTTATATCATTTTTCGTGTACAGATATTAAGTAACTATTGTCTTCATTTTCTCTTTCTTTATCTTAATGACAAGTGCATCTTCGTCCCTCTAAATCGCATATACTTTTATACCTTCTTTCTGAAATATCTCTGGTCTTTATAGTTCTTATGGATGATGTTTATTAGCAATAGGCCCAGTGGTTGAAATTCGACCGTATTTTATAAGAATAAAGTTGGGGAGAAATTCGAGAATTAGGCGTCATGATCCCCCCACCCAAAAGTTCACGTCATATTCACAAATCTATTTAAATTTAAAAAATATGAAAATAATTTTGAAAAACAGGTGACTCGCCGAAGTTTTGGCTGGCACCGATCCTGGTTTAATGTATGATATAATAACTGTAGGATTGTTTTTATAACCTAAAATTTTCCGTCATTTGCAGTTCATAAATATAAAAAAAGAGATGCTCAACAAGCGTACGAAAACTAATCTTTACTACATTCTCTATTGTCCCCTGATTGACAATATTTTACCTAATAGATTGTGTTAAATTTTGAATATATTATATTAATAAGATTACTAAATTCACAACAAAAACTTACAGAATAATCAATAAGAATTTACTGAAACTTGTCCGAAAAATCAATACTGATCTTTTACATTGACTATTTTACAACTGAACAATAAACAATGCTTGTTGCTGAACTATCAAAGATGGTTTTTTACGTGATGGTCTGAAAAACATATGGTTTTCGATGTATTTTTTCATACTCAGCACGAATATGCTTTCAGAACTGCTTCCTAGCCATTCAGTATTCTGAAAATTACTACAAATCATTTTTCAGAAGATTTTCAGCAATTACCAATTTTAAACACACATTTTTAAGATGCCAATGATATGTTTATTTTAAGTAAAAGTTACTCACCTTGTATTGAAAGGTAGGAATTTGCAGGAATGTGGCCATGCAATGAAAAATAAATTGACTATAAGATACCTACATTGTTAG
This sequence comes from Octodonta nipae, assembly GCA_034190945.1. Taxonomy (NCBI): domain Eukaryota; kingdom Metazoa; phylum Arthropoda; class Insecta; order Coleoptera; family Chrysomelidae; genus Octodonta; species Octodonta nipae. The sequence goes on along the minus strand of CM067216.1, from coordinate 102,299,906 downwards.
AAAACAGCATCTTCTGAATTTAAATGTTTACCCATATAGTGATAATTTTCAATACAATTTTCAATATAAATAATTTAATTTATTTAAAAATGAACACTATATTTAAATAATATTTTTGATTTGAGTTTGAAAAATTCCTATAGTCTTAAATTATATGTAAGTGAGGAATAGAAGAATTAGATCTTTATTCAGACATTGTACGGTTACGATTTCAACTCGTAAAACGAAAATGCAAAGTAGCCTTTGAACTTGAAGTCGACATTTAGTATTACATTACAAATAATTTCAATACATAAGTAAATATTAATAAACTTTACACTTCGATTAATTTAAGATAAACACACTTACCCAGTAACCCATGAAGATTTCTATTTTTTATCAACCATATAAAGATATACAAAGCACCTATTGTTAATTCGTCTTAAATATATCTATTTTGGTTGACAATTTTTTGCAGTGAACTGAAAATGAAATCTTGAAAATAATACATTGACAAATTTTCTGATTGAATTGAAAACCTTTAACCAAATGAAAATAAAGAATTGTCAAAATTCAAATCAAATTCGCTAGAAAGATAATAGTTATGAACATCAGTGTTGCCAGATATAACTATTTATCTCGAATCGTACGATATGTAACCTTAGTCAAATCAAATGAAACGTATCTGCTAAATATAAAAATAAAGTAAATTAAAAGTATAAGGTTAACCTTTCACAAACAAATAGATGAGTAGCAAGATAATTCTAAATTTGACAATTCATATTTACAACTCAATTTAAGTTGCAAACTTGCGCGAGCCCAATAAATGACGAATATTATATAATATAAATTATTGTGTGCTCTATTTCAATAGAATGATAGTGTATAATCACTTTAGTGAAGGTTTAATATGTGTTTGTTTTACGTTTAATTTAGTTCCTCTTTCACATCGAGTCAAGCCATGTTTATAATTTGCTGCCAAGCAATCTGGCTGCATGGTTGGGATTATTTGTTTAGCATTGGCAGTATGAACGCAAATATTTTTTTTTATTATTTTATTTTATTTAATGACTGAAACAGTATTATAAGTAAATTTTGCCATTCTGCACTGACAGCCGGCAGTAGCTATTAGACAAAACAGAAATAAAGAAAATCGACAGAGGAGAAAATAGAACCGAATGTTTTTATCTTTGTCTATTTATATATAGATCAAGTCACTTCAGTTAATTTCTTGTTTATAGAACAAGTTGATCAGTTCTGCATACGTTACTTCCCTTTTCATAGTTTTTGAAATATAGGTTAACATGTTGTCCTTGATTTTCACATTTTAGAAGTATTATATTAAGCACACCTAGTGCTGTTCTTCTCTTACATAATGATCGCTCGTTCCATATTATATTCTGTGATGTAAAGGATTTACATTGGTATATCTCATCAAGCTATTCAACGGTTATTCTGAACAATTGATATTATCGGAATACAATTAAATTAAACCCAGCCGTGTTCTTCAAAATATAATTTATTTGTTGGTCAAACTTTCAGGCTTTCATTAGTGGAAATATCGTCCTCGCATTGACCTTCAGGTTTCAAAAACTTATTGAATATTTCTTTAATAAAAAATTATGTCAGCTGTTAGATGTACCTGACTCTGTTTTAATTGAAATGTTCTTGTATAGATTACATGTTGTTTTTTTTTATCTAAAGACATTGGCTATTATTTGTTACCGAAATGCCCTTCTCATGAGGTTCGTACTTATTATTTTCTTATCCATATTAAAATAACCAATATTTGGTTGAATTCATCAAACACTTGACAGCCTTCCTTAATTTAACTACGCTTGGTACTCTGCTGGTAAGAGAATAACTGAGAAAATATAGTGTACCGATATCGCTAATTACTTTTTTAAAATTCAGAAGTAACGTTAATGAAAAAAAAATTAAACATGTTGCCCAATAAATTTGAAAAACTGAGAAAACTGCGTGGGCACATAATAGTTCTACTAAGGTTTGGGAAGAACGAGAAATGCGAAAAATTGACCAGAAAATACTAAAATTCCAGAAAATCTGAAAGTAGTTTCTTCTATGGAATTTTTAGGTGAACAAGTTATGAACGACGGACATGTTAAAAATTAATGAATCAAGTTTTTACACCAAGACAAGGATTAATTGTAGAACAGGTTATTAGTGTTCCGTATATACAATATACGGATACCCTTATAATATCACTCTGGATTTCTGCCCCTGTCACATCACAGCAATTTTCCCTAAAGTACTGGACGGAAGAGGTTGAAATTTGGTATCAATGTATAGTTTGGTGACCCGATCAGGAGTACATATCGTAAAAGAAGAAATTTTAATTTTAGGGATACTTCTAGGGGGAAAAACTAAAAAATCGACCGTTCCCGCCCTTATCTCCGAAACTACTCAGCCTAAAATTTTGAAAAAATAGGAAATATAAAACGTTGCCCGAAATTTACAGGAAAAATAAGTAGAAACCATTAATATCAATTTTGGGGGGCAAATTAAAGAATTTAATGAAAATTTAAAAATAAAAAAGATTCAAACGCATCGTGTAATACATCAAATGAAAAGTCCCATTCTGAAGGACACAAATATATGTTTTTATATTTAAAAAAATATATTTAAAGAGATATTAACGAAAATATACCAAAATTTACCCATTCCTCCCCTTACCTCCGAAACCATACGCTGGAAAATTTTGAAAAAAAATGGAGGTATAGCCCCTCACCTGAACTTTACTGGAAAAATAAAGAGAAACCCTTAATATTTATTTTGGGGGGCAAATTATAGAATTAAATGGAAAGTATAAAATTAAAATTGATTTCAACACATCATGTTATATATGAAATGAAAGGGCTCATTATGACGAAAACAAATTTATTTTTTTTATATTTTTAAAATATATTAATTAAAAGATATTAACAAAAATATAAAAAAATTACTCACTCCCCCCCCCTTTTTCTTTGAAATCATAAGCTGGAAATTTTGAAAGAAAAATGTAGGTATAGCCCTTTACCTGAACTTTACTGGAAAAATAAGGAGACACCACTAATATTCATTTTGGGGGGCAAATTATAGAGTTAAATGGAAAATAAAAAAATATAATTGTTTCTAACGGATCATGTAATATATCAAATCGCAGGTCTCATTATTTAATTTTTTAAAAATGAATATTTTAAAATATATTTAAAAAAATAGCCATTCCCCCCGTTATTCCCCAACTATAAGGCTTAATTTTTTTCTGTTTAGAGGAAAAATATTAAGAAATCCCTAATATTTATATTGGGGGTCAAATTATAGAATTAAACGGAAAATAAAAAAATATTTTTTTAACGCATCATGCAATACATCAAATGAAAGGGCTCATTACAAGGAATATAAATATATATTTTTCATATTTTTAAAACTAATTGTTTACAAGATATTAATATAAAGATATAAAAAAAATTTCATTTCTCGCTTTATTTCCGAAACCATACTACCTAAAATTTTAAAAATAATTAGGGGTACTGGGGCTCACTTGAAATTTATAAGAAAAATTATTAGAAAACCCCCATAGTAGTTTTAGGGACAAAAAATATACAATTAAATGGAAAATAAAAATTCTATTTTCAAATGCATCATGTAATATATCAGATAAAAGGCTTATTATGTGAATTATAAATACATCATATTTTTAAATCATTTGTTTAAACGATATTAACAAAAATATTAAACATCGACTTAATTTCCACTTTAGAAACTACCCTATTTAAATTTTGAAAAATATATTTTTTTTGTATTTTTAAATAATTTGAATAACATAGTTAATAATTTATAATTTAAAACTTGACATATTTTGCCCTTTATCTTCCAATCTATAGAGCCTCAAAACTCAGACAGTAGATTATAAAAGTTTATTAGTAAAATAAAACTCTAATGTTAATTTTTGGGGGCCAAATTAGAAAATTAAATACATATGTATTCTGATAAAAATCAAGCGAATCCTGAAGCAGATAAAATAAAAAGTCTATGTGTGGAAAATCAAAATGTATATTTTTTATAAATTTAAAACGCTTCCTTTAAAGATATTAGAGTAAATATAAGAAAATGCACTCATTCCCTGCTTTTCTGAAACTGGAATATTAGAATTTTGAAGGTGGTACGGAACCCTTAGTATGCGAGTCCAACTCGCACTTGACCAAATTATTTTTAATTTCAAATTTGTACATCATGTCCATTAGATTGTCATACTTGTTTGCTGTTGCATACATTTAAGAGAATGCCGGAGTAAGACAGAAATAAATCGTTTACGTGATAACACGTGAGAGACAAACTAAGCCGACTTAATATGTGTACTCAATATTTAGCTATATTACTTACTCACTATTACCATTTTCATTCGTTTACTGTTTTATGCTAAAGCCAAACTAATCTTACATGATCATCATACTGCGAAAAACATCTTTCAATTGAGACAAACAATTCCAAATAATTTGTTATTGTAAAACGAAAAATTGATATAAAATAATCGCTCATTAACTTAACGTTGTTTTAACATTTGCTCAGATACCAGTTACTATATTTATTAGTTAAACTTAATTTGCTAAACTGTATGGAATTATTATTACACTCCTGCACGAAATATTTTGGTGTTTTGTAATTTTGCTGTTAATCGTAGTTTATTCCTAATTTCCCCCTTTTTCTTATACATGTACGAATAAAAAATATTTTTTTCATATTCATATTCGTATATGTTTGTAGCTTTATATTGTCAAATATGTTTCTGGCATAGTGTTTTATGGTTGCCAGTTTCTGTTAGAAGTGTTTATGGAAACAATTATGCGGGATGGTATGCAAATTTTAACCTCCCTTATTATTTGATATTTTTCGTAGGTCACTTTCCGTCTCAAAAAGGCTTTAATTTCGCAACCCATTTAATTTTTAAGAATCTTCCTCATCATAGTATTTTCTGCAAGTACATCTTGCACAAAATTAGTAGATATTATATTATTTTCAGTACAAAACTGGTGACCAGAAATTTTGTTGCAAGAAAACTTAAAAAGAGATGGGAGTACAATAGAACAGTACATTTTGTTATTGATATATTGATATTTGATTGATATGTGGCATTTGACAGCATAGAGATAAATCAAATTTGTATTAAATAACTAAAATCTGCAACTGCAGTTTTGAATTGTATATTGGTTACCCAGGAAAGGAAATGCAGGACCAATCCGCAAACAGATGCATGTAAGCACTAAACAATATCATGGGGTTCAAAAGCCTAAATCAAACATCAAATACCAAAACAAATATAACTATTATTAAGTCAATAATAATACATGGTTGCTAAACCAACGCTAAAATCTAACAGCTGTACATTGATAAGAAACACAATACCTTAATCAAGTTTCACAAAATACTTATTCTAACTATACCATTATTTATATATATACATTGTAATTTACCTAAATAATTACACAGAGCCATTAAAAAAATTTAAGGTTGGGGATGAATAAAGATCTAACTGATTATTTAATAGCCTACATGAATATTTGTATTTGTTAATTTCTAGCGATTCTAATAAACTGATTATACTCGGATTAGTTTCTAAATGTAAAATTTTTACATCATCTTTAAAGTTATGATTATCCTCTATTAAATGACGTTCATAATAAGATTTATTATCCTGGGTTAAATAACTTCTTTTGTGCTTTTTAATACGGGTATTAAAATTTCGAAATGTCCTACCGATATACAGCTTATCGCAATTGCCGCAGTTAATTTTGTACACCCCGGATTTACAATTATTATCTAGTCTTTATTTATTGTTCTTAATATATTTGGATATATTATTTGAAGTTTTATAACTAAACGGTTTTTCTTAATGATTTAATTTTATTACTTATTAAAGTTTTGAAAAAATCATTAGTTCTCAGTTGTATAAATTGAATTTAGAATCTTTTGGAACATTTTCTTTTTTACTAGGTTAAGTGTTCAAAACTATGTTTTATTGCGAAATGGTATCAAAGGTACATTAAATAATCTATGAATCCTGTATTATACAGTTATTGTGATATTGTTCACCATTTATAAAACTTGAGTTACCAATCGGTCTTTATTGTCCTCTGATAGAGCTGGAAACGTCAAATGGGTTAAATAGGGAATGTCTACAGCAAGTGCTTGTAAACTCGCTCCAGATTCTTGTGTTTTACCGCTCAGTTGCTCTCATGTATAGCTGACTCCATGTTTGATTTTCATATCTCTTTACTAATACTGAAATATTCTCAAAGATACATTTTTCATCTATTGAGAAGGTTCTAACGCTGGACCTATAAAGAAATTACATAAAAGGTAGACTTTCCTTAGCTGTCTCATCTATTAGCTGCGGTCACTGCTCCAAATTGTTACTTATACATATGCCAATATAAACAACCATCAAAGGTGGCTGGTTTTATGAAAGTAACTTATGGGGTTGTCATATTTTCCTGCCTGCGAGTCTTGTTACATTTTTTATAATTCTATTTTCATTTGTACTGTGCTTTGAATAGCTTCGACGTCATCTACTTTGTTTTCAAGATTTCCCAGTAATGTTTTTAGTGGCGTCATTTCATCGTTCATTTTCTTGAAGTCTGAATCCACATTCCGTATTTTCTGGTTTACTATTTCGTAGCTTTGTCTGAATAATGGTCAATTGCACCAGCTCCGCTTAAAGTTTAAACTTGGCTTATTTTGAATTTTCCATTGCACCACACTTTAAGCTCACTTAAAATTGTCTTAAGCTCGCGATAATGTAAACCAAAGCCAAGCCCCGGGTTAAATGGCATGGACTGATAAATTAGCCACTAAACAATACGTTAAACGTGATGGACAATTGTCAATTACGACCGTTGGGTATTTCTAAAACACCAATGATGAAAGAAATATATATTAATTTTAACTATATTTCTTTGTTGAACAATTTTGATTGATTTATTCTTTGAAGCGGTTTTAACCGGCCATATAATTAACATATTAAAATGAATAATCAGATAATGTATGAAGATTACGATGAAGATGATGAAATCTTAGAATTCACAGATAATGGTTTACCCCGACAACATTTCTATAATATAGACGAAGTTTCTTTCAGAAGAAGATCTCGTCTTTCAAAGCAGACAGTTCTGCAAATTTTGGGAGAAATAGAATACAGGTTAGAATTTCCCTTTGCTGGGTACTTAATTGCAAATTTAATCTATATCACATGATTTACTTTTTTTTTCAGCAATAATACCGTTTCACCGGTAAATCAACTACTTACGTGCTTACGATTGTATGCTACAGGTGGACAGTAGCTGATTTTAGTGGCACGTATGTTTCAACAGTTTGCCGAATAGTCAAGCCTCTATAGTTTGAAAAATATTTATATTAAAATGCCAGCTCATAACCAATTACAACACCTCTAACAACAAAAATTTTATAATATAGCATCATTTTCAAGAGTTATTGGAGCTATTGATTGCACACATGTCAAAATCATCTCTCCAGGAGGTCAGGATGCCGAGGTGTTTAAAAATCGAAAAGGGTACTTTTCAATTAATGTTCAAGCTATTTGTGACACAGACTTGAGAATACTAAATGTTGTTGCGCGTTGACCCGGCTCAGTTCATGACTCAACCATTTTTAGTAACTCTTCCGTTTACAGAGACTTTGAGCAGCAGAACTACCCAAATTGTCATTATTTAGGTAAATTTAGTATAGAATTTTTTAATTTGATATTTTTAGGAGACAGTGCTTATCCAAATAAAAGCTACTTATTTACACCACTATTAAATCCCACAACAAGGCCTGAACAGCAATACAATGAGGCTCATACAAGGACTAGAAATGTCATTGAGCGCTGTTTTGAAGTCATAAAAAGACGATTCCCCATTTTGGCGTATGGATGTGGACTAAAACTTGACAGAGTACTACAATTAATTGTGGCAACTTTTGTTCTACACAATATTTGCATAGCTGAAGGTGTCGCAGATCCTCTCCCCATTCCTGAAGAATTGAATATGCATGCATTAAATCAATTAATTAACAATTGTCAGATTCCAAATGATATTCAAAATGAAATTAATGGCCCACAATTGAGGCAAATATTCATTAATGAATATTTTGCAAATTTGTAAAATTCTATTATTATTATTAATACCTTATGTACATATGGCATTAACAAAACTATGGTGCAAAAACAGTATGTTAATATTAAATAAATAAACTCAATCTCACAACAAAATTAACAAAATAGTTTTTCAAAATAAACCAACAAAAAAAATTGCACCTATAACTAGAAAACATTAAATCAAAATCTTTATAAATTTTTCAGTCTTTCAATTTGTAGCTTTTTTAATTTCATGTCTGCTTCTAAATTTTGTTTTTACAGCTCATGCATATCTTCTTCGCACTTCAATTTTAAGTTAACTCCACTAACTCAATTTGTCTTCGGGCCAATTCTTTTTTTATGGCTATTAAATCTTCATATTTTCTGGATAACGATTCCTTCTATTACTCCAGTTTCTTTCAGCAGAACCTTAGTTATTGGTTCAGTTTTTTTAAACTTTTATTCAGTTGGTGTAGATTTATAAGCAGTTTTTCTCTGTTTTGAAGCAATATTTTTTGTATTGCTATCAATTTTGCAAACCAAAGACAGTCTTTTTATTCATTATTGATAAAGTTAAATCAAATGTTGGATCGTTACATGTTGCTTCAGGAGGACCACCACCAGTTCCAGTAAAATAATGACCTGTTGCAGCAGCCTTTTTTTCTCGTGATTTTTTTTGGGTTTCATAATATTCCCTTAAGTGAAACTTATTTCTCCATACTCCAGAAGGGCTCTGACTATTGAATTCATGTTCAATTTGGCTCTAAACCTCCTCTTTATCTTTCCAAGGCACTGCATCCGTTCTTCTATTTTCTATAACATCCTTCCGATTTTTAATTAAATAACAATTTCTCGTCACTCGAAAAATTAGCCGATCTGTTTCTTTTTATCAGGTAATAAGTTTAGTAGTTACTTATCTCGGAGAGATGTTTTTGTTATACACGATTAATATGGAGGATTCCTTTTTAGTAGCGTAAAATTCAATTGTTAAACAAGCTCCAACAATTTTGGGCTATTTTTTGGTCAAGATTATCTTTGACGTCCAGGAAAATTAAAATCCTATTTTTATTTGAACCATTCACACTGGTCCTAGCTGATAATTCATAAATTTCAACACGTAATGATGCATTTGAAAAGTTGACCAACTATAACTTGTATGAGAAAGGGTCGTTCAATTTGGCTACTTTCATTATTAAAATGACCGAGTAACGTTAGATGGAACGAAAAACTAGAAAAGTTGCCTGATTTTTATATTTGGATGCTGTTTTCCTAATGATAATTTCAGGCTGGTTCAAAATAAGTTATGACCACCAATTTCAGTTTTTCAAACAGAGACACAGCCTGTATTTCATTTTTCAATTCTCTATTGAATTCTAACTATAATGTATCCATATTTAATGGACCGTGTCCGATACCTGAACTCAACATTTATCAAAAAATAAAGGTAATTACTTGGGTATTTTTATTTCAAAAAATTTCTAAGGTTCTAGAAAAGAGCGAGTGATTATAAAAAAAATAATCAAACTCAAATTGGTAACCATTTGAGTTGACGTTCCTAAATGAATTCGTATTTCATCTATAATTCTATTTTCCACCTTTCAATATTTTAATATATATTGAACTAGGCTTTTTGAGTTTTCGATCCACCTATTAGAAATAGTTTGGGGTCATTCCATGATGTTATAACCATATCGAATCTGCCGCTATCTTTGAAACCAAAACCAATAGTCATAAATTAGTTTTCGACCACTCTGTATACATGTTTTTACCACCAGATTGGTACCATAAATGATTGGTGTTAATTGCCAAACGTCAATAATGATTTTGGTTTTGTGGTATTAAAGTATATTATATTGATATTGTTCTCTGCTCATTTGCCAACTATATTTGACTTAAGAGTGCTTTAAAAAAATTATCCCTAGGTAATTATTGTTAGTAGTACGTGCTAATTAATGAGAACCAACCAAATCTAGAAAATAGTGTTTCGGGTAACGTATATCAAAAAATATATTTAAGTATCCGAAATATTTTGTTTTGTAGGATATGAGCATCCACATAAACAATAACCTTAAATATAAATATTTTGTGCATATCAAAAACAGTTTGTGTATTGAAATGATTTGAATTTTGTTCACATTTATTATTTAATGATTAAATTGAATCGGTCTTATAATTTTATAAACTCTTCAAATTAGAGCCCCATATTTATACTATAAATTGTAACTGTTAATTTTAAAATGGAAAAACTGTTTAAATAACTACTAGTGCCTGATATTATAAAAGGTCTCACATGAGAGTTATCTAATTTCTGACCGTTTAAAAACTAAAGTAGAAATGTTCAGTATTACTGTTAACCTGAAGGTCCTTTTTTTCGAAAATCTTACTATATACTAATTGGATTCCGTCTTCTTAAATAAAGAGCAGTATGTAAACACAGCTAGTACATTTGAAAAATATAAGTGAGTATATACTAATTATAGTCAGAATAGAATATAAGAGGTCTGAACCTAGAGCAGTAAAATATATTGTATACCTCAAAACTACCAAAAAAGGTGCTAAGAAGAATAGCCACGATCCAATTTCTAAACGGCTGTCGTAAGTTGATGGTACAGCTCTAAAAAGTTGATTATCTGATGTTGTTTCAGGTTAAATAAATATTTCCCGAGATCTTTCAGCTGGCAAATAACCAAGAACAACTGCAAACACAAATAAATTATTTATCATTCGTTCATGAAAGATGCTCCACATGTACCGAAATAAACGCAAAATTCAAACTGGCGTTCTAATATTTCCAAGCTATTTTGCCGTGGTCTGGAGTAATTTCTTCCGAACGTTTCATCTTCAACTGCCGCAGATATCTTCAGAGGCGCAAGCGTAGTTTATGCCTCGTTGTATAATCGAAGCGAATATGCCTGTTGAAACTCACACACGCTGCGTGAGCCAGGGAATTGAGAGTATCGTTCGGAAATTTGTAGGAGCACACTGAGTCGCATTTCCACCACCACCTGGACAACGGTACATGTCTTCACGCTACTCAGTTATAATCCTGTTCAGCTTTGTCCTTTCTTGTGGTTTCTATGGCATGGTTGTAGTTGTTGATTTTAGCCTTCTAGAGCTTCAAACGATTATCTTCTTGTTGCTGTGTTACAGCATTTCCCTTTGCGAGATTATCGTCTATTTTTGTTTTTGTGTGTGGTCCTCTTGGGTAAGGATCCGGGTTTTATGTCTCGATAATTCCTGAAGAAGCATGATAAAGAAAATGTCCTACAAAGAAAACTTCTGTAAGAGAAAAACTGAAAGGGAAAGACATATTAGGAAGTGGCTGATCATAATCATCTTGGTCTTGCTCTTGGTGGTCATATTCAATGTGTAGTTGGTTCTTCGGCCTTCTATATTTGCGATGAATCTTGCATCTAGGTCTAGTAGATGTCGCAGGTGGCGCTTTGGATGGTTTTCTAATGTGCCGAAGGTCATTCAGGCGCTTTCTCTTGCGGATTCAAGGAACAAACCAGACCATGGCGTATCCACGGCTTGCCTTAGGCTCAGATTTTATGTCGCTATATTTTTCTTCTGTTCTGTTTGCAAGTGTGTCCCCATGCTATCCAAGCATAGGTTAGTACCGGTAGGACGATGCTTTTGATTTGGGTCAGCTTGTGTCGTAAGTTTAGTCTGTGGTACGAGTTTCGCTCGTACTGCTTTAGCTTTTTGTCGTGTTGCGTCTCCGTGCTTGGTGAAACTTAGGCCTTCGTCCATGGTAATTTTGCTCATTGCTGGTAGAAGGCTTATGAGGCGGTAGTTCTTCGAAAACATCCGATCCTTGCCAAGCTTGGGCACGATGATGCGTCAACATGTTTCCATTTTCTGGGGAAGTGTCGCAATCTCAGCATGGCGTTGACGATGTTGGTTATAGCCGGTACGCCTTTCTTGATGAATCTTGAGGACACGATTAGAGATTTTATCATGACCGTCTGGGTGCTGGTTTATCTTGCAGTCTCTCTTAATACTGTCTGCGAATGTCTCTGCTCTTTCTTATTTTGTGAAGAATCTCCCTCTTTCCCTGTGTAGTGACAAGATAGGTTAGGTTAGGTTATCCCACATACGGCTGTAATGGTCGTCCAGTGCTGCTCTCACCTCCCTACACAGTTGGTTGGCTCGTCTTTTGTCTATTCTGCAGTGTCCCTTGGGCTCTTTTTCGGGCCCTGTTCTTCTCCGGGATGAATCTTCGTACTTCGTCTGTTATTTCTTCCTGTCGATTGGTCGTTATCCTAGGAATGCTGCGATTATTACGCTCCACGACTGTATGGATGTAGCTGCTGGATGGCATACACTACCTCCAGAGTCCGGTGTTATTGGCCTTGGCCTCAGCACTTTCCGTATGGTTTTCTTGAAATTGTTCAAGTTGACCATTTTGAAGGTTGGTTCTGCATACTGTTCCTCTTCATGGAATCCTATCAATATGATCATGAAGTCGTGATGAGACGATCCTTCTAGTGCGGGATACCTTAGCTTTATACTTCTTCTTCTGATTTTGGTTGTTCTGCTATTCCATTCTGGCGATTTCACGTATAGTTCCTGTTTGTTTCCTCTCATGCATGAGGGCGTCGAAGTGTTCTCCGAATACTGCATGGATTCTCGAAGGTGTATGTCCTAAAAGCAGCTGACCGTGCCTCCTCCTCTCTCTGTCCTGACGTTCCTGTATATGGTGTATCCTGGGAGCTTGAAGTTGTTCTTTGTGGCGATCAATATAGTTTCCTGAAGGGCGATGACGTCTAGCTCGTATCTGTTAGTGAGCTGTCCCAGCTCGTGCTTGCTGAGTTGAATTTATATTTGACTAACCTCAAAGATGATTGATTCTGCGCAGTCCGACCTGCAATTCTTGTAGCTGATCTGCAAATTTACAGAACTAATGTGTCATACTCTGGCCATCGCACCTCGTTGTGACTTAGGTACTGGTTGAGTCCCCGTCGTTCGCATGGGTTGTTGTTGTCTTCCTTGCAGTTGCTATTCCTGCTCGGTCTTCTGAGTGCCTGAAACCACCTGGGCCTACGACTTTCAAGGATTGGTAGTTGCAGGTTTTCCTGCTGCTGCTGGCTTCGGTTTGTGTATCTGGACACCCTCTGTATCTGGCCGAATATTATCCATTACATTTGGCGCAGGTGGCGGGCTAGCCCACATCACGTTTGTCCCTGTCGGAGTTAACTGAGATGGCAGTTGCTTTGGCTGTGCCCAAACCGTTGCCATTTGTAGCGCTGTCCTGGTGCAGTCCACTGTCGCTCTTTCTCGACACGATCATCTGCGACATTACAAAAACCAGAGAGAGTTGCTTTCTTGGTCTTTGATGTGAATACATTGAATACACCTCAATGACCTCAATCCATTGCTTTCTTTGATTCGCTTAAATGTGTTTTGGATCTACCTTCTTGAACATTCCTCGGACGAGCGCCCTGATCCCATTGCTCTGTAAGCTGTAGGTGTGGTCCGCCCGCCTTGTTGTGTTCCATACTCCTGGATCTTCCAGGATCATCGGTGAGATCATCTTGCCTTTTTTGGTGTATAGCAGTGGCCTGTTCTGTCCTGGCTGCCTTTACCGGCGCTTTTTCTGGAGCCCCACTGTTGTTGAGTTCCTCCTCTTCTGTCGGTTTATCTCAATCATGGTGATGTCCTCGATCTCTTCTGTCTGCTATGGTTTTGGATTCTCGGTCGGTTTCTCCAATGGGAACGATGCTCATGGGCTAACTGCCTGTATCGATGATCCTGGACTAGCTGGCGGTAGCGATGTTCCTAGAATTTTTAGGTCCAGCACTCTTCTTAACTCGATTTCAGCTGGTCGTTCTCACTCTTCACTATGTTGAGTTGTTTTCCTGGTTCATTCAGTAGGTCAGTCTGTTGCTGGGACATTATCAGATTCTAAAGTCATGTACAGAAATCGGGCCGAATCACAATAATTACGCAACCGAAAGGTTCGACGCCAGGTAGTGGTACTTCGATGCTTTCGCTTTCGATGCTCGCTGAGAACTGAATGTGAGAACTGTCGAGTGGTGGAGCGCTTATATTTATGCCAACAATTATGAGAGTGGTCAGCCAGTGGAAGTCACTGAATTAATTTAATAACGTCTTTCATTATGAAGCTTTCCTTATATTTAATCACTATTTTTCGAGATTGTTTTAATTTCTTGGACATAATCGTTTTCTTACTCAAGTGCTGTTTCTTTTGCAATAAAATATGTTTGGATATTTGTAAATAATAATGCGTTTGGACAACATCTAAAAAAATACCCTAATCTTGAGTAGGTACCTCGTATAACAACTTCTCTAATTGGCTATATATTTATATAAAAATTGTTAAAATTATGTATATTTTTAACCTGAAGAAATCGTACTTAGTGCTAGGGCAAGAATTGTCTGCTAGCAACGAGAATATACAAAGATACATCTCTCGACAAAATGCGAAGTTTACTAAACTATAGATGATTGAATTGAACAGAGAAGTTTTTAGAAATTTAGATGTGAAATTAAATGTTATTTGATCGTTTGAAGATCGTATTCCGCTTGTTTATATGTATTTTTATATATGTTTAGTTTGTGTTTTTTATTTGTGAAATTGTTGCTTTTTCAGGTTTTCGTTTGTTTGTTCTAAATACTATTTTCTCTATGTGTTGTCGTCTGAAATAGTGGCAAAATATTGAATATTTATTAGAAAATTAGGGATTAATTTATTGCAGTCAAATAATTAATTTTACTCCGGAACTTACTTTTAAATCCTACAAAAGAGCAGCATTGAGTTTTCTTCTAAAAATATTAAAAATGTTTCAAGAAGTATTACATTTAGGTATGGGGAAAGCTTAGTAAAATTTGGGTCCGTAGCGCAGCGGTTTGTGTTTGACATATATATATATATATATATATATATATATATATATATATATATATAGATGTACGTGCTTTGTTTACGTTGACAAAAAATGTATATTGTGTAAAAGAACTTACATGTTTGACAATACTGTTTCAATGAACTATTGCGAACCTCAATAATTGTCATTGAATGTTCTCGGGATTCTCGTGTGTATTGTTTAGTTGTCTTAGAAAAGACAGTTTGACGTTTCGATGAGATCTCACTCATATTCCTCGGAATATTCGATGTTATTACTCACTAAGTGTAGTACAAAATGATCATTTTGTGCTACACTTAGTTTATTGTTGAGACATCTTTGCTTGCTGTGCATGTGCACGGATACTTAGGATTTTTGGATTTGGGGATATAAGTTCCGGATTAGTAGATTCATTGTAGGTTCAGAGATTTAATGTTTGGGGTTATGAAGTCTGGATTATTTAATTGCACGTTTTAAAGTTTAGGCGTTAATGATGTTATAGTTGTGGCCTTAAATTTTGGTTTATGGTAGAGTGTCAAAATATTATGTACAGATTTTTTGGTTTGTCAAGAAGATGTTAAATAATTTTCCGTCCATTTTTGAGTTTTGGCCTTGCAGTCTTTTTTCAAGCATTCATTCGTTTATGACAACCGAAAAAAATACTCGCTCTGAACAACATTGTAGGCTCTGGGAAGTGTTTAACCTCGATTTCTGTGGTTTCCCTCAATGAGACGGTGGTCTATTGGACTAATACTGCTGATAAAGGTAAAAACGCTATATGGTCAATTTTATTTCACAAAACCTCATTAACCTGGACTAGCCGCCTAGAGTATTTTGTGGAATATTGAATGCATGAACAAGTGCGATAATCGATATCGAACATTCAACACAAATTACGCGAATGAAAGGGAAGCTTACCGCAATTATTTACACGGAAAGGGTCGCCATGGAAAATTGAAGAGTTGCAGCACTTTACGGATTAAGACTGTCCATCGTGCCGGTAACTCATCTGCTTGTATTTATGTAACGGCACGTATTCACATCATCTTTAATCAAAATACTGTGTTATTATAGAGCGAGAATTTTCGAGGATTACTGCTCTGCTCACCAAGCTATTATGTATTCTAATGGATTCCCTTTGTTAGAACCGCTGAATTTTAAATAGTACGAGTTTTTTTCGCAGTGAGATTTTAATTAATCTTTATGGATTTTTTGGTTGAGTTGTTGAATATTATTCGGGCAGTTGAATGAATTCAAATTTATCCGTTGTTTTAGAAATTACTTCTTCCTCTTATTTTACTTTTAACTTGTATTTATTGAAAAAACTACAAAGGCGTAAAAATTCTGCTAAAATGTTTTCAAAATGTTCACGGTTGAACAAAGTACTTGGTGGTTTAAGACTAATTACAAAGGAGAATGTTTACTCTCTTAATTTGTTTTCATTCATAACGATGGAATGGTTCATTCTCAGTGTTTTGAAGAGCCTTTACTATTTTCTCGTTTAATCCTACTTTAACCCTCGGTATTCAACATTAATATATCTAATCTATATAACCCTTTCTGTCTCCTAAGACCTAGTTACCGAATCTGACCAATAATTTTAAATGACAACCTCCTTGTAATGTATCACTGAAGTTGTATAAGGCGCAGCAGTTCGAAAATCTAAACTAGAATAGTAGAGAGGTTGTGTTTTTTTTCTGCAACACAAGATCTAGGGTATTTTTGAAAGTTCTCTTGATATGACTTTAAGAGATTCTGACTCGCTACCGTGAGAGCATCAAGTCTTACCCCGCCTTTGCCAACTAGCTTATTTTAGAAACGCTCTTACATGCAGATTTTTTAATTTAAATTAGATATAATAAAAAACTAAAATATGTAATAGCTTACAATTAACGATCTTAATAACATATATTAATTAAATTATCCGAAATTAAAATACAATATGGAATATGTTATATTATTATTATTTTATTAAGACGGCTGTCAAAAATAAAATTGTTGGCAAATACCATGTGTTATTATCAATTTTTCAGTGGGTGTGAGAAAATTGTAATTTTTAATTAGTTTTTTTTATTAATTCTTAAGGAAAATTAATTATGTGGGGCTTCACATACACTTTCGATTTAGTTAAGGTATTATTAGTATATAGTTTTAAACGGTTATTTTAAAATTTATTTACTGTTTTAGAATTGTTTTGAAAAAGCCTAAAACATGTCCGAAACGTTAACATCAGTTACACAGGAAGATTTACAAATCTTCACAATTTTCTGTCCAGGAATTAGAGATCGGTCTGCTGGTTATATGTTTTACGACTATACTAGCTACGTTGAGTATTTTATAACTCTACCGTTTCATTCATAAAAAAACAGCAGTGATTAAGTTGTTAAATAAAATTAAATCGTACCAAATTTTTAAAAAATTGTACAGACCAATGTGTAATTGTCATTTGAATGAAACTGTAACTTCTAATTAACTTAATCTGTAGTCATATGGTAATCAAATTTTGTGTTATTTGCAAACCGCTATAATATTGAACGATGTGTGGACTGAAATATAAAGGAGGTCTAGACCAATTAATCAGATTTTGAATTTAAACAATCGAAATATTTCTAATGCAGTCTTAATATAAATACGAAAATGCCTTCAAAGAATCATTACTGATAAGAGCATATTCAGAATACATTTCGTCGTTTACGACAAAGCGATTTTCTAAAACAAAACTTTGACATTTAATTCTGGACATAGATGTCACCTGCGTTAGAGTAGCGTTCAAGTTCGTGTAGCTATTTTGAACAGAGTACTTTAAGACTACAAGTACAAGAATTGTTGAGAGTTAAGGACTGTACATGAGGAACAAGTGAGTTCTTACCACTTTACAAGAGTGAACACTTCCTTCCTTCTTTGTATACTATTTGACATTTAAGAGTTTTCGAGATTGCTCCTTGTTACTAATGTAGAGTGTAGATTTTTCACGAAATATCAATTATCATTTGCTAACAATGACATCAGGATTGTATATGCAAGGTCCTCCCTGGGTCGCGGTCATAACTTTCCGTGACAGTACGTTTTGTCAATTTTCTCTGAAATAACTTGATGTTTACAAGCTGTATTTTGATTAATAAATTACCAGTCCTGCGTTTATATGAACATATTCCTTGGATGATAAATCTCCAGCCAAACATTGATGGAACATTGCCCTTATAGAAAAGTCAGTCTATTTCAACAATTCCAAACGTAATTATCGAAACTTACAATATTCACTGAAATCAGGCAATAATAACAAACCGAGATTGATAAAAATGAAAAGAAAAAGTTTTTTTATATCGCCAAAAGATATCATTAGAGAGCAATTGAGTTCAAACTTCACCTTTATTTTTTAAATATTATTCATAATAATATTTATATTTAATAAACCCCGTGTGGTGGCCGGGTTAGAATAGCACCATGGTATCCACCGCCTGTCGTATGAGGCGACTAAAGGGACAGCTGTCCACTGACCTACTACCTAGCTTTCCTTCCTTCCCCACAACCCGCACGGGATGTTCTGGTTTAAATCATTTCATCTGGGAAGTGGCAACCCCACGGGTCCGAGTTACCTGGGTCACCAGGTTCAATTGGTGACACCACCCATGAAAATGGAGCTACGGAGTAGATGCCTCGGAAAAGAGCCGCTGCCTGGGGATCGCCAGGGCATGTCTGGAGCCGGCGCTGCACATGACAGCATGTAGGACGTGGGTGGTAGGGTGCTGAGGAGGCAGGCCCCTGCCATCCAAAGATCTACAGCCCAAGAACCAGAAGAACCACAACAACACTCATTAATACAGTCACAGCAACAACGTGACCATCAGCAACGGAGTCAAACGAGAACGAGAACTCCACCCGCAGAAAGTGTTGCGCAGGATCAACAGCCAGCGCTCACTCAAGCGGAACTGAAAAGACAGCGCACGAAATGGACTAGCGCCATGAATGAATTTATAATGCGCACGTTTTACAGAATTATTAACCTTGGCCAGGACAAGACTGGCCATCGCCAAACACTACATCGAGTTCTGTCGTGAGTACCCAGAGCTTCAAATTTCCGAACAGAGAGTCGCAGATCAATATCGTGCCATCTTGAGAAATGGCCTTATTTCGCCTGAACAACTGGACACAATAAAGAGCGAAGTGGAGCCCGAAGTATTTGGTCGAAATGCAATCGCAGAGCCTGAAACACCTTTGGCACAAAGTGCGGACGAGTCTCAAGAACTTCAACAAGAACAGCCAACCAACGCTGACTTGCTTGAGAAGATCCAAGCAGAAATGGAACGAGCTCTTAGAGAGTATAGTGGAACAGATCCACTGACTTGACCAACTCTTTCCAAACTAAGATCTTCTTAGAAACTGGGTATCGTCGTACAAGCTGTGAACAAATTTATCTTGCCAAACTATGTTTTAGGTGCTAATATGTTAGAGTCGCTATACACAATCATCTATTGGGGTCGCAATAATACCAAAGCAAGACCCTCCACAATTTACACAAACACCCCGAATACCACCTTGGCAAAAAAGACTTGAAGGGAAAATCAATTCTCTTCGGAAAGACATTGGGAGACTGACCGAGTACCAACGAGGGGTCAAGAACAACAGAATAGAAAGACTTGTCAAGACTATCATGGCCAATAACCGAATACCCTCTCAGTGGGATGGAGAAAACATCACATCTCAGCAGAGTCTGGACAGTCTACTACAAAAGCTCTCCGTCTACACAAGTCGATTGAGAAGGTACAAAACCAATAACCAACGGAAACTAGACAACGCACTATTCCGAAAATTGGAAAAAGGGTTTTATAGAAAACTCAACAACATCAATAATAGTGAAACCCCTAGCTATCCCAGTAAAACGAGCAGTTCTAGAAAACACAACTTTCCACAACAGTTTCCCATAACTCCAGAGCGAGCTGGATTAATGAGGAGGAGGCTGCATCCCAGAATTGTGACAAGATGCAACACCAACCATTTACAACGGAAAACACGTCCAACATCAGAAGGGGTATATTCCAAGGAGACTCTCTTAGCCCGCTGTGGTCCTGGCTTGCCATGAATCCACTCTCACACAAACTGATTCAATTCCACATGATTGGCTCATTAAGGCACTGAAACTCTATAAAGTGAATAATTGTATTATTAACTTTTTAGAATATGCCATGTCCACCTGGCAAACCAAAATCTCACTGAATGAAGCCAACTGTTCGATACAAACAGACCCCATTCTAATCAGAAGGGTTATATTCCAGGGAGACTCTCGTAGCCCGCTTTGGTTGTGCCTTGCCATGAACCCTCTCTCAAACAAACTGAACTTGACTAATTTTGGGTTCAGTCTCAAACACAATAACGTACCTGCAAGCATTAAAGATAAACCATTTGTTATACATGTACGACTTAAAGTTAATCGCAGCTAAGAAACAACAGCAGCATGATATGCTTAAAATAGTAGAAGGGTTCTCTAGTGACATCCATATGAAATTTGGCCTAGACAAATGCCGAATTATTAATACAGTTAAAGGCTAAATATAGCAGGGGCACTTCGAAATAGGAGATGGCACCTCAATTGAATCTATGGGGGAAGGTCATACTTATAAATACCTTGGAATAAAGCAGGCTCAACGTATTGATCACTTGACCATGAAAAAAAGGACCTAACAGCAGAGTCTTATAGAAGGGTAAGATGACTGTTGAAAACCAAACTAAACAGTAAAAATATGTTTCAGGCTATTAACACCTATGCATGTTCAGTGACCAGTTACCCTTTCGGTATAGTTAATTGGTGCAAGACTGACATTGAACAATTACAACGAAAAGTTCGAGTTTTACTAACAAAAGCTCAAGATCACCATCCAAAGAGCTCTGTCGAACGTACAACTTTGCCACGGTATGAAGGAGGAAGATGATTGGCAGATAAAAGCAAACTATTAGATCAACAAATTTCTATTTTGCGTAGTCATTTCCAGAAACTCGCAGAATTTTCTGATCTTCACAGAGTCATGTGCCAGGTTGATGACTCAACACCACTGCGACTGACACAACAACACATCCAATTACACCACCAGACCACTGATCAGAAACTGCTGAAATGGAAAGAGAAGCAAGCCCCTTCATGGAAGACATATAAATAAATGACTTCAACCAAGATTATGTCGACAGTGCAGTGTCGAAATTGAACCAAATTTACCCCCTGCACTCCCACTTTGCTGCTTCGGGTGGTCTGCTGGTTGGGCCGTCGAGGTCTGTCCGAGCGCGTTGTCGAGCGTCGGGTGTGTCTAGCGTCTTCGGGTGGCGTCGTTGGGATCGGGAACGGTCGGGGTCAGAGGTGGTGACGTCATTCCTCCGCCTGGAACGGTAGCAACTAGAAACAGTCTGGATATAAAATTCTACAGTTAAGGAATAGATTTGACAATTGTAAGCAACTGGCAGCGAGAACGATGTGCCGTCGGAAAGCCACGCGTACCTCCGAGTCCGAGCGGTAAATCTCTTAATATAGAGAATTCGGTGATTTTAACCAAAAAAATGATTGAAAATACCATATTAACCAATGTTCCCAAATATTTGGTAATGATATTAAAATATATTTCTGAAGGCAATAATAATAAAATTCGAACAAAACCACAGCGACCGGATGTTATCTAATAGATACACACAGTGTGATGTAAAAATTAAATAATTTGTAAGAAACAATGCAATCATGGTGTTAAACGCAAAAACCTAACACGGAAATTATGTTATAAAATATGGCTGAGAACCGATATGTAGATGCGGTTTTACATTGAAAAGATAATGTGTGTTGATGATTGTAAAAAATAAATGCGTAGATGATGCGTGAAGGAAAGAATTAGAAAAAAATGTGACTTACTTTGAACCGTTGACTGGAAAGCGGTTCGTAGGATTTGTAATACCATCGAAAAAAGAGGCTGTGATAGAACTTCACTTTGCTACTTGGTACAAAATGGGAAATATATAAAAAATTAATACCATTGGGAATACCGTGGATATTCGTTTTAACAAGGACGCTACAAGTGATAGAAATGACAGGATGTTTGGAAGAATAATGTTGGAAACGAGTATGTTAGAAACGGAAACGATGGAACAGGAATGCTAGAATGGAAGGATCTGAAGACTGAGGGGTAGTCAGCAGCATTGCCGGAATGATAAAAAGTGTGAGAAAAATGTTGGGAATGGGACCCGTATTAGCTAAAAACTTATAGCAAATTGCAAGGGATTAATATATTAAATATATACAACCGCAGATATTTCCTTATTCAACGCTAACCTTTCTGTGTTATTCTTGTACATGATTGAAATTATAACAACGTTAATGTTGAATGCACAATATCAATTAAATAACAATAGATATTTAAAAGATGTTTATTTATTCAATCCCAGATTTTTTTTCCAACATAGATCCTCTTCGAAATAATTTATTTAGTCACCAGTATAATTTGCACAGGGAACCACTACCAAATATTGAAACAAAATACCCGTGAATTAAATATCATCCAATTCTCCAATTAATTTAGTTAGTTTAATAAGTTGGAAGCCACAGATAGTTTGAATGGTAAAAAGTTGGAATGTTGAGAAAATTGTTGGGAATGGGACCCGTATTAGCTGAAAACTTATTATTATAGCTGATTGCATGGAATTAATATAATAAACATTTGCAACTACAGAAATTTCCTTATTATACGCTTAACTTTTGGGGTATTCTGGTACATGGTTAGAATTATAACAACGTTAATGTTGTATGTGCAATATCAATTAAATAAAAATATATATTTAAAAAATGCTTAATTTTGCATACCCACATATTTTTCCAACACAGATCATATTCGAAATATTTTATTTAGTCACCAGTTAAATTTGCAGAGGGAACCACTATCAAATATTGAAACAAAATACCCGTGAAATAAATATCATCTAATTCTCCAATTAATTTACTTAGCTCAGTAGGTTAGCAGCAACTGACTGTTGGAATGGTAAAAAGTTGGATGGTTGAGGAAATTCTTGGCAATGGGACCCGCATTAGCCAATAACTTATAGCAGATTGCATGGGATTAATATATTAAATATATGCAACCACAGAAATTTCCTTATTCTACGCAAAACTTTCTGTGTTATTCTTGTACATGATTGGAATTATAACAACGTTATTGTTGAGTGCACAATATCAATTAAATAAAAATATATATTTAGAAAATGTTTAATTATACAATCCCAGATTTTTTTTCCAACATATGTAGATCCTCTACGAAATAACTTATTTAGCCACCAGTTTAATTTGCACAGGGAACCACTACCAAATATTAAAACAAAATACCCACGAATTAAATACCATCCAATTCTCCAATTAATTTACTTAGCTTAATAAGTTAGCAGCAACTGATTGTTGGAATGGCAAAAAGTTGGAATGTTGAGAAAATTAGCTGAAAACTTATAGCAGATTGCATGGGATTAGGGTCTTCAAATGTTAGGATGATTGGAACAGGAATGTCTGAAATGAACATGGTAGAAATGGCTGGACCCATTGAAACAGGTAGAAACAGGAACAATAATGCTAGAAACGACCCGTAGAAACGACTGGAACAAACCATAGAAACGACTGGATTCGTTGGAAATGGCTGGAGCCGCTACAAGCGGTTGAAATTGTTGAATCATTGAGGAAAATTTTTCAAAACAGTCAAGATAATCATAGCAGAATACCCCCTTTTTAGTTAGTAAACTGAACTGTCCAACAGGTAAACCGGAAAATTGTGAACTTGTTCAGGAAACTGTGGTAATGATGAAGCAAGAGTATCAAGTGATGTGCAAGAAATCTAAATGAATCGATGAATCGGAATTTAACTAATGAGTCGTTGAAATGCTTGGTGAATGAGATGTACTTTTCCTTAGTAATAGGAAGTATATCTATCTTTCCTTTAGCACATCATCATCCTGCATGGACTGGTTTGCTATTTCTTTAGCAACAGTTATTAGAAGATCTAAACACCATTTTCCTCTGTCCGTACGACATCGATCCACTTTCACATGAAGAGCAGCACCAGTATGAAACAGCCACTCATTGTCATATCTGCGAGAAACCGTTCACTCTTGAAGACATGAAAGTGCGTGACCATTTTCATCTTGCCTCTGGATTTAATACTAGTGATAGCAGAAAATCAAACTATCGTGGTCCAGCCCATGAATCTTGTAATATTAATTATAAAGACACCCATATAGTACCCGTTGTTTTTCACAACTTGCCAGGATACGATGGCCACTTAATTATTAATCAAATTGCGCAGTGTGCTGAAGGAAAGATAGATATACTTCCTATAACTGAGGAAAATTCACTTATTCACCAACCATTTCAACGAATCATTAATTAAATTCCGATTCTTCGATTCGTTTAGATTTCTTGCTACATCACTTGATACTCTCGCTTCATCATTACCAAAGTTTCCTGAACTACGTTCACAATTTTCCGGTATACCTGATGGACAGTTCAGTTTACTAACTAAAAAGGGGGTATTCTGTTATGATTATCTTGAATGTTTTCAAAAATTTTCTGATGAATCTTCACCAAGTCAGGATAAATTTTACAACAAACTGGAAGATACTGACATCACCAATGAGCAATACGCCCATGCAAGGCGGGTGTGGTCTGAGTTTGGAATCAAAAACTTTGGTGACTACACTGATTTATATATGAAGACTGATATTATCTTGTGGGCTGATGTTTTTGAATAGTTTCAAAAGAGTAGTCTTGAAAGCTATGGTCTAGATCCAGGCCATTATTTCACCTTACCTGGTTATATATGGGATTGTATGCTTTTCAAGACCAGCCAAGAATTGGTGCTTTTTACAGAGATTGAGCAATTATTATTTGTTGAAAAGGGAATCCGGTAAGGTGTGTCACAATGTTCAAAGATAAGGTGTGTTGCTACTAATAGAAATATGAAAGCTTATGATCCTACAAAGCCTACAGTGATATTAAGATATTATGACTGCAATAACCAATATGGATTCACACTGTTTTAGTATTTACCTTATGGAGTGTTCAAGTGGGTTGACCCTAAAATCGATATAACTGATATTTCCGATGATTCACCTGAAGTCCATTTGGAGTATCCGCAACACCTCCACGATGAACACAATCATCTGCCTTTCTGCCCGCAATATATGATTCCCTCCGGTTCCAAAAACAAAAAACTACTGGCTACTTTGTACGATAAACATAAATACGTAATTCACTATAGAAATTTAAAACAGGCACTGCAATATGGTCTTAAGCTCACAAAAATTCATAGTGTTCTCAAATTTAACCAATCGACTTGGCTTAAGTCTTACATAGACACCAGGTTAAGGAGTGAAGGAAAGACAGAATTTGAAAAGAATTTATTCAAATTGATGAATAATGAAATATTTGGAAAATGTTTAGAGAATTTGAGAAAAATGACCAATGTTTGACTGATTTCCAGATGACTGGGTAGATACGGCTTAGCGGCAATGATATCCAAACCAAAATTCAAGTCTTGCAAATTGAGATATGGTAGTTGCCCTAGTTTCTACCTCGGTCTTACTGGAAGATCATTCAAGACAAAACGGGATGAACATACCAAAGCTTTTGGGTGCCACAATTATAATTAGTCAACCTTTGCCGACCATTTATTAAAAGAAAATCATGGACCTCAGAATACGTTCGAAGTATTACATTTACAACAAAAAAGTAAAAAATTTTATCTTTTAGAGTCATTGGAAATTAACATAAAAAAAAATTCACCATACCTCTTAAATGATCAAACCCAAACCAATTCATCCCCATTACTTACTTATTTACAATAGAATTATATAAACTCATTACAGGCATAATTTATTCCATTTAAACTCCTCAATTCCAATAGTTTGTTCATTATTAATAGTGATAATTCCTTCCTACCTGTTACAATAATTCTCTCAATAGCTCTGTAATTGCATCCCTATATTTCTTTGTAATAGTTTTAGGCATTTAGCATTTAGTTCTACTTTGTATTCTGAAGAAACCAGTAACCTGGTGAAACAATTGTCAATAACAAATAAATTTAAGTGAAAATTACATAAGTGTGTTTATTTTAATAAAAAATCAAAATGAATTTTCACCAAGTAAAGACAGAAACTATCATCAAACCAGAATATGTTTTACAAAATAACAACTACAAGCTGTACTGGGACCGCACGATGCAGACTGATTGGACTGTTGCTCACAGTAGACTAGATATAGTTTTGGTAGATAAAGTCTCTTGGAAAACAACTTTAATTGACATCGCAATTCCTAACAACAATATAAATATCAAGCAGGCTGAGAAAATAACCAAATATAGGGATTTGGAATTTCAAATAAAGACTCAGTGGGACATGAACAACACACGAACTTTACCAATTGTTATGTCAACGACAGGAGTAGTCCCAAAACATCTATTAAACAGTTTAAAATACCTCGGTCTGGACGAACATCTTTACCAACAAATGCAAAAAGCCATCCTGTTAGGAACAGCCCGGAAGGTCAGGAAATTCTTGGAAAACTACCGCCACGACTCCAACCACAGACCTGAAAACCTGTCAAGGGCTCCCACATAACTAAACCCTTTTAATATCTAGGATATCTGGGGTTTAGTGGAAGTGTGTATGGTAATACATTGTATAGTGAAGCCGGGGATATGGTCATGTTAGATTACAAGTTATTTACCGATAATCCTTGTCAAGACAATAAAAATCCAACGAAGAACAAACAAAAATGTGCCACTGAGTAAGTTTTGAAATTCCAAAATGTCCGGAGATAGGAAAAATTGAAGTTGTTACAATTATTTTTATTTTTTTCTGCCATTAATTTTTTAAGTATTTCAATCCAATTGCTTTTTATATTATCATTTTTCCCTTAATTTATAAGAGTGCTATGTAATTGCTGTTATTTGCTTATCATCAATTTTGTTTTTTATTATTGAATTATCTGTTAGATAGAGCAGTTATAATCTTTTAACAGATGTGTCTTCGATTTTCATAAAATATGAATTACCCAAAATCATTATTTGTGATATTAGGCTAGGATGTTGATGTTTCTAACTTCAAGCTTTAGGAGTCGTGACGAAAAGATGTGCTAAGGAATTATTTCGACCTATGATAAAAATGTTACAGATGAAATGGCCTAGAAATCCAGAGAAAGTTTGATTAATGACTTAAAATTTCAACTTTTGTCGTTAAGATCTTTTCCATAAAAATAGAATATTATCATATAAATAGTACTGGAGAACAAAAAATGCGCCACCACGGAGAATAGATTGTATAACATTTTAATTTACATAAGCATACATTATGACATTCGTAGTAATTGATTTCGGTTTTGAACAAATTTCCATAATTACTTTTACAAAAAAAAAAATCAGTGGCTCATCATAACGAACGCCTATATTCTAAGGGACATTGATAGATTTAGATGAAATTATAATTTATTGAGCAAGAATTATCAAAATACCCGTTTTGACTGTTAAAAATCTACGCCTCAAATTTTCGATGTGAATATTTGTCAGACTCTATGAAGACAACTGAATAAAGCGATTACAAATGTTACATTATTTTAAGCATTCCACTCTGGTGATCCGAAAATCTCTTTACAATTTCGTTACTGGTCAGATCAGAACCTTTTGTTTTCCTACAAAATGTGATTTGAACACATGAAAGTATTTTTAAGAAATTGTGGGATATTCAATCAGAAAAACCAATATACTTGGAGCTCGAGCAACCTCTGCAGTTCGTATAAACTATTGAACAGGAATTTACAAAAATAGAGATATGGATCCTCCTTTTTTGACAAAACTCTGAGAGAAAATGCTTTCACCAATTTTTAATGACGATTTTCAAATACTTTTGGATGATCTATCTATCTTTGGCCACGTATAATATGTGATTTCGTCATGATGGTGCTTCATCTCACAATACCTGACAGATATCTGCTTATACGACTAAAAGGTTTGTTGTTAAATAGATAAGGAATAATATTTCAGTGAGGTGGTCAACGTTCTAAATTTATTAGTATGTGGTAAACAACATAAGAGGTTATGGTTTATATTTTGGCACTTTGTCTACTTGTTATGTTTGTAATTATAATCATTACTCATTTTATAATTAAAAGCTATATTCAAAACAGAAAAAATCGAATATATCGCTTATCAGAGAAAACAAGTTTGATAACGGTGACTCTAGAACGAAACAGCAAATCTCAAAAAAAAAACAAAAGTGGATTTCATTTTGAAACCTTTAAAAAAAGTTTAAGCGACACCCAGCATTTGTATTGTGAAAGAAGTTGGAACATTTTTGTCAGGTAATAAATTAGTAAAAGAATATGGACCTAGTCATGAATTAGCCATGTTAAGTTTCCTGTGGGATTTATGGGTATAAGAAGATAAACAGTTTAATATAAACTCCAGAAAATTGCATAATTATAAGCTGAGCTTAAGCCAAAGGAAATCTGAATTAGTGAATTATAAACATACTTGTAAATGTTCAGCAATATCGTATTATACATATATTGAATTTAAAGCTTTTCAAAAATCATAATCTCGGAGCCGCAGAAAAACAATGTAGTGTCTAAATATATTGTTCAATAAATTATGAAAGAATTTTATGGAACGACTCTGTTCCATCAAAAAGTATTTTAATTTGCAAGACAGGTTGACAAAAAAATCTTTTATCACACAAAATAAACTCAAAATCACATAAACGGTTGTGATAGCACAACAAACACATTTGTGCTAAATTTTCGTCGCTTCGCTTCAAGAAGATCCAGTTTTACCATGTTTTTACAGCCAAGCCGCATACAATTGATTTAAATTAAACTCCATCGATTATACGTTCAGCGAGAAAAGGAAAACGGAATAGCGAACGACGATTGGTAGTCGTGTTCATTATAAAATTAACAAATCCACCAATTTAACGCTGAATTAACTTCAATTAAATTGGGAAACGGTCTTACTACCAAAAATAAAAATTTATTTCCTCTGTAATTCTTTTCCAACACACAGTTTCATGCTGAATTCAGGAATATTTATCGTCCGAACTTTCAGTTTCGATTCTACGAATCATCCACCAAAAATAATTTCTAGTTAATTGGTCGATTGGATTTTATTTTCATTCTGCGATATCTAAACTACAAAAGGATCGAAACTTCTAAATGTTTGAAAATAAAGTACAAACTAGCAACCATTGAGAACTAATAACAAAAATGAAAACATAAAGCTATGAAATAAGAAGGTTTTCTCAATATTCAAATTAATTCTAGTATCAAAAACTTAAATTTCATAATTTTTTTCGTTTACTTCATTATTTAGTCGATTATTGGTACTTATTAAATGAACCTTACTGCGAACGGTGTTCTGACTGGTAAATATTACAAACGTTATTGGAAATGTATGTCAGCTGCAGGCCACAGACTCACTTACAAACTCTAATGCTTTATCATAAAAAACGGATTTAATATTTTCGGTTATATTTGGACGGTTATAATTGAGATAAAATATAAATAACACTAATTCAATTCAACGGAGATAATTTCAGAAGTTCAGAATATCTTTTTTTTGCAAAATTAACCCGAAAAATAAAGAAATGCGTTCCCTAGGCCAAGAATTACTGTGGGTGAAAGTTTCAATACCACCTATGAATATCTTTTCAACCCTTATTTTTTTAATTACAAATTGATAAGGTTAATCATTAGTAAAACACTTGTTGACATACATTGATTAATAAATGTTGTATTTATTCATGTTTTTTTTATAAATAGCTTCTGACATATCCAAATTTAATTTTGAAATTGACAGATTATTATTGCTTTATTAATTAATGACAAGTAATGTTACATATTATAACCAACATTGTAAAATAGTATTCCATGATTGTCATTTCGAAATTTACACTTACAATATAGTGAATACAAACGTTCTTGTATCCTGATATAGTCGTATTACATTAACTTTCTGCTGACTAATAGCAACAAATCATATTTATACCTATCGATAACTGTTAATATTAGGATGTTGGAAACCCGAATTCGGAAGATTTTACATATCCATAAATTGCCCTTGTATCAATAGAAGTTTTTGTTTCAAATAATATAGAATCCTTTGAGATGTCCAATATCCTAGTCCATACTTCAGTTTCCTTCTTATATGTGTAAAGATAAATCAGATCAGATATTTTTGTAGGTGGTTGGACTGATTATTATAAATTCAAAAGTTTAAGCAACTTTTATTTAATAATATTTAATCCAGTTAATAAAACAGAAAACAACAACCGCAATGAAACAAATATGTTCTGCAATGTAATATTTTGATGTGGTTTGGCTTAGAAAACATTTGCTGTTGATGTTTTTCGTTGATTTTTTATGTTCATTTAATGGAATTAGTCTCAAGTCGGATATACCAGGATATACATTTAATATATGTTGGTTCCCTTTCATATCAAGATTTTAGGCGTGAGCATCAATACTCGGGTTCTGTTTTCTTGCATTATACTTCTTTTATAATATTTCTTTGTCTCACATTGAAAACAATCATTTATTTTTGTACACCCTAAAACCGGAGACGTAAAAATTTGCCAAATGTATTGAAATTTCAAAAAACTTAATAGTCTACTAGATCTTTAACCAAATGAGATAGATACTTCATTTTTAATACTTTTTAGTTCATAATGACCAAAAAATCTGCACAGCATCACGTTACATCCGGTGTTATTAAGTATTTATTACAGATACAATATCTGTTAATCTTGTGGTGTGACATTTAAACTATTAGCTAGTTCAACAAAATGTAATGTAAAGAAGCAGATGCAGTGAAATTTGTACTAGATTTTAAACTGCTAGAAAACTCTTATCAACTTTTACCCAATACAGAACATATATTTATAGCATTAGTACCTACTAATAACAAGCAATATTAAAAAATAAAAAGAGCTAAGTAATTAATAACAGTAAACAGTATACAATAACCATTAACCTAATAAACCAGTGGAATAATAGACCAAAATGCCCAGATAATAGTTATGTAAATAAAAACCTAACAAACTGCTGAGAAGAAAACATATAATAATATTGTTTATCATAATTTTCATCTTGTACCCACACCTTAGGTAAATCCCTAGGTCCGCCCATGTGCCTTAAAAGCTGTTGTCGGTGAAACACTGGCTGGTTGTCGCATATTCATAATTTCAATGCAGTATTATTTTAAACTAATTTCCCGGCATTATAACAAAATTCCAAGATAGACAAATTGAAGTGCAATTTATGAACTATCAGAATATCTTTATTATTTTCCGATAGGACTAGGCTGGTTAATGATGTGCGCTATTCAAAATGGCTCTAAATTATTTAAATTTTAACTCCTCCAGCACTAGTTATTAAATAGTTTCCATCGTGAGTGCGTATAAACTTAACATCATTTGATTGCGGTTAATATTCTAGTGTTAGTTACCAAAAAGTTATAAATTTTTGAAAAAAATACACTTTTTATCAGTTTTTCGAGTTTACTCACCCAACAGTAATTCCAGTGATAACATCAAAATCTACTACCAAAATGTCAGGGGTCTCAATAGCAAGATCGACGGATTCTCGGCAAATGTGAGTGACTGTGAGTACAATACCATAGGTCTTAGCGAAACGTGGTTAACATGTGAGGTAAACTCGTATGAACTATCTCCCATTAACTTTGAGGTTTCCCGTAGTGACCGCAAATTTGATCAAATGAAATGTAAACGGGAATGAGGATGAGGTATGTATGTATGTTTTACTTGCTGTAGATGATAGTGTTACTTGTGATATTGTTGATACTTCTCAATTTGTTGAAAAATTTCCAGAAATTGACTTCCTAGTTTGCAGATGTTCCATATTAGCTAAATTGTTTTATTTAGCAGTAGTCTATATTCCACCGTCCTTACCTCTTCATGAATTTCAGATTTTTTTAGAATGCCTTGAAAGGTGGGAAATAGTAAACTCTGCTAGGTTTATCATAATGGGTGATTTTAGCTGTACAAACTTTGCCGAAAACAGTGTAAATGACCCGAAAACACAATAAGTATGGCAAGTTGTTAGACTTATTCATTTCTAATATAGATTGTGCAGTAGACCGAGAATGTATTACTCTTGTAAATGAAGATGCTTATCATCCTTCTTTGACTATTGAACCTAACGGGATATTTGTAAAACAAACTAATTTTAACAGTAATGTAAGTACAAAAAACTACAACTTCAAACGTGCCAACTATTTGACGATATACCATGAGTTTAATAATCTAAATTGGGATTTTCTGGAAAATTCTTCAAACTGTGACGACGCTTTGCAAAAGTTTTATTATAAGTTTTATGAAATGATACATAGGAAGATGAAGCAAAGTATTAATAATACTAGTTATTCGGAATTTAGTAAATTAAGACAATTAATTAAGCACAAAATAAAAGAAGCATACACAGTGTACTTGGATAACATAGAAACTAGTTTAAAAGATAACACTACGTACCTCTGGTCATTTGTAAATAAGAAAAACAAGTCTTTTATAATTCCAGGAAATATGTTATACAATAATAAAGCACTAAACAATCCTCTATCAATTTTAAATGCCTTCCGGGCATATTTTGAAAGTGTATTCTCCCTTCCCGAAATTCAAAACGATGCTGTAGATATAAATTTAAATCTCCATTCTAATACTTTGTCAGTGATTAGCTGCCAATTTATTACTGAAACAGAAATTCTAATTGCAGGAAAAAAATTAAAAGATCAGTTCACTTCTGGTCCCGATAAAATACCATCCTTCCTAATAAGAGATTGTTTGCGGGTCTTTCTACGTCTGTTACAAATTATTTTCAACTTGATTCTAAACAAATCCGGATACCTGGAAGATAGCTAAAGTTTGTGCTATTTACAAGGCTCAAGATCAGAAAGATGTCACTAATTATAGACCTATATGTATACTGAACAATTTTGCGAAAGTTTTCGAGACCGCGCTTTATCGTCGGATTTACCAGTCAGTTAAGAATATATTATGTACTCAACAGCATGGATTTATGAATTATAGATCAACAGTTAGCAACTTAGCTATATTTAGTCAATATCTTTGTGAGAAATTAGATAATAGAGGGCAGGTTGACGTAGTCTAAACGGACTTTCGAAACTTTTGACAAAGTGAGTCATTCTAGACTTCTACGTAAGCTAACTTGTTTGGGTTTCTGTGATAGCTATCTGGGATTTATAAGATCTTACTTGGATCAACGTAAACAATATGTATTTTACAATGGTTATTGTTCAGACGTTTACCTTGTAACAAGTGGAGTTCCCCAAGGATCAAATTTAGGACCACTATTGTTTTTATTATTCATAAACGATTTATGCAATGTTTTAGAATGTAACAAATTACTGTTTGCGGATGATTTAAAAATATATATGTCGATCTATTTCCCAGAGGACTGCACTAAATTACAAAAGCAGATTGATTGATTGATTGTTGCAAGACTGGTGTCTAAAGAATCAACTGTATTTGAATATATCCAGATGTAAGATCTTAACGTATTGTCGTAAAAATACACTGGTGAAACATCCATACTCAATTAACCATATTGTACTAGAGCCCATGAATAAAATAAAAAATCTAGGAGTCCATTTTGACAATCAACTTAAGTTTAATGATCATATTAATATCACCGTTAATTCTGCTTATCGTACTTATGGATTTATATATAAGAACTGTAGAAATTTTGGCAACCCCTCGTCACAATCTGCCTTATATATTAGCCTAGTAAGGTCAAAATTGGAGTATGGAGGCATCATTTGGAACCCAATATACACACAATATGTAGATGCTATTGAAAAAGTGCAGAAAAAGTTCTTAAAATTCCTAAACTTTAAAGTAACGGGACACTATCCACCAAGAGGAAGCAACTATCTGAACTTGCTTCATAGATTTGGCTTTGTGTCGTTGGCGAAACGTAGATGTCAAGCATCAGTTACATTTCTATATAAATTGTTGAAAGGTAGTGTGGATTGTCCGCAACTACTATTTCAAATTAATATTTTAGTTCATAGATTGCACTCGAGACTAAGTGATACATTTTTATGTAAAAACCTAAAACCAATATATTGTTAAAATCACCCTTGCATTTAATGTGCAGAAATGCAAACAAGATATCCAATATTTGAGACATTTTTACATGCAACTTACATGATTTGAGAGACGCTTGTCGTATTACATTTAATTAACATCTTATATTTAGAAAAAAGTTCTTTTACTAATTTTACATTTACTATTTTATTATTATCATCATTATTTTACTGTTATTAAATTACTGTGACCAGAGAAATATTATTCTGTTTTTTATCTTGTTTATACTTTATTGTTATTATTTATGTATATTATTACGACACTACTGGCATTATAATTATATTAGTATCTATTTTAGTATGTATGTTTTTACATTTTTATTTAATATTTGTATATTGTTAATATTTTTAGATTCGTATTTTAAATTAAGATTTCTTTATTATTGTTCTTTAATTTACTATTTTATTGTGGAATTATTTCATTGTAAAATTGCTCTGTAAATTGGAAAATGTTGGGCAATAAACGCTAATCACCGCTGTGACCATACAATGTATGGCTGCTTCTACCTTTAGGGGGAAATTCACTAAACCCCAGATTCTATATCAAAAGAGCTCAGCCCTTGGGAGTCGACGGCAGTTTCCCATATTTCCTGACTCCGTACTGTCCCTACAGCGGCTTTCATTTGTTTGTAAAGATGTTGTTTTTAAATTGTTAATAGATGTTTGGGACATCTGGTTAGTTCTGTGTTGTTCATGTTCCAGCTTATTTGAAATTTCAAATCTCTATATTTGTTCGGCGGTTGTTGGGAATTGCTATGTCATCCGA
This sequence comes from Octodonta nipae, assembly GCA_034190945.1. NCBI lineage: Eukaryota > Metazoa > Arthropoda > Insecta > Coleoptera > Chrysomelidae > Octodonta > Octodonta nipae. The sequence continues at coordinate 102,264,986 of CM067216.1, read as the reverse complement.
GAGACTTTACAGGGGAGCAACAGACCGATCGGTCAGTATCGTAGTACAGCTTGTAGTTTTTATTTTCTAAAACTATACTGAAGCATAAAGTATTTTTGTCAAAGCATCGTGTCGTTCTTTGTATTCAGTTGCAGCGAACGCTTGTATATGCATAGATTCAGATGTAACCGTACATCTAAATGGAAGGGTCTTTAGATCAGATTTTAGTTGTAATTACTTGATCAGAGGGAGAATCCTGTTGACAAGATGTTCAATATCGAGTTTCTGATTGTGGGAAATTTGTTGTGTCCTGGTGGTGTTGATCACCAACCTGGCACATGTCTTATTAAAATCTACGCTAGAAATTTGTTGATCTAATAAGTACTTAGATCTGTTATCCTCTTCCTTCTTCATACCGAAGTTGTGCTGACAGAGCTTTTGGATGGTGATTTTGAGCTTTTGTTAAAAACTATTCTGTACAAGTATCTTACAAATTAACAATACCGAAAAAGTAACTGAGCACTGAACACGCATAGGTTTAGCCTGAAACAGATTTTTATGTTTAGTTTGGTTTTCAACAGTCGTCTTACCCTCCTATAAAACTCTGCTGTTAGGCTTTTTCATAGTATGTGATCAATAATATCTTCAGGATTGAATTGACGGAAAAGTGCCCCTGCTTTATTTTTTTAACTATATTAATAATTCGGCATCCCGATAAGTTCGTCGGAGCATAGGTAACATCGCGATAATTATCAGAACAGTTAAAATAAAAAATAATAATAACAGTAAAGGACTTAATTAGGAGCATCCTTCTTTACAGTTTCATTGTGACTGCTGCTTCTACTGATTCTATATGACCAGGGCGAAATATGCTCTTCAGGTATCCTTATCATCTTTATATTTACTTCCAACAATGTACTTTCTCAGACAGATTTCATACAAGAGTTAAATTTTGTTTGCCTGGTGATTTGTTTATTTTTGTACCTGTTGAAGCTGATTCAACTATTCTGTACAAGTATTACTGTTTTAGTACGTCAGAAGGTCTGTGTGATATAGTTAACTTCTTTCACAATGCAATGTCTTTTTCCGGTGTTTGTGATATAGCTTCTTACAATGCAATGTCCACAATTAAAACACTAGACGGTGTATATCTTATGATTGTAGATACAAGTCAGTTTAAGGCACAATCAAGTTCTATAGTAGAATTCGGTATTTGACTGTATTAAAAATATGGATAGGGGTTGGTAAAATCCTGGAAGATTAATTATTATTTATGATTATTTTATGCAAAGAGCTTACTTATGGAGAACGTGATGTTATCTCACTTGGTGGATGGAAGCTGCCAATGATCTGTGAAAGCAGCTCCCAATCGAGTGAAATGGTTGTTACTGTCTCTATTGCCCTTTCTTTCTAGTTGTGTCACGATATTTGTGCATCTCCGGCTACCTCCATAAGTATATGTTCTAAACTCTCGTCACAGTACAACACAATGAAATGAATTCTAATTGAAAAACCCGCTTATTTCGTTACAAATAAAAAGTGTGGCGTTTACCCGATTTTTATTTTTTATTTGAAAATATTAAGATTATAAAGAAAAAACATACTGCTAGCTTATTACATTATTAGCAACTTCTGATGTCTTGCAAAAAAAAACAGTCATATACCCAATGCAAGCGCTTTGCGATCGTTTTACCGCCCCAACTTACCTAATTAGCATTAACTGAAAACGTGTAAACAAATGCAGATAAAGAGGGCAAAAGTCCGAACCTAATATATAGAAATTCTGTTTTCTCGAGTTTTGCTTTCCTCACTCAGCGGGGCTTATATTTTTATATTATTTGTTAACTGCAGAACAGCTGATGCGAGAGATGTTTGTATTCTGTCTGACACTCCAAATCTATCGCATATTTTTGGCATTTTTTTGCTACTTTGCTGTTTATTTGCAGATTCTACTCGTAACAGCTTTCTTTTCAGTGCTCTTCTAATCGGCCAATGTCTGGCTGTTGGTTTATCTTTTACGAAGTTGTGTTTTCTCGCAGATATTTTATTAATTTTTAGACAAGCAAACTTGGGTAAATCTTCACACTTACAAGCCGAAATATCAAACAAGACTTGACTTCCAAGACAAGACTCTTCCAACTTGTTTTCAAACATTTTGAGATTTAAGAAGTGTTGTGCACATTAAATGATTTGTTTGTAACATTACCTTCTTTCGTTTTGGTCCCACTAGCAATAGAAGATTTCGGCCATATTTTTAAATTTTTCATCTAGAACTTTCTCTCATATTTTATCTTGTGTCAGGTGCACTCCTAAAATTTCATCACATGTTCATATGTTAGCCAGATGTTGTCTTTCAAATATCATAAATAACGAAACAAGAGTCATTTCCAACTATTTCAAGTGCTTTCCCTTCCTCTGATGACGTAGAACAAACGACTGCACTCTACTTCGGAACGTGTGACACTGTTACTTTACATTTCAATCAAGCGTCACTTATCTCATTGAACATTCCTCCCCATACCGCACCTTAACCCTATACTTGAACTCAAACAAACTTTTTATTTATAGTTATTAAAAAATAGTACCTATTAAATCGGATGCGAATAACTTGAAAAACGGATCGGGAACACAACGTCAAAAGTCTACTATTTCAAAATAATCTTTTACAATACGGAGGTAATTACATTTAGAATAATGTAATGTAATTTCATATGTAAATTAACCAACGCGTTTAACACGTTTGTAACTCTGAGCCATTTCTTTATTTCGTTAGATAGAATGTGAATGGGATATTAACTTAAATCCGTAAATACCAGTTGCCAAAAATTCCAACGGTTTGAAAAATTCCCCGTCAATCAAGTGTTTTCTCAGCCAACTGTCAGGGATCGCTGGTTCGCGGAGAAGTATTCAAATCGTAAGAATTATTGGAGATGATCTTTACTCTGCAAACCATGTGTCATTATATCGCAAAGAATCCGGCTGCTGGAGCCTTAATTTTGAGAAGCAGGTTAGCTTACTGATACTAACCAAATACGTATATTTTTGTACTTCATCCAGGGTCTTTATTTATATAATTTTGTTTAATTTATATATCCTGTTTGATTTTTCCCTATACAAACTTTATTGCAAGTTGTTAATTTCTTTTTTGCTAATTATCCTTAGCTATGAAAATTACAACTGAAACTAACTGCTTGGAAGGATATCGATATTTTTTGCCACAGATCATTAAGCATGAAAAATATCCTATCTTAGAAGAAAATAAACAAATTTTTAAGCTATTTTTGGAAACTAATGGAGGAAAACAACTAAATGAAACAAACTCAGAATCGCCTTTGTTACAGCGACGTACCAATCGTTTCGTATTTATTTTGTCTTTATTCTTTATCTTAACTTCTGCTTGGGTGCACATTCGCTTAATCTCTTTGTTCGTAGTTTTGCCAGTAGCGGTGCTGTCGTCGCAATTTTTACGCGTGCATGATAGATGAACGAATTTCGTGTTTATTTTATGGATGATATGGTAGGGCCCTGTGGCACATACGCTGGCATTTTTTCTATAATATGAGGATATAAATATGGAAATTTGTTGAGTAATGACTTCGGTATTTGAGCTTATACGAACCGCGGTATACAGGGTAATGATTAGATTGCGATAAGTTAACGATATAACAATAACTTATTCGGATTGACTTATTTTGAAATGAAATTTACCGCTCGAGAGTCAAGAGGAGAAAGATGATAGCATACACTCTCGATAGGTTTTTTCAGTCATTATATTTCTCCAATAATGAACGTTATGCTTGGCGAAAAAAAAAATCTGTTGATATTGATTTTAGCAAACAACTTAATATTGGGTTTATTGTTCTAGGTTTGATATTTCTGAAAACTGACAGACAAGGTATGACAAATCCTGATCAGTTATCACCCGTTTGTGCGGTGACAGCTTAATAGCTGAAATTATGAATTCAAATTAAAACAATCTCAATTTATATAGGTTTTATAATATCCAGGACATCAATGATAGTTGTGGCACATCTGGTTTGAATTTTTATGATTTTTTGGGAATATCACTACAATTGCTGGAAATGCTGTGTATTTCAAATTGCGAATTACTAAATTTTTCTTTTTGAAAATTATAATTTTTAATTTTCTTGTTCAGCTTGTTAATTTTATTACCATTGAAAATGGGGTCTCATTTAGACCCGAACACTTACATTATTTTCGAGAATCCAACGAATATGCACCAATATATTTAGATAGCCTAATCTATATACGACTTATTTTTTTCCTGAAATCGTATAAAAAAAGTCCTAAATTGAAGCGTCTTTCAACCACCTGTTTACCAAGTTAAAAGTACTGGTTCTCACATATAATATATAAAGGTAAATGCTGTTCTGACTAAACTTAATTAAAACTACAATTATATATATGGATAATACCCATATATAATTGTATCCATTGGATATAGATAACGAAGAAGTGAAGTTATCATTATCGTATTATTTCGATTTCTGTTGTTCATATCATAATCAACCAAAATGCATGGCCCTAATTCATAAATAAGCAAAGTTAAAGGGAAGTCAAAGTCACCTTAGCCATGCCAGATTATAGTTTCAGGTTGGACGTTCCACCGTTTATTGAGAAATGAAAGTTATGTTGAATGCGCTGACGCCGGGGCCCTAGTACAACTAGCTTCTATTATAGAATACATAGCTGCTGAAGTTTTGGAGTTGGCCGATGATGCTGCACGAGATAATAAGAAGACTCGTTTTATAAATCTTACACCTGACAATTTTCTAAAGCTAAACAATAATTTCCGTTTTTTCTGCTGTTCTATTTTGCGGGAACAGGAACAATATAGCATAATTCCGAAGATTTTTGAACAAATGAGACAAAATATGCATATACACCGGTTTGAGTTTGTTATCAAATGATGATTATCAAAGTCTTATAATTTATCATTTGTTTAATTATTTTAAGAATTTAAAGAGAATTATTAGGCAATTATTTCAAATATTTCATTTTGGTGTCAGTACCGTGGCCGTGAAATTTCTAATTTTTGTTCTAGTTTCTTTTCTATTGAAGTTGTTGTAGAAATTACGATACTAACTTTTCGAGATTTTTAATCCATTTTAATAAACCTACCAATTTTTTCGTATAATTGCTATCCTAGGAATCACAGGGAAACGGCGTTATACACAGTACGACTCCCGAGTTGGAGTCTCTGTGAGCTAGATTTTCCTGAAACTCCTGCACGTAGGAATTGATTTCGAGATAAAATATTAAATTCAGTTATATGTACTCTATACATAAATAATTATTCGCGAATTCAGTCAGTTCAGGGGAGCGTAACTAATGAAGGTTCTCGACTAAAACCAATATTGCCACCCTAAGGTAAGGTCCTTACAATATTTATATTTTTTGGGAATATTGTATTTAGAATACCGATATTAAAATCTTTGAATAAAATCATATTCTTGTATCTATAACAAGTAATCGGCGCACAATTCACTCGGCTTACCTGGTAACATGTCTACTGCTAAAATTGTTTCCTAATAATGAATTCTGTGAGCTCAAATTTTGCAAATAAAAATAGAGAAGATTTATATGGGAAAGTCTCCAAATCCGTACCTAGAAAAGACAAACGAAATAATAAAATAAATAGGGATTATAAATTCTAAAATATTTAATAAATCAATTTGTACAGTGCATCCCATTTTGGTTGAGATTGCCAGGTTACTCGGTTGTTATTGATGATAGAGTCTTGCGGTTTTCACATACCTGTTCTACTTTTTTGTGAAACTCAAGATGGTCATATCAGTTTTTGCGTAAGTGTTTCCATTTATAAGATACGGGGCGATTTTGATAATTTATACTTTTTGGACCCCTTCTATATCTACGAAGTTATTAGAAATACTCTTGCGCTAAGAACTACGTCTAATAGAAAATTTTGCATAGAATCCAGTGGAGAACTCAATTTTTTTTTCCGAGTATGGTTTTGAAGATACTACACGACATTATATATTTTTAAATGGAACACCCTGTATTTTATTATTTCATTGAATTCGTTATTTTTTTCCCTTTAAAATAATGTATAATACAATACACATGGTATTATTAGAAATGCTAGAAAACACTAAAAAGCTGTGTTTTTTGCTAGTATGCCATGTAATTTCCATTTAAAAGGAGAATCAAACAAATAATTCCATTTGAGATTTTTCATAGGAGTTTATCAGCAAAGAAAAATAATGTTTACAATAATTCAATAACATGAAACACGAAATTTAGGTACCTAAAAGCAACTAATAAATAGTTATACATCGTTCATTATGTATAACAAACAGAACAAGTATTACAAATCAAATATCTATCTTAAAATTAATTTTGGACATTATTTATTACGTTATTGATTTAACTGTTCAAATTGTTGTCCATTTTCCCTAACACATAATTGGCAAACCTTTTCAATACGCCTGAGTGCATTTAAAATTTTAACAGGTCGCCTATGTAAATCCCGAAAAGCACGAAGTTCTTCGCGACTGTTGTGTCTGTTCGTATATATTTTATTTTTCAAATAACCCAACAAAAAAAAGTCCAATATAGATAAATCGGGTGATCTTGGTCCATGTGTTCCTATCCAACATCCTTGAAAATTATTTTCTAAAAAGCGCCCAATTTATCTAGAATTGTGGGCAGGTGGCGCCATCTTGTTGAAAGTGTATAGAATTGCGAAAGGCGAGGGGAACATCTTCCAATATTTCGGGTAATAAGTCTTCTAGGATTGTCAAGTACCTATTGGCGGTAAGGGTTCCTTCAAAAAAGCGGTACTTTATTTTTGTGCCCAGTATGAAACAGGCTACATTAAAACCAAATCGACCCTGCTGTTGTCGCTCAAAAATTAATTGCGGGTTCTCATCATACCAGTATCTTGTATTCTGCCTGTTAAATATACTGGCACTGCTTATATGAGATTCGTCTGACCAAATAACTTTCCTTACAAAATCATTGTCCCTTCGGGTTTGGTCTAAAAACCAATTGCAAAAATTTAACCGTCTGGCTGCATCACCAGGATATAAGTGCTGGGCAATATTGACTTTGTAAGGTTTAAATTTATATTTTTTTAAAATTCTTTGGACCCGTGATTGAGTGTAATTTTCTAATTTCGCACAAGAAGTCTGGGGATACACATGAGCGCTAGCTAACACATTTATTTCATTCATTTCTCGATTTTCTTTGTTATACACCTTTGATCGAGGTTTAGAATATTCACCTAAACTTAGTAAATTATTCTTTAGTCTAAATATAGTTGCTCGACTAGGTTGATGCCTCTCTGGATATCTGAAAGTTTTAAAAACGCGATTTCATGTAATATCTTATGGTAAAATACTCGTACTTTATACCTGTGGAAATATAGTTCTAAAGCTTCTTCAACATTCTCATAAATAACATTGATTTAAACATTGTATCATATCGTATTTTTCGTTATTTTGAAAAACGAATTCTCTTCCAGCCATTATCAATTATCAACCAGCAAACTAACGAATAATTATTTATATAATGATCTTGTAAACTCAAACACGATAAAACACAATAGTTACTAACAATGACAGCTTGATCAGATTTGCGTTTTTCTCTTCAGCGCTCACTAGATAAAATATTGTTCCGAAAGGCGGAATTCTATTATAATTTTAAATGGATTCATGCGAGATGGAAAGGTTTGCCAATTATGTGTTAGGGAAAATGGACAACAATTTGAACAGTTAAATCTATAACGTAATAAATAATGTCCAAAATTAATTTTAAGATAGATATTTGATTTGTAATACTTGTTCTGTTTGTTATACATAATGAACGATGTATAACTATTTATTAGTTGCTTTTAGGTACCTAAATTTCGTGTTTCATGTTATTGAATTATTGTAAACATATTTTTCTTTGCTGATAAACTCCTATAAAAAATCTCAAATGGAATTATTTGTTTGATTCTCCTTTTAAGTGGAAAATACATGGCCTACTAGCAAAAAACTCAGCTTTTTAGTGTTTTTAGCATTTCAAATAATACCATGTGTATTGTATTATACATTATTTTAAAGGGAAAAAAATAACGAATTCAATGAAATAATAAAATACAGGGTGTTCCATTTAAAAATATATAATATTGTGTAGTATCTTCAAAACCTTACTCGGAATAAAAAATTGAGTACTCCTCTGGATTCTATGCAAAATTTTATATTAGACGTAGTTCTTAGCGCAAGAGTATTTCTAATAACTTCGTAGATATAGAAGGGGTCCAAAAGTATAAATCTTCAATATCGCCCTGTATCTTATAAATAGAAACACTTATGCAAAATCTGATATGGCCATCCTGAGTTTCACAAAAAAGTAGAACAGGTATGTGAAAACCGCAAGACTCTATCTTCAATAACAACCAAGTTACCTGGCAATCTCAACCAAAATGGGATGCACTGTACAGCTTTTGTAAAATCGACAGGGTAATTATTTTATTTACAAAGCTTCTAAAATATATTTAACTCTCAAAGTTCTGGATTTTGTAGTTAAATATTTTAAATTGCTTGTTTTTTTTAATAAATTAAATATTTTTTGCTATCATAAAGGACGACTACCATACCATTTCAGAAATATTACATAAAAGCTGTTCATTTGTCTCGAATAACATCTAAATTATCCTTCTAAATAAATAAGACATTGAAGGAGGTCCAGATCAATAAATGTGTGGGAGCAAATGGAATTCGTCGTAGCTACTTACATTATGTAGATAAAATTATGTCTCAATAAACCAGCCTTTTGTTAGATATATTAGCATTGCCAGACGGAGATAAAATAAATTGAAGGTTTTGTTTTCAAAAAATGAATCCAATTAAATTGATTAAGTCTAAGGCAATAAGAAATGCTAAAAGACAACAGATCACTGCAGACAATGGTATATTATAATTTGCTCATTCGAAACAAAAATCTTGCATATATTTCTTCTTATGTATGAAAACAGAAAAGCGTATAAAATGCACTATCCCAGAATCAGCTCTTTTGGGAAAGAATGTGTCTTTTAAATAGAAGGGGTACTAATTTTTATAAAAAAGTTTAACTTGAATATGCTAAATTTATTGGACTTTAAGCTAAAAATAAAATATAACGATAAACTTGAGCACAATTGATAATACTTTTAATCCGAACAGTCCTTATATAGTGAAAGATACTACAAGTTTCTCATTGCGACTAACGGCATCCTTCCCTGTCTAATAACAGGATTTTAAGCATCTTTCTGGACGGTTCTCATTGTCTAAATCGATCGACCGACTTGATCATGGGCACAGATATAAACTTTAGCTAATATACCTAACGTTGATCCCCGTTTAGATCTGATCGTTTCAATCTTGCATTATCAGTGAATCTAATGCCACCCGCTTACCATTGCTGCTCACCATGTTCAAGGGCCCAATTCCTTCCAGGTCTCGTATCAGCGAGAAAAAAGTAATTTTGTGCAAATTAATTAAAGATTGATGAAAGAAGGTTGGGTGGAAGTTGCAAGTAATGTATGGATTCATAACTACCAAGTCTACCACAAAAAAAAAACACAAGAAAATAATAATTTGATCTATTATTGTGAAATATATAAAGTGAAGTTAATCCAGTAAGAGGGCAAACTAGAAGCAGGTTCGCGCCGAATTTATTCCGACGTTGCCAACCCATTCTAAAGGATAGGTTTTGCGAAGAAAAATTACTGAACGATATTTGGTTATTCTAATAATAAATTAGTTCATTAATTAAAATACCTCACGGAGATCAGTTATTGCATTGGATAACATTAATCCTTTTATTTATTTCTAATTACTTAGATTTTTGCAAAATATATATAGGATGCAGTCTTTGTTGTAAAATTCAAAACCCAACAAAGGATCTGAAGCGTCCTTGTTTCCCTTGCGACTTCTGCAAGCGTCTAGTATGTCATGATTGTTCTTAGCTCATTGTTCATTTTAAAAAATGTCGAGAAGTTGACTTGATCAGAATACTCCAAGAAAGGCTTGAGGACAAAAATGAGATTATTAATGATAAAGTTAAAATCGTAGAGTTACTGCAAAGAAATATACGGATTTCTGAAAAGAAAACCGAAATCTGCGGTAATAATAATAGCTATGCAAATGCTGTTAGGAAGGATGCTGTTGGTGATGTGAAACGCCTTAGCAATTTCCCTCAAATTATTATCAAACCACTAGAGCCACAAAATCTAAAACTTACCAAGACTGCTATTAATAAGAGTATTGATTTGAGGAGTTTGAAACTCTGAATCCAACACATGAGAACAGCTACGTCACGTGGGATCGTTATCAAATATCAGTCTCACTCCGACTCATCGAACAGAAAGTGAAATTAAGCAGTAATTAATATATGTTCATCTATCAAAAATGAGAAAACCTAGGAAAGACAAAATAGGTTATTAGACTGTAATTTGTTAATGCTCAGTTTCTTACGTTAGCCAAATAATGCGAAAACGTAAAATATTTATCGGTTAGGAAAGCCTGCCGGTTTATGAAAAACTGGATGTAACTAGGTGTTTCGTATGCCAGGGCTACTACCACAAAAGTAAGAACTGTTCTAACAAAATACTTTGTCCTATATGTAATGAGGAACATGAAGCAAGCAGAAGAAGTGTTACAAAAACTGTCTGATTTCAAAACCCCTTATCTCCGAAAGTATAAGAAGTAAAATTTTGAAAAAAATTAGAGATATAGGGACTCACCTGAATTTTACCGGAAAATACAAAATTAAAATTGTTTCTAACAAATCATGTAATATATCTAAAGAAAGGGCTCATTATGGCGAAAGCAAATATATATATTTTTAAAATAAACTATTTTAAAGATATTAGCAAAAATATAAAAAATACCCATTCCCCCACCTTATCTCCGAAACTATATGCCGTAAAATTTTGAAAAACAATAGAGATATAGGGCCTGAATTTTACCGGAAAAATAAAGAGAAACCCCTAATATTAACTAATTGAAAAATATAAAATTAAAATTGTTTCTAACACATCATGTAATACATCAAATGAAATGGCTCATTATGTCGAAAACAAATATATATTTTTTTCATGGTTTTAAAATAAAATATTTTAAAAATATTAATTTTAGGGGGCAAATTACAGCATTAAATGGAAAATCTAAAATTAAAATTATTTCTAATGCGTCATGTAATATATCAAAGGTCTCATTATGACGAATACGAATATATTTTTTTCATATTTTTATCATGAATATTTTAAAATATATTAACAAAAATATAAAATACATTACCCATTACCCCCTTTATTCCTCAAACTATAAGAAAAAAAAAACTATAAAAAAGAATAAAATTTTTTGTTCGCGGGAAAAAAACTAAGAAATCCCTAATATTTATTTTGGGGGCCAAATTATTATAGAATTAAACGGAAAATAAAAAAATATTTTTTAACGCATCATGTACTACATCAAATGAAAGATTATTATGAACAATATAAATGTATTTTTTCATATGTTTAAAATAAATTGTTTAAAGGATATTAACAAAAATATAAGAAAATTACCCATTCCCCGTTTTAATTCCGATCTACAAGAAAAAAACTTACTTGAACTTTACAGGATAAATAAGGAGATACCCCTAATATTAATATAAATTATAGAATTAAAGGGAAAATAAAGATCATTACTTTTTAATCGCATCATGTAATACATCAAATGAAAAGCTTATTATGAGGGATACAGATATCTTTAAAATTAATTGTTTACAAGGTATTAACAAAAGTATATAAAAAATTCTCATTTACCGCTTTAATTCCGAAACCATACTACTTAAAATTTTGAAAATAATTAGGGGTACTGGGGCTAACTTGAAATTTTTAGGAAAAATTAGTAGAAAACCTCATTATTAATTTTGGGACAAATTAAATTAAATTTTTATTTTCCATTTAATTGTAATTAAATTGAAAATAAAAATTTAATTTTCAAACGCATCATGTAATATATCTAATAAAAGGCTCATTATAACAATTACAAATATATCATATTTTTAAATCATTCGTTCAAAAGATATTAACAAAAATATTAAACTTCGACTTAATTCCCACAAAAAATTTTGAAAAATTAATTTTGTGTATTTTAAAATAATTTGTCTAAAAGATTTAATAATTTATTATTTAAAACTTGACCTATTTTCCCCCTAATATCTACAGAGCCTAAAATTCATACAGTAGATTATTAAAGGCTTCCCTGGAAGTTTATTAGTAAAATAAAACTCCAATGTTAGTTTTGAGGGCCAAATTAGAAAATTAAATAATTATTTTTATAAAAATCAAGCTATTCATGTAGCAGATAAAATAAAAATAAATGTGTGAAAAATAAAAGTATATATTTTTTATAAATTTAAACGCTTCCTTTAAAAGATATTAAGGTAAATATAAGAAACTGCACTCATTCCTTTGATTCTTTCAAAACTGGAATATTAGAAAAAGATGTACTTTGATTCACCTACATTGCATCAAATCTTGAAGATGGTAGGGATCCCTTAGTTTGAGAGTCCAACTCGCACTTGACCAAATTATTTTTTCTTCTTTCTGTTACTTATATATTCATATCTAATCTTTAGCAAAGATCTCTAAATATTGTAAATACTAATGTTAGAATGCTATTAACTAGCTTCATTGATTTTAGAGATTTAATCGCATTAATTATGATATTGTGTGTGTAACTGAAACATGGCTTAATAATCGCATTAGTTCAGAAAAAACTGCTATTCCTGAATATAACTTTTATGGGAGGGGTAGAGCTGAGACGCCGGGTGGAGGTATAAGGTGTGAGATTGTAAATTCTATTTTCGACAATACTGATTTTGAGCATTTAGTTCTTGTACTCAAATTAATGAAGCTCACAGTCCTAGTGGCTATCATCTATCGGCCTCCAAAATCAAATTTTAGCCAGTTTATAAATTAGACGAACTACTCGCTGGTTACAGGGGATTTCAATATTAACATACTTAAACCCAACCTACTCCTCGAAACTGTTTATTCATTTGGATACTTTCAGCCCATCAGCAAACCTACGCGTATTTTTGCTTGCTTCGTTTCCCTTTTGGATCAAAATTTCATTATATCAAAAGACCTTTTGATGACAAAATTAATAGTAGAACAAAACCAACATCAATGTGTTGTAATGATAAAACATGACTAATTGACATAAAATTTAATATTTTTTATCAATTTGTTTTTGTTTTAAACAAAAAACTGCGAAAAACGGTAACAATTTAGTTTTTTACCTTTTACACAAAATCCACCACTGTAACCGTTTTTGCTACTATGGGTAATGCTGAAGAGAAATGAAAAACCTACAAAACGAGCTACAATACGCTCAATTTCCTTAATTGGTTTCTTGGAAAATGGAATCTTTACCCGAAATTCCAAAAAAATAAATAATGGCTAATTTTTTCATTTAATAGCTAAATTATTCTTATTAACTGAAAGGGTAGATCTTCTCATACCCAATTCATATTCTGAAAATAAATACTGTAACCCCGGTAATTTTTGCAAAATTTCAGTTTATCCTATGGAAGACATATTCTTTCGATATGCCATAGGTACTACTTCTCCGGATGACCCTATTATTATGAATAAACCTCCTATGGAAAGTATAAGAGTTGATCTCGAGACCCCTTATCTCACTTTTTCAAAATTTAAAGTATAAATACATATAAGTACTGAAAATATATTGCCATTTCCTATAATTTTTCCATACGAAAAATTGCTAAGAGGTGGAACCTGAGTAACTATATCCTTATAATAAATAATCTTAATGCAAATTTTAATTTTAAGCAGACACATTTAAAGGAATATACTCTTCCTTTATTTACACTTTTAGTACATTTTATATTTTATTATTATATAAAAAAAATGACACGCTCATACAAATTGATAATAGTTAATAATAAAAAAAAAATTCTTCAATTAGTTGACAACGGAATTTTTATGATGTTTAATTCAGATTCCTGTTGAGAACTTTTTTATTGATAAGTGCTAATTAATGACAAGCCAAATTTCTTTAGATATATACCTTGTGATCTTTTATTGACACATTTAACAATGGAAAAATCGCTTGGAACAGCGTTCGCATTTAGCATATTATGATTGCTCTGTCATTATCATTTGTGGCTAAATGGCCTTTAGGTATACCTTTTTACTAAATTTATTACATAAATTCATAATTATGCAAGAAATATATGTGTCTGCTTAAAATTAAAATTTGCATTAAGATTATTTATTATAAGTTTATAGTTACACAGGTACCACTCCTTAACAATTTTTCGAATGGACTCGAAAAATTGATACCGAATTGCCAAATGTTTTCAATACTTTCCAATGGTGGTTTATTCATAATGATCCGGTGAGGTTATATTACCTTTTAAAAAGATATGTATTCCATAGAATTGACTGAAATTTTACAAAAACTACCGGGGCTACAGTATTTAATTTTAGAACATAAATTGGATTTGTGGAAAGATCTTAGAAACCTTAATATTAGTAGTAATAACCGTCAACATTGCCTTCCAGGACATTTACAAGACACAAATACAATTAACGAATATTTCTAAAACAACAATACTTGGAGAGAGAAAATTATTTTATATTCAACTTTTAAATTTGGCGATTCCATATTCAAATTTAGTGTCTTTAGTTAGATTCAGATTTTAAATGCTATCTGTAGATAAAAATCAAACGCCCCAGAAAGAGATGGAATTTCGCCAGCCATACTCAAATTCTCCTCGCCGGTAATATTGTATCACATTACACACAACATAAATTATTGCCTTGAAAGCGGCTATTTTCCTAGATGTTGGCAAGCAGCTATTGTTCAACCAATTCCTAAAATTTCCACTCGTGCTGCTGTAAGTAATCTACGTACTATTAGTTTACTCCCAGTATTTTCGAAAATATTGGGATCAGTGGTATATGAGCAATCGGGATACAGTACTGCTACTGCGTTACTCAATCTTACCGACAATATTATACCAGGAATCGATGGAGGATTGTCGGTTATACTTGTGTCGTTGGTCTTTTTAATGTCGTTTAATATGATAGACCATAACCTTCTATGTGCCAAATTAATTTTATGGGTTTGAGGCTCGTCATTCTTTAAATCCCATCTCTGGTGGGGCTCGCAGACTCTCTCTGAGTAACATGTTTTCACATCCAAGAAGGGTTGTTTCAGGGGCATCCCAGGGATCCTTACTCGGACCTTTTCAGTTTCATCTATATACGTCAGACCTGCCGAAAATAGTTTTAATTTCGGATATTCAATTATATGCAGATGATACCCAATTAGTTCATTATTTCTCCTCTTGAGAATCACCGGGAAATGTAACAGCAAATATTAACCGAGATTTAGATGCTATTTTCCAGTGTTCTACTGAACATAATTCAAGTCTAAATGCATCTGTAATCCTATTTTGTTCTAAGCCGAGAAGAGCTCACCTCGACAGCACTATCCAACTCACATTGAATGATACTGGATTGAATTATTCTGAAACTGTTAAAATTTTAGTTCACTTAGATTTGGAGACCATGTTAAAATACTAATTAAAAAATGTTATATACGTCTAAGACTCTTGTAAATTAATAGGTATATAAGAAATTACAAGAAGCGTAAAAACTCATTCCCATTACTTCTGTCAATACTTAATTACTGTAATGTAGCATACCACCCCTGTTTGGATGTTTATTCGAAAAGGGTACGTTCAAAATAACTTTAATTTTCTCTTTCTAAACTTTTTACACAGATTGATAAAGTCTGAGTTACCCGAATACCTTTTCTAAAAGAAAATATGTTCACAACAGATTGATAAGACATAGCTTAACTTTCACAATGTCTGATCATCGGACCGCACATTGCGATGAAACTATTTAATACTAATTACGCCTATGGTTCATTTCCACTATCTTAATTTAGTAAAATAATTAAAATACAACTATTGTCGGGACAGTAAAAAAACAGTTTTTATAAGCTTGTAATTTCTTTATTTATTGTTTCTTTCTGTGCCTTAGTATTATATTTTCCTGCAAGTTTAGGAGTAAAGCTTTATCTTCTATTTTCTTTTAATTTTTATTCGAAAATACATGTATACTTTGCTAATAAAGACGATTTATTACCCCGACTTGACCATACAATGTATGGCAGCACACTCCCTCTAAGGCACGCATAGAGTGCCTTTAGGGAATAACTCACCAAACCCTATATATCCTAGATATCAAAAGGGTTTAGCTCTGTGGGAGCCCTTGCCAGGTTTTCAGGCCCGTGGTTGGAGTCGTGGCGGCAGTTTCCCATGAATTTCCAGACCGTCCGTTCTGTTCCTAACAGGATGGCTTTTTTGCATTTGTTTGTAAAGATGTTCTTCCAGACGGAGGTATTTTAAATTGTTTAATAGATGTTTTGGGACTAGTCCTGTCGTTGACATAACCATTGGTGCAGTTCGTGTGTTGTTCATGTCCAACTAAGTCTTTATTTGAAATTCCAGATCTCTATATTTGGTTATTTTCTCAGCCTGCTTGGTATTTGTATTATTGTTGTTAGGAATTGCTATGTCAATTAAAGTTGTTTTCCGAAAGACTTTATCTACCAATACTTTATCTGGTCTATTGTGAGCAACAGTCCGATCCGTCAGTATCGTGCGGTCTCAGTACAGCTTGTAGTTGTTATTTTCTAAAACAGATTCTGGTTTGTATTTATAGTATGGTAATCTGACCGACTGTGATAATTCAAGTTTCAGTGCTAGTTCCTGGTGAAGTATTTTTGCCACAGCATCGTGTCGTTCTTTTCATTCAGTTGCAGCGAACGCTTGACAACCTCCTATGATATGCTGGATAGATTCAGATGTGAGGCAACCGTACGTGCATCAACGTTGTTAATAGAAGGGTCTCTAACGATGTACTTTAGGTAGTTCTTAGTTGGAATTGCTTGATCTTGTATTGCCATTATAAAGCCTTCCATTTCAGGAAACATATGAACAGAGATCAACCAGTAGTTCGACGCTGCACTGTCTACATAATTTTGGTTGACGTCATTTATATTTCTTCCATTAAGGGGCTTCTATTTCCATTTAAGAAGTTTATGATCTGTGGTATGGTGCTGTAATTGGACATGATATTTTGTCAGTCGCAGTGGTGTTGAGTCATCAACCTGGCACATGACTCTGTGTAGATCAGAAAATTCTGCGAGTTTCTGGAAATGACTACGCAAAATAGAAATTTGTTGATCTAATAGTTTGCTTAGATCAGTCAATCCTCTTCCTCCTCCATACCGTGGCAAAGTTGTACGTTCGACAGAGCTCTTTGGATGGTGATTTTGAGCTTTTGTTAGTAAAACTCGAACTTTTCGTTGTAATTGTTCAATGTCAGTCTTGCACCAAATAACTATACCGAAAAGTAACTGAGTACTGAACACGCATAGGTGTTAATAGCATGAAACAGATTTTTACTGTTTAGTTTGGTCGACGTTAGTCGTCTTATCCTACTATAAAACTCTGCTGTTCGGTCCTTTTTCATAGTCAAGTGATCAATACGTTGAGCCTGCTTTATTCCAACGTGTTTATAAGTATGACCTTCACCCATAGATTTAGTTGAGGTGCCATCTCCCATTTCGAAGTGCCCCTGCTGTATTTTGCCTTTAACTATATTAATAATTCGGCATTTGTCTAGGCCAAATTTCATATCGATGTCACTAGAGAACCCTTCTACTATTTTAAGCATATCATACATCTGTTGGAACCGTCCATTTGGTACGTGAAACTAGTTTCAGATTTGGTCGTTTTAAAGCTCAAAATAAATATTTTCTTAATATTTTTCAGTTCTAGATGTCTGTCATTGAATTCCCTAAACAAAAACTCAATTGCTCTTCTACGATATCTAGATGGTCCTCGTCGTGGTCACAAGCTTCATCTTCTCCCTTTTTCTTAAAACTCAACTTCTATTGTTTGCCTACACTAATTCTCTACTACCATTGTTTCGCAGGTAACGGTTCGTAGTGGGACATTGGACATAGCATCGTCCCAAATTCCTGAGCTTTACAATGCATACAGCAGCACCCGTGTCAAATATGAAGTTTTTTCCAGGAGAACAGGACTGTCGTTCACTTCAAATAATTCCCATCTGTTTACTATCCTGGGGGAAGAGGATGCTTGGTGTAAAGTTGGCTGTTAAAATATAAAGTGGAGTTACTCTACCCTCTTGTTATTGGATCGGCATATCCTAATTGTATATCGTTGTGACAACCTAAGTCTGCAGTTCCTCTGAACATGGCGTGTATATGCGAATCGAACACATTTTCCTCTGGTGGACATCATCTCGTTACACCATGTCATTTTTTTTCACTTCTCGAAAAAAACTGATTATATGCCAATTTTTTATCGTCCAGTTCCCCTTTATCGCTCCACTTCGTACAGGCCCTTTTCTACTGAAGTGTCCTGACTGTCATCCCATGTCATAGTGCGTTTCATAATATCTGCATATCAATTTGAGAATGCGTAGGAGATATTTGACAAACATCTCTCTCTCTCTCATTTTTGTTTTCTGGGGTTAGTATACGTGATATCTCTTAGAGATTCAAAGAGATCTCGAATCATGGTGTGCACACTTACCAAACTGATTCCTGTTTCATTACTGACTTCTGCTATACTAAAGCTATAGTCTCTTTCAATGAGTTCGCAATCAACTGCAACGTTGCCATGCATAATGCCGGAATGAGGATTTCTTCCGTAATACGCACGTTTCTATGAACTATCACCCCAATCTTTCACTCTGTCCCGAATTTCGTCTTGTTTAATGCCGTCTTTTATTATAATATTAATTATGATGTGATGCGCAACCGAAAAATAAACATCAGGCAGTCGGACTTGATTTGAGTCATCCCGACAAATTCTCCCTAACCTTCCAACCTCTCTCGGTACTACCTAAAGGCTTTGTAAGTCCTCAGAAATAAAGAGTTAGTTTATATTTTGAATCAACTTCCTATGTACCTACATACATTAGTAGCTATTATATACTGTTATTTTTTTGTCAAGTATTTTCATACTATTAGTTACTTTTTCTTTCAAAGTCGCCTTATTTTGTGTTTTCTTCTATCCAACACCCTGGGGTGGGCATATTATTCAACAATTACACCAACCCACAGAATTATCAGACCCAGACAAATGATATATTTTTTTACCACTGAACACAGTTTGGCTCTAGGTCGTATCAGTCGCATATGAATCCCAGCTGTCACTGTTTTGTCAGCGATTTGCTGAATACTGTGACATGTTAGAGCGAATCAAACCACCCGAAACCATTTTTTGCATATCTGGGTCTAATATAACTGGTTGTGGGGTGGTTTTGTTAGCGGTTATAATAAGTGTCTAATTTATATAAATTAAGATATTTGTGAAGAAAGTTATGTCACATTCCTTGGACGTTTACTATTTGTTGTTTATATTTTTCCGATTCAGTTTTCTCTTTTACGGAATTTAAGTTTAAATTGTGTGCGCTGCATAAATCTGTCTATGCGTAGAGAACCGACGGCATTGCTCTTCTCTACGACGAATACGACTATGGTGCCATGACGCAATAGTAAATCTGCGCCGCCATATGAAAAAGTTTGGAAGCTCCTAGGAAAGAAACGGGTGAATACAAAACAACTGGGTAAAGGAATGTTAAATTTGGTGACTGCGCGAGAAGCTCTAGTTTGCTTCTGCTACATACTTCCAGTAATTTCTCTAAAGTTTGAGCGTAATTCCTGAAGCAGATATTTCCTGTGATATTTGGTAGATGCATCAGGAATAAATTTATCAGCCAACATCAAGTCATAGTATTTTCAGTTTTGCGATTCATTCCCTTAGGACTGAAACTTACTTCTCTAATTTAACTGGGACCACCATATTATAAGCTTTTAAAGAAAAAATAAGTATTTAAATTGAGGTCACAACCAGCAAAGATATCTGGTACCCTTGGCACTGAATTGGTAACCTCTAGCTATACTTGAACGACCTGAAGTCAGTTAAAAATGGGCAAACATATAGATAAATTCAAGAACTTTACAGTATTTACAGAATTTTTGAAAAATTTAGGAAAGTGGGTCGGGTTGAATAATTTCGAATACTCCTAGTAAACTGATGTCTTCTGTTGAAATAATACATCTAAATTCGTTACAACACATGAGTTCATTAAGTTTTGTACAAATATTGATTAAAACTAAAGATATAATGTAAAATTTCTTTAACCGTTACTTACCTACCAGTCAAAATAACCTCCTTTAACCGATGGCTCATCAATATGGAAACATGCAAACTCAAACAGAAATCACTTTTCCGTTATTTATTAAACTTCCAACACAGAAATTACTAAATTTTTCTCAGGTGAAATATTTAAATAGCACCTATCTAAACAGGGAAAGAATGTATTAAGATATTACATTGTTTCGCTCTTTTCCTGGGGAGCATTCCCCAACTCTGACGACTTACACATTAATTATTGATCAAAGAGAATTTCAAGCAAAACAATTTCCTCGGCAGCGCTTTCTTATCGATTCCTGGAAGCATCAACTTCCGAATATTATGCAGAGAGCCTTCAAAACAAGGCTTATAAAAATTGTCTGCATTATGCTTTGGGAATAACTAACTAAACATTTTAGTTGATCCATTTTAAATTGCTTATTATGTAGCATTATAGCGAACATTAGGTTTTTCTATGTAAACATCAGATCTGGGAGATCATATATTATTCAATTGCACGTATGCGGATTTAGAAAATAAAGCAAACATCGGCATATTCAATGAGCTCTACTTCCTATCATAGAATAGCATATTCAGGCTGCTTTTATAATTCATGCAGGCAGATATCAGATTGTACTATCAGTCTGAGATCGTAAAGCAGCTAGTGAATTCTAACCGACGAACGTAGTGGATAAATTCGATGGTTACTGAAAGATCATTCTTATTGTCATAAATAATATTTATATAAATCAAATAAATTAAAATCTTTAATCTGTTGCAGAATATAATGATCAATTATGAGAACAAATAATTTTGAATATAGTGCGTATTCGTAAATAGTACAACGATAATGAAATATGGTTACATAGTAGCTTCAACTGCTGAAATTCAGATGAACCTAGTGGATTTAAATTTATATTAAACAGAACAAAATTAAAGAAAACATAGTTAAACATCTAAAAAAGTTTGATTAAGCCTGAGTAGATCTGAACTCCCATCTCCTCTCCTAATAATAACAACAGCACACTTTATATACAAAATATTTATATATAAAACTGCCCCGAAAATATTTATTGAGAATTTCCTTATGAATAAACAAATCTTCTCATGTTAATGATTCATCAATTCTAAAACTTTAGGAGCCCAGTATTGTATTAATTAACGAAACCGTATGGCTAAAAACATGTGGAAACAGAATGGTTAAGGAAAACTCAAAGACACAGTCAATAATTGTTTTAGGACGTTTAGTCTAATACTTGGAGATAATAAACGACTTTAAGTCAGCAAAACAGCAAAAAGAACACTTAAAAGCTGTCTTTGCATGGTCAAGTTAGATAAATTAGAAGACCACTTTGTAAAGTTAGACAGCATTATACAAGAACTGAAAGACCACTTGATGAGTGTGATCTTGTTTGAAATTTGTTGTTGACATAACCTAAGAAGAGATTAGTTGATTAGGAGTTGAAACTGCAGCCACAAGATGAGGAAGGGTGACAAGTTTCAAACATACATGTAGCGAAGTGTGTTATAGCTGTGGAAGCAGAGAGCATTGGCTAAGAGAATGTACTAAAAATACCTATAATAAAAGGTCAAAAGGAAACATTTTCAAGAGACAGGTCAACTTATCGAGGTGCAAGAGGTAGAGCTTATAATAGTATGAAGCATGCTAATATAGCAGAAGAAGAAAAATTACATGCTGTCAATTTTTGTGATAATCAAAATGATCAAATGTATTTGGTTTTGGATTCTGGAGCTAGTAATCACGTTATGAAACATTATTTAGTCAAATATATGACATGACAGAAATTAAAACTTTTCCAGAATATGTTCCAAAACATGTATTTGATACATTTCGTTAAATTTGAAGACGCGAGATGTAAGACCGACATCTAGGATTTTCGAGAGAATTATTACACAGAGGTTCCGAATCTGTGTGCTAATTGTGGGAACGCAACTGATGAAGGTTCCCTGACCAGAAAAAATATATATTATATATAATATATAATATAGATTGTCTTGCGTACAAAGGAATGACACCTCGAAGAGAGTATTCAATATCTCTGACAGGTGAAGTAGCCTGAAAATTTTATGGTGACATTCTGTCCTAGGAGTTAAGGGCGAACAGCAATTACACGGAACGGCTCCAGATGTCGGTCTTACATCTCGCGTCTTCGAACTATATTATGTTTTAAGAAATCACAAAGCAGGAGCAGTAAGATAGTAAATACACAGCGATATCTGTGTACCATTCAACTCTGTTGCATTTGATGAACCAAAATACTTTATGACAATAATTAATAATTTTTTGGGAGGTTCGTAGCTCAGCGGTTGAAGTCGCTGCTTCGAAACTGAGTCGACTGTGACCTAGTGGATTCGATTCCCACTCCGACCTCTGGGCGTTTGTGGTTGTTAGCGCATAGCTAAAAATATAATTTGAAACACTTGTAAATGGCCTTAAGGGTCCAGAACCCATAGCCACTCCTGCAGGAGAAACCGTTCAAGAAGAAAAAATAATGTTTTCTTCCATTTTGTTGTGCAACATTACAATGATGCCGGTCATATATTATTAGATTACATACAAAAATTAGAACCTCAATGGGCTGTCAAAGTTAAAGCAATACCACTTGATAATGGTGGGGAATACATCTCTTATATTGTAAAAGTACAGGCATAATTTTACAATATACACCACAGGGAAACGCAACGGATTAAAGGTTGATCAGAACATTCTTAAATAAAGTTAGAATAAATGCCATTTATTCTCTCTGGAATACCAAAATATATATGATGCGAAGCTCTTAACTGCCTGGTTAAATCGTTTACCACCAAAAAGTTTACCTAGACGGTAAACACGTACCAACATTTTTCAATGTAAAAGCACTCTTGAGAAAATAATAAAAATATTTTGAAACTGAGCTTAATGTACAGTGTTGCCAAAAAAAATAGTGAAATGAGTTTTGTACGTTATTGTGGTGGCAGACATAATTTGGTTACCAGATCAGAACATTGTCATAAGATGAAGAGATGTTTGTATACATGAAAGTATCCTATACTATAAAATAAAAAATAATGAGCAAAAAACAAGTTTACTACGGTATGAAAATAGTTTACTTTGTGACTATGTGAATCAAACAAAATCTACGAGACATACTAGTTAACGTAGAACCAAAAACCTATCAAGAAGCTTGAAAAATTCAAGAATATAAGAACCAATATAAAACTGAAGAGAATCCCCTGAGAAACGAGAAACTTGAAACTTGACCACCTTCAATATCTCCATTAGGCCTTTCTGCTATAGGTACAAAGCGTCAGCAATAAGAATATTGTTGTCAATGCCAGTACAACAGAATTTGTTATTACACTAAGTAGGTATTCAACTAGTTCTTCAACTGGGATATTGGAGACTGATATGTGTATGAAAGCACCAGATGGTTGGAAACCCATTCAAAATTCTTTAAGCTTAACCGTGTTTTACATGTTCACCGAAATGCACCTAAGTGTTGGAACATAAAATTTAATCAAGTAAAGACCCAAATGCAGATGTTGTATTAGTTAGTAGGCCAGACAGTGTGACCTGTTAAGCATATGTTTAGAAAACTACTTGGAAATGAGAAATAGGAATTTACGCTACTTGAATCTACCAAATATCAAGGATGGCAGATTAAGAACATACAGGATTTGATTGGTTTACGTAAATTAAGGTGGATACAATGGGACAAGAAAAAATGTGAGTGATTTCGGTCTTTTCATGTGGAAAGCGCAATTGCCAGAAAACAGGGGTGTGTTGCCCAGTCCTCATTGTTGGCAGAGTATATTAATACAATGACTGTGCTTCTAGAATATTACTACATATTATAAAACAAAGTACTCCGCCGCGTCCGTCTGTCTGTGTCTCTGTTTGTCTGTGCTAGTTAAACTCAAAAATTGCTGCACCCATTTTCATGCTGTTTTCACTACTGGATAGGGTAGTTCTCGAGGAAGGTTTTAGTATATAATTTGTTAAGTTATATATTCGCTAAAATATAACGATATTTCTTGGAGGTGTTAGAAAAAAATAAGCCGTCTGGAAGCTTTCAACGAAAACGCTGCCTAAACCCTAAAATAATATATGGTGGAATCGTGTACCTTAAAGTCCGGGATGGCATATGTCTGTCTCTTAAGGATAACATCCATTTTAATACTTTAATGGCCAATTATAATGCGGTATTCAACATCTTCGAAATAGAACTTAATTCAGGTGAAAATCTTGATATATAAAGCCCTATAAAATAAAAACGGGAGTTATATCATTTATTGAAAATTGAAACATTAAACAGGGGAATAGGTCACCATTATTTTACGCAGAATTCAATATCGTCGAAATAGAAAGTAGTATTGGTGTAAAACTTGATATATCTAGTCTAAACTCAATAGAAGTGGGTTTTATCATTTTTCGAAAATTTAAATATTAAATGGGAAAAAAGATGGTCACTATTGTTTTACGAGAATTCGGTATCTTAGATATAGATAGTAATAGAGGTGTACATCTTGATATATACAATGAGAAAATATAATAGTCTGGTTGAGGAGTTTAAAATCGACATACTAATGCTAAAAATATGTGTTATGGCTCATTCGATAGGGAATCATGTCTAGATAATTGTCCATGAAGAGTGGATTAGCCCATTAAAAATTTCAAAAGTTATAAACAATTAAAGATGTTGAAAAAGTGGTGCTTGGTTTTTCGCTTGTAATTCGTAAACAAATACTTTTTTTGGATTTTGAAAAAAAGATCCTTAAAGAGGAGGAAATTTCCTACAAATAACTTCCGATCACCTAAACTGTACCTCCATTATTAATAGTTTTAATTTAACGTTGAAAATTGCCGTCCGCGCGCCATTCTTAGATTGCGCGCATGCTGTAGCAAGTCCGTAAGTTATAATAAAAATTTTTTTGCGGGTACTTAGAGTAAATTAAAAAGTCTAAATAAATTATGATATCATCTAAACACTTCAAAGAACTAATTCCCGTTGGAATTTTTCATTAAATTAAATTTTCCAATAAACTAGACAATTGTTAATTAACAAAATTTTACGGGATTTCTCTGATCATTAAAAATTAAATAAAAATTGCAATAATTGTTCTAAAATTATTTCCTTTCGTGGAGTCCTTTCAATTAACACAATAAAAAAGAATACGTAATGAAAGTTTAGAAAAGTTCAATAGTTTGTTTATAATATATTTTTTTAATTAACAAATAAAGAAAAGTCGCCGTAATGTTGTAAATTTTTTTTTCTCTATTTATCATAAGCTTATCGGTTTTATGTCAATAAGAGGCATTTATTAACTTTAAAAAAATTATATGCATTTGTTTATAACAAATTTATAAACAAATGGACTATTTCAATATTTAAAAAATTTTTTCTTTGCAACTTTATAAAGAATTGTCAATCATGATTTAAAAAAAAAGATTTTTTCTTAATAATAATTTTCAATTGTTTATAAACGTTTTTTTTCATATAACTATTGTTTAAATAATTAGTTAAGAAACCTTTTTTTCTTAAAACTCATAATTGACAATTCTCTATAAACTTCCAAAAAAATTTTTTTATTAACAATTACATTGTTTACCATTAACAATACAAATTGTCATTTATTTTTTCCTGTAAGAATAAAAATTAGAATATCGACCCTAGTTTGAAAAAAAATTATTACGATTTTTTATTGCAAAAAAGTACGTAAATTACTAAAATTATATAACTTTTAAACTATTAGAAAAAAAAACATTCAGGTCAAATGTCTTAGATAAACTAAATATGCATATGTAATTTTTGTACAACAGATAAACAATAGATAAAAATACTTACATTATTGAAATTGTTCACATGGGAAGACTATTAAAATGTTTATAAATAAAAGGATAAAAGGTTCGAATTAAATTTTGAGACAAATACAATTTATTATTAATAAAATATTCGAGTACGCTGTTTTCTCTTTATTTGGGGACGGTGTTTTTGAAATGGTTTACATATTGAACTCAAAAAAAAATAAAACAAAATAGAATTATTACATAATTTTGAACAGAACAAAGTTATATGAAATAACCAAATTAAACTTATTTATGTAGAGGCAAAAAAGTATAAATTACGAAAAAAAAACAGAAATGTTTATAATGATAATGCATAACAACAGATAAACAATAGTAAAAAATTAAAAGTTATAATGAAGATTTTTATTGTCGTATCTCTAATAGTTTAAAAGTTATATAAGATTTTAGATAAACAAATTGATCAGAAGCTGCAACTTTTGTTCTACGTATTTTTTCAAAATCCAATAAAAAGTCGTTATAATTTTTTTTCATATTTTAATGCACAGGGTCATTTTTGTAATTTTTATTACTTTCAGGAAAAAAAATAAAAAAAGTTGACAATTTGTTTATAACAAATTGTTAACATGGTAAACAATCTAATTGTTAATAAAAAAATTTTTTTGGAAATTTATAGTGAATTGTCAACTATGATTTTTAAGAAAAATAGATTTCTTAACTAATTATTTAAACAATAGTTATATGGAAAAAAAGTTTATAAACAATTGAAAATTATTATTAAGAAAAAATCTTTTTTAAAAAAATCATGATTGACAATTCTTTATAAAGTTGGAAAAAATTTTTTTTTAAATATTGAAATAGTCCATTTGTTTATACATTTGTTATAGACAAATGTATATAAATTTTTTTTTGTAAGTTAATAAATGCCTGTTATTGACATAAAAACGATAAGCTTATGATAAATAGAGAAAAAAAAAATTTACGATATTACGGCGACTTTTCTTTATTTGTTAATTAAAAAAATATGTTATAAACAAACTACTGAACTTTTCTAAACTTTCATTACGTATTCGTTTTTATTGTGTTAATTGAAAGGACTCCACGAAAGGAAATAATTTTAGAATAATTATTGCAATTTTTATTTAATTTTTAATGATCAGAGAAATCCCGTAAAATGTTGTTAATTAACAATTGTCTAGTTTATTGGAAAATTTAATTTAATGAAAAATTCCAACGGGAATTAGTTCTTTGAAGTGTTTAGATGATATCATAATTTATTTAGACTTTTAATTTACTCTAAGTACCCGCAAAAAAATTTTTATTATAACTTACGGACTTGCTACAGCATGCGCGCAATCTAAGAATGGCGCGCGGACGGCAATTTTCAACGTTAAATTAAAACTATTAATAATGGAGGTACAGTTTAGGTGATCGGAAGTTATTTGTAGGAAATTTCCTCCTCTTTAAGGATCTTTTTTTCAAAATCCAAAAAAGTATTTGTTTACGAATTACAAGCGAAAAACCAAGCACCACTTTTTCAACATCTTTAATTGTTTATAACTTTTGAAATTTTTAATGGGCTAATCCACTCTTCATGGACAATTATCTAGACATGATTCCCTATCGAATGAGCCATAACACATATTTTTAGCATTAGTATGTCGATTTAACACCATTTTAAATTCCTCATCCAGACTATAAGGGAATCTTATAATTTATCGAAAATTGAAACATTACATGGGGAAACAGAGGTTCACTATATAGTTCACATATACATAAATATATATGGACTATATACATAAATTATTATTCCAGAATTCAATCAGTTGAGGAGAGCGCAACTGATGAAGGTTCTCGACTAGAAACAATATATTGTCTGGCGTTCAATGGATTTTGAAAAATCTCGAAAAGTTAGTATCATAATCAAAGATGTTTATAATGTCATAAATGTCCCAAATTTCAAAAAAAATCAATTAATGTCAAAAGATCTCATAAATGCCAAGAATGTCAAAAATTAAAAAAAAATGTTTAAAATATCTAAAATGTAAAAAAAATGTCACAAAAGCCAAAAATGTTTAAAATGTCAAAAATATACAAATCATCAAAAAAGTTAAAAACAAAAAATATAAGTAATGTCAAAAATGGCAATGTTACTTAATACACGTAATAAAACAATATGGAAAACGAGAAAACCTCAATTTCAAATATCTCAAACACGTAGAATATGTTTACCCATCATATTAAATACCAAAATAATTGCTTTTTAGCTAGCAGTTTTAGCCATATGAATGTGACTAATGGACGAAAAAAAAACTTAAAAATGTAGGGGATGTGAAAGTTACCAAATGAAAACCTATGTTCAAGATAAATACGTCAAATGCGTCCATTTGTTTCGCCTGTGCGAAGCTGGGACGGGTCAGTGATAAGTAAAGTGTAGGTCCTTTAATTAAAAAATTTTAAATTCGAAATGAGCAAAACTTTGATATTAAATACCATATTATAAGGGATTTGTTTTAAAAATAGAAATTGTTTTGCAATACATTTGCTCTAGTGAAAATGTTTAATACATCTTTACAAAAACATTAGATAAAGTACAATTATAAAATTCTGATTAATTCTTTTTAAATAATTGATTATGTAAAATGTTTTATTATTTTCTACTTATGGTTCTAAGTTTGAGTTTTCTCATGACATTTTCAATGTTTAAAAAGTGTGTTTTATGAGAGCATTTAAAATGAGAAGAAATGTTAGCTAACATTAATGATAATAGATGGATCTATATAAACAATATTTTGTGAAATAGTTATGTGTGGCGCCTGAAAAAATGTAGTGACAAGTAGTCAGATGAAATAATTGTCCCGAATATCTACCGTATGGTTAATGGTTAATCACATCTGAACATAAGTCTCCCTCATTCTGGGCGATACGTCTCTAACTATTGGGCCAAATTAGTCACGTTCGCATTTGATTCTTTACAAAATACCTAAGAGTGGTAGAAACATTTTCGTGTCACTTAGCGTTGGCATTGGATTTAACATTGACTATCAATTTCAAGGTTGTTGATTCAAGGTCAATCCACTCAGTTTGGTGTTCGATTGCTTTTACAATCTAGCACACAGCACCACAGGTTTGGTCCTGTTGCTATCTCACTTGGGTCTTCTTCTAAGGTTATTAAAATGAATAAATGGCACCCGAGCAAAATTCGCCTTCATCCAGAATTATTTGTGTGATGGTGATTCTCTATTTTTAAAACACATCGTTTTAAGACAAATTTTTCCAGATGTTTGAATCCCTTGGAAGCAAGACAACATATTGTTTCTAGCCAGACCTTCATCAGTTGCGCTCACCTCAACTGATTGAAATCTGGAATAATTATTTATGTATTTAGTACATATAACTGAACTTGTTAGATGTCGTAATTTATTTCACGATAAATATTAAATGGACATGTTCCTGTAAGACGAAACAACCTTTTAGTGACTTGGCACTGCCAACAGGCTTAACAGCAGGCACTGAAAACAGTAATCAACAATGAATATAGGAAAAGCCGACGCAGTGCTTGCAAAAACTGAATGGTCAGAAAGGTCATACATTTAATGATTGGCAATTTCGATGGCGAAAAATATCAAACAATCGGTACAAACATTTACTGCCATCCAAGCATTGACAAACAACCAAATGGATGATATTTGTATTCCGTAAGTCTAGGTGTCCGCCAATTTCTTAACCAGGTATTCCTAGATAAATGGTTAGGTCGAAGTAGTTTTATTGAATAGCTAGCACGGTTTCCAGGCTTAAACCCACTGGATCATTCCGTGTGTGGTTGTTTAACAAGTAAAGGTTACGCAACCAAACCGCAAAAATAGGAACATTTGGGTAAATATTATACAAAAATTGGGGAATAGTGTGACAATTTTTTTGACAGGTTATAGTAGAAGACTTTAATCTACCTGTCAAACCTTGTTGGTACTTTCTAGTCTAACTCAAAACGGCATTAGAGTACTTTCCTGGGCCTGAAAGAATCATTCTGCTAAACAGTCGTTATAAGTCAACTTTTGAACTTTAGTTAGACAGGTTTATTACAGGGTGATACAAAAGATTATATCCCACTCCGAAACTTTCCACCTGGCTGCGCCATAGATGAACTAATATAAAATCACATTTATTAAAATAAATATAACTATTGACTAAAATGAGTAATTTAAATATAGTGAAATGCAGTTTAGGAGTTTTATTTAGGGCATCCGAGTTGTGTCTTATCAATCATCTTGGAAATATCTGAATTCTTATATGGTATCATTTACAGCATCTCAGATAGTTTTTGAACATAAAAGTATGATTGTTTTATCTTATTTGCACAAAACCACACTGAACAAGACGGAGAATTTCAATTGATTAAGAACAAACCGTATTTATTACGTATCATCATAAGAAATCAGAAGCTTTGTATATAATATATTATGTACCAAAACTATTAATATTACGTTGTAAATGCTGTTTATCGAACTATTAGTCAACATGTACATACACTATATCCTCTTGTTTTAGGTGGAATGTCTTTACGTTTGAAGGAACTCCGTATCCCTAGCCACGCCGTTCGAAACCAGAGTGCCAAGTTGGAGTGTCACTTCGACCTGGACGGCGAAACTCTATATTCCGTCAAGTGGTATAAAGACGGTAATGAATTCTACCGTTACGTCCCGAGGGATATGCCTCCTACACAGACGTTCTCGCTTCCAGGAGTAACTGTCGATGTAAGTAATCGTTTTTATTATTACGAGTTTTCCCCCCTCATAGGGTCACAACTTTGACTCCATTGATTTGATCTTTATGTATTGAGTTATCGGCAATGACGATATTAGATAAGTTTTAAGTACTAAATTAGTTGTTCCGTTCCTCTTCCATGTTGAGAACATGAAGTTGAACTTTTTAAACCAAAAAAGTTTAATATTCTTATTTGTTCTATGATACTAAGGAGCATTAGATGTTTTTTGAGCAGTATATTTTTGGTTACAGTTATATCGAATTCCAACTATACACATACTAAACTTGTATTAATAATTTATTATCATGTTTAACTATACTTGTTCTTCCAATAGTTATTTATTATCGATCGTATTCTCTTTTAGTCGTTCGTCTGGACTGCTTGTACTTGTTGATCAAATGCTTTCCTCTTGAGATTGGACTGAATTCCTGACTTGACTTTTATTAAACTTGTGAATATGATTCATACAAGTTTCGCCCCTCTTTTCATTTCATGTAGTAGATAAATTTTTTTGTTAATCACTACTTCCATCATTGTATTATTTTCAAGGATATTTTGTGTGTTCCACTCAGTTCTGGTCCACCAATTTACCTCCAGATACTCGTAGTTATACACTGTGTACACAAGGTCTGAAATAAAATAACTGTTAGACCAACAAACAATTTTCAGGAAAAATCCCGAGGCAGATAAAATTTTTATTCTGCTTTAACTTATGCTTATATACAAGTAAAATTCACAAGGTAAACCAAATATGAATCAACATTCTTTTTAATGAAATACACATTATTTTTCTTTTGTTTACTTCTACACTCTAAGTGGACTTTATAAATGTTGGCTAATTAATATTACGTGACCAATATATTTAAAAGTCTGTGCCTATATACATTTTTAAAATCAATATTGTAAAACTTGTAAAATGTAAAAAACTGAACCGAGTAACGTTACACAAAACTCAAGAAAACTACAATTATAAAATCCCTTGCGGTTGTAACAAATTTTATATTGGATAAACCTCTTGAGATATAAATGTTTGAATAAATAGACACAAAAATTATACAGGGTGTAAACGGTTTGAATGCAAAGATTTTGAGGTTCAGTATTTCAGGTAAAAACCATTTAAAAAGCTTCATAACATTTTCAGAAATAAATTAAAGTTTTGCCAAAAAAAGTTAGATGTTACATAGCATTTATTACAGTAATAACAGACGATTTCCTTTCAAAATGCTTGTAAACTAAATATGTAAGTACGCAATAGCTTATACACCTTTAATAACTATATTAACAAAGAAAATTATTATTTAAACTCTAAATATTCTGTTATAACTTGCCCTACGTTTCTCCGAATACATGTGGCAACATGCCTTGCTTATTTTTTTAATTGTTTGCTATAACGACATCTGACGATTACGATTGTTTTTTGTAATATCGGTTCTTGTGAGAAAATTAGTATGTAAGTGAAAGTGATTTGTGTAATATTTTAATTATAATTAGACTTCGTGATTTCATATTTATTTTAAAAAATATGTTGAAAAAATAAATAAAATCGGTTGTGAATTGTAAGTTCGAATACCAAAAACAGAATTTTTTTTGGGTTGAATATACTTTGTATCGTTTTATTTGTATATCATGTGTACACAACTTTGTATCCTTCCCTCTTTAACTTGATGCATAAAATAACTGCCCAAATAATAATATTCATTTCAAGTCACAGTCACTAAATGCGTACATTTATCCTAAAAAATATTTCAAAAGTTTTTATTGGCCTAAATAAATCTAACAGTACTCGAAACAATATAATTGTTCAATACACAAAAAAAACACAGGTGTTCATTTTGTGTAGTCGAAGTCATTTCTTTATTATTCCCGCTAAAAGTGAATCTGATTTGACCACGACTTTGCGGTATTGACAATAGTTTACTTAACATGTATTTGGAATTTTCTTGCTTGTTAAGGCCCATGTTTCATTTGGTGCATACTATCTCCACCTAAAATATATACACTCAAACTATTTACACCCTGTATAAAGAAACCACAATTCGAAAAGTCAAAAATTTGTGGAGATGCCTGGAGCCTTGCTTATAACATACAATAACAAAATTCAACCATATTACAGATAGAAGAACACAATACAAAATAAAGGCTGAAAGAATTTGCTTTAATTTTATTAAGTAAACAACATTGTTGCAACTCATAAAATGGAGTCATATTATAAAACGTAAATGACAGGTATGCTCTCTTTTATGATTTGCATGTCGGAAAGCGGAGTAGCAAATGTTATTTAACATTATGTAAGACCCATACATTTTTCTCCATTTTCGATCGATTTGTCAATAACAAAAAAAAAGTTTTATTTGAGCCCTTTTAAGGACATATAATTTCCTAAGGGTGCGTTTCAGGGCATATGTTAATAGGGATTTTTTGGCTTATTTTAATGAGTTCTATGCACATCAGAAGTTAGGAACCTTATTTTAGAAACACTCTGTATAACACTTATACAATATTTTGTCAACAATTAAGGGATATATTATTTAGAAGGCACCGTGTACACCGGTTGCACATTAAATATCATTTTTCTAATTCAATGCCATTTCGGATTGTTATCTATAACCACACCTAGATATTTGTATCGGTTAACCCATTCCAGTGGTAAATCCATAAGTATGAACTTGTTGCTTTAACGCTGCCTCCACTCTAAATTTTGTTTTTCCCATCACCATACATTTGGTTTTACTAACGTTGACACTTTTTACTGAAATAAAAGAATTTTATTTTTTTTACTACTCCTGGTAAATCATTTATATTCCAGTGATCCTAATTTACCACCCTGTTGTACTCCATGTACAACTTTTTTCTCCACTGAGACACTGCTATTGAATCTAACCTTTTGGTATCTATCCTCTAGGTAATCTTATAGCCATTCATTAACACTACCATTAATATCCTTTCAATTTTTTAATAACTATGTTATGTTTATAGTTTTAAATGCTCGCATATGGTCCAAAAACTCTGCAACCACTCCTTCACCTCTGTCTATTGCTATTAGCCAATCGTCAGTCACTGACGGTAATGCTGTCGCTGTGTTGTGTTGCTCCTTAAATCCTGATTGTTGTTCTATTAACAGATTACATTTCCTCAGATATTCCATTGAAGTTTCATATACTACCGTTTTAGTAACCTTTGCAATGATTATTGTATTGTTGGTCTGAGGTCACATTTGTAGTACTCTTTATTTTAGCAATAGGTATGACCACTGATTTTGTTAGTGTTTTTGACAATTTTCAGTCAATTTGCATCCAATGACTACCCATAACTTTTTAGCATCTCAGTACCCTAGTTTTTGCTGACCCCATTTTTCTTAAGGTGGCGATTTTCAGCAACCGGCATTAACGATTTGGAAAGTTTAAAGTTTATCAAACTAAGGTAAATCCCGAAGTGGTCCCACATAGTTTTTATTGCCGTGAAGCTCAGGGTTTCTCAGATTATCGAAAAAATAATATGTATTCATAAACTGTCTACCCTTTCTCCATCAATAAACATATTTAAACGTTAGTTTACAATAATGGGTACTAATTGGCAAGCGTTATTCCTAACCGATGTACACAGGGAGTTTGAGAAAATTAACCACCAAGTTTACTGGATTATTTTTTAATTAATAAAGCTCTGAGTTCCTTCTATTGTATTGTAGAGCAGGTATTAATAAACCTTACATTTGATTTCTCACTGGTAAACAACCCGTCACATGTAAATAGCACTTTTCATCTCCAAAAGGAATGATATTATACAAAAAAAACTTCACAAATTCGACAATAATTTTTGGAAACGCTTTTTCTCCTTGAATTAATGAACTTATCGATTGTATGGCAGCCTTTCCCCGCACTATCGTCGCAATGCTGAAGACCAAAACGTTTGAATTGGATAATTTTAAAATTGACTGATTCATAATAGAACAAAAAGTTAAAAATAATTAACAAAACATAAAATTACACTATAACCATTTGTGTCGGTATATTCCTACTGAGTACCTACGCACAAAATATCTACAAGTAATAGAAGTTAGGTACCTAGACATAATAACAAATTCAAACAACAACAATAAAGTAATAAATGCAAAATATACACAAAATTACGAACACAAAGTAATTAGGTACGTACAATGATGTTACATACCTTTTGTTCATGTTAAATTTATGATATTTTATCCCGAAATGGATTCCTACATCCTGGAGTTTCAGGAAAATCTGAAACTGCTAGATGTTAGAATTCATTTGGCGATAAAATATTAAATTCATTTATACATATATAAATTCAGTCAGTTGAGGGGAGCGCAACTGACGAAGGTTCTCTACTAAAAACCGTGTATTGGTTTGCGTTCAATGGATTGAAAAAGTTAGTATTAAATTTATGAATTGTTTTTATTTCTACTGTTTTATTAACTTTGATTGCTACTTTGCATGGAATTCAGAAATATACTGTATTCGTAGGCAGGTAATTGATTTTTACATAATAAGAATTGATTTGTGGAAGCCGTTACTTTGTGATAGTAAACCACATTTTACACGTATTGGTCACCCTGCAGTTTCAACCTTAAGCGGGGGGAATATAACTTTTACAAGTTTAAATACAAAAGGGTATTATGTGATACTGTGATACCTCCTTTTAAACGTCTCGTAAATATAAATTAACCTGTTTTTTGTCTTTTTCATTTAAAGATATTTTAGGTGGCTAGTTTTGAAATGAAAGCACTGTATAATTATATAAATATGCGGTAGGACAAAGTTATGTATTGACCGGTATCAGCCTTACGAATCTAGCAGATTTTTGCATGGCCGGCAAACTTTTATTAGCTGAAAGGCCAGAGGCAAAGTTAATGCTGCTCTAGTCTTAGCATTGGATCGATATAAACAAGGCACTTGGAACTAACTAACGCAAACTAATTTTCGCAAAACAGTTTATGCCACACAAAAAGAGCACTACGTTTATCTGCATCGGAAGAGCTATATTTGACGCAAAAGCGAATTTATTAATTCTGTTTTAGTAAATCTATTAAGTAGCTCTAGGAAAGATATGCAAAATATTACCTTAGAATTTATTCCTGTTTGCATATTTTATTTATTGCGTTTGAATGTTACATTATTTTAGGCTCATTTTGTTTTGTATTTTATATTAATTGAGTGGTAATTTACATAAAGATATGTTTAATTGTATAGACTACTTTTGATAAAGTATTGTTTATTTATTGGGCAATTCTGATAGTATTTTTTCTTGAAAACCATGCAGTTCGAAATAAGAAAAATAATTGACATTTTCGTCTGCGAAAAATATGTAACTTGAAACATGAAAAAGCATCTTTCATATTTGCTTTTAATATTGAGTCTCACACCTTAAAAAAATATTCTAGAGGAGGTAAAAATTCACGAATTACACCCGCAGACCATCGTAAAGGAAAGCTAATATTGATGGCCATGAATATGAACTCAATAATAATAACAGAAGACAACGAAATGACTGTAATCGTCACTTTAATCACCGGAAATCTCTTGTATTTAGGAGAAGGGGCTCCTATAAAAAGGTTTTGGTTCATAGTTCATAAGACATACATTGCAAGTTATCCAAATATTTCTTCTACTGAACCGAAGATACTCTTAAAATTAATTCAGGTTTCCAAGATTGGAATTGAGATAGATAAAACAGCATTTCCCATATGTCAATTGGAGGAGGTACAAAAGAGAATATATGGTTTAATAGAAGTACTTCACCACAATAGTCTATACTCGATATCCAAAAGAATGACAACAAAAGCCAAGGCCAGAAACGATATAGATTCCAGTTATAATAAGAAAAATGACGTAAATGTTCCTTACAGACTTTAAACGGTTAGCGATCATCGTAACATAGAAGTGAAACTGCGAGAAGTGGACTATTAAAAAAAGTGGACAAATTGCAACAGAAGAGAATAGACGGATAACCCTTCAGAGGAATATAAAAATATCATCAAGGAAATTTTGACAGAAGTAAGAAGAAATCAGAAAATCTACCAGATGTAGTTGAAGAAGAAATTGTGCTGTCACTGAAGAATATGAAAGGCATCCTTTGAAAGTTGATTGCAGTAGTTCTGCATACATCTAGCAATACTGTACAGTCACTGAGTCAAGTTTAGCATAGGTCTTTCAAGTAGGCTAGCAAAGGTGACGCTATTACCGAAGAAATGTAATGAATTTACTAAAGCTAAAGTTGTAATAAAAGGACTCTGCACATTCCTTATGGAAAGTGGCCCCCGGTGGATTTGGCTGAAATTTTGATATTTTGTAGATCTCAACAAAATGAACAAATGTTTTCATGGCCGCAAAGTCCGATGACTGACGGTTTTCAAGTTATGGTTAATTTTATATTTATGGTCAGAGTATACCACGAAGAGCTGAGTCGATATGTATATGAGGAACTACTGGGAGTATTAATGTGAAAATTAGTTTACAGGGTGTTTTCGAGGAGACGGTTTTAGTTAGAATATCTTCAATTGTCCGGTTCTACCGGAAGTGGACCCAAACTTTGTTTTTTTAAATGGAACATCCTGTTTTTTGTAGCATTTTTAGAATCTGTGATGAATTTTAAGATAACTTTATTGGAAACATCATATGTCTGAAGAGGTCCGGTTAAAAGTTATTTCAACTTTTTGAAAATTTTGACAGATCCATCTCTTCAAAAAATATTATTTTGTGGAAGCAAATAGGGCCAGATCAAAAATTACCAGAATTTGCCTGAATAAAACTTAAAGCTTCCTAAGTTCTTGAAAACTGTTCAAAAAAAAGGACTGCTCAGAAATTGGTACTGAATCAGAAAATCGTATAACTTATTTTTTTCAAATGGCAACTTCCTTTTTCCTCAAAACCATTGGAATCTATGCCAAAAAGTAGGAGTTTATGCTTACAAGACTAAATGAAAGAGTTTTTATATACACTTGGAATAATTAAAATTTCCGTGTAGCTATTAGAGATATATGAATTATTAGTAGGCTTTTTTGAAGGAGCCGTCAAGAGACGTATATACATTTCTTTACTTTCTTAACCATGTATGTAGAATTTGTTATGGTCATAAAAAAGTATGTGAAACGTTTCCATTGCGATCTCCATATAGACCAAAGCATACTCATAACAGCATGACGCAGATCATTTCCTGACAATCTACCTTTGTTGTTAGCGGTGCAGCATTAACAATATTTATTATTCGACCCGAAATAAAAAAAGCTAAGGAGTGATATCGGGAGATCGAAGGGGCCGTTAATGAGGTCCATTATTCTCTATCCAACGATCTTTAAAATGATTGTTTAAAAAGTTATTCACAGGAGCAATATTATGAGGCCTTGTTGAGACCACAGCTGATTCTAAGTCACCTCTAATGGATGTAAACGATTTTCTAAAATTTCGAGATATCTCTCACCTAAAAGTAATGTGTATATTAGTATCACTCCAGTAATGTGGTTGACTATTCCATAAATTTTGCCTCATCCGTCCAAATCATATTGTGTAGAAAATGTTCGTCTCCATGAATTTTGATTAATATAAATTCGAAAGATCATTCCATCTTTGAGCGTCATCTGCTCTTAAATTCTTAACTAATGAGAATGCAAACGGATGGTTCTTATGTTTTTTTTAGGATCCTCTGACAACTAATCATAGATCTCTTTCTGCATCTACTTAGAAATATTCTGGATATGCTCTTAACCAAGCGAAGTCTGTAACTTAATTCTCTTTATTATCTACGACAGGTTTCCTTTTTTCTTACTTTTTCACAAACTGTCCCATCTGTTTTGCAATAATTGTGAATGAGCCCTGTCAGCGTGTCATGAGTAGGTGTTAGTCTATCCGAGTATCGCCAACGGAACTTAGTTACTAAATCCTAAACGGGACATGATAAATGTTTTCCATAAAATTGTGCTATAACACCAAATTATTAGCAAATTTTCTTTGATGACACTTCAGCATTTTTTTCTT
This sequence comes from Octodonta nipae, assembly GCA_034190945.1. Taxonomy (NCBI): domain Eukaryota; kingdom Metazoa; phylum Arthropoda; class Insecta; order Coleoptera; family Chrysomelidae; genus Octodonta; species Octodonta nipae. Next base: position 102,226,171 of record CM067216.1, on the reverse strand, counting down.
GTCGATTCGTTCAAAAAAGCCTAGTGATAATTCAGATATCTCTCATAACCACAAAAATCCTTTAATTTAGGTGTGTGGATTCAAACATAAAATCCATTTTGAAAAAATTAGCCGAATTCGGGGCCAATATCTGAACACTCCGTATATTCTTTTGAAATGTTTCCAATAATTTAGGAAGCTTCACGTTTTATTCGAGCAAATTCTGGTAATTTTTGACCTGGTCCTTTTTGTTTCCAAAAAAATATTTTTTTAGAAAGCTGTATCTGTCAAAATTTTCAAAAAGTTTAAATAACTTTCAACTGGAGCCCTTCAGATATATAATATTTATAATAAAGTTATATTGAAATTCATCGTAGATTCTAAAAAAGCCTTAAAAAATAAGGTGTTCCATTTATAAAAACAAAGTTTGGGTCCACTTCGGGTAGAACCGGAAGTCGTAGATAACTGAAATTATTTTAAATGAAAGCAGTTTTTCGAAAACCCCCTGTATACTAATTTCAGATAAATAGTCGTAGTAGTTTCTGATATACATATCGACTCAGCTCATCGTGGTATACTCTCACATTAAATATAAAATTAACCATAACTTGAAAACTATCGGTCATCGGACTTTGCAGCCATGAAGACATGTGTTTTTTTCGTTGAAAATTTCAGCCAAATCCACCGGGGGGCACTTTCCATAAGGAATGTGCGGGGTCCTTTCATATTATCTACAAATGTGGGAACTCAGCTGGTAAGCTCTAATGTGTATTTTAATTATAAATAATGCGTAATTTGTTTACCGAACATCAAAACTTTTGTAAGGACTTTTTTATACTATTTTTTTATACTCACAAATAATCTACATTTTTGTCTTTTAAAGAACAGTTAGGTTTTCGAAAAAAATATGGTCCTAATGACTAATACACCAGATGATAGAAATTTTTAATTGGCATTAAATTTAAAAGCTAATTGCCTACGTCATCACTTAAGTTATAGTTTATAATCTACTAGCTGGTACTCGCGGTTTCACCTTCGTATGGAATTTACAATTCTGTGTAAGTGCTTATGTGCCACCCTATATAACAGTTATAATTAACATCCTTGTATAACTGTAATTCTACTTTTCGCTTCAGTGTAACCATCCTGTATATGTTAGTGTTTGTTTTTCACCACAAACAACATTTTTTAAACCCCTAACCATACCTTTAATCCACCCTATTTATCAGTTATGCAACTGCTTATGGTCTACGCTATATAACAATTGTTTCTGAAAATCTTTGAGCCACCTTGTAAAGTACTAATTTTCTTCTGCCTATATTTTAACCACCCTTTATGTGCAACTTTTGCTCACATTGCGTTAAACACGCTGTATAACTATAATTTTGCTTCACCACATATTATAGCTATTCCACACAGTAGGATGCAACTGTTCATGATCTATCCTATATAACTTTTTTAACATTTTTTGATCCACCCTAAAAAAAGTATAATTCTACTCCGCCCTCGATTTCAACCACCTTGTACATACAACTACACATCATATCATTATTTGTACCACTCTATATAAATATAAATTCACCAATCCCCAATATAATTCTCCAAAACTGTAACTTATTATTAACTACCCTATATAACAATTTTATTCAATTTTTTTAACCGCCTTGAATAATTATATCTCTACTTCCATATTTATTTAAACCATCAGGTTTATACTGCTGCCAATTAGTCAACCAATATAACTTATTTGTCCATACTTTTTTTAACCATCCTGTAGAACCATAATGTTACTCTACAAAATATCGCAATCACCTTGTATATGCTTTGCTTAGGTGTAACGTGTAAAAAAAATTATGCCTTCTTGAGTAATCTTACGATTTAGTTGATGGAGATTATGCATCTCTGGAACTGTGGAGTTGCTGTGGCAAGAGCTGTTTTTTTTTGTAGGCTCTCTGAATCACTTGGTGTTCTGGTGCCTCCTTGTGTACCTTCTCCGTTGTCTGTTCGACTTTTCGCTAAGCCGGCCATATCCAGGACAATACTTTGTTGTTATCACAGTACAATGTCAGTTAAGTTTGGTGCCATCCATAAAATACTTTTCTTCTTAAAAATCTGTTAGATTAATTCTAACCTCTAATTCGTAATTTATCTGAAGCCGCTGTGGTGTAGATACGCATGGTTGGTTCATTTTAGTTGGGAGATTTTCTGATTAGAGGAACGCAAACTCGGGAAGACAGTACCCTTTCGTCTCCATGAGAGTGAAGCCGTGCCTCGCCGTGTGAGATTTCTGTAGGCTGCTAAAATGGCGTTCCCTTAAGCTAGTTGTTCGATGTTTCCGCGTCAGGAAATCATGGCTGATTGATGGTATTATTTGGTCAAGAATACCGTTATAAAGAGGCGTTAATGGTTGAGATTTTTTTGGATTTCGTTGTGAAGGTAAGCAGAGCAATTTTAGCGAAATAAATTCGTCACCTGCAAATTTTATTTTGTGGTCTTAGGGATGATTTTCCCTAAGGAAGTTAGGCTGAATTTTGAGTTATCGTGGATTTGTCTTAAATTTTTTAACAGAATCAGATTATTAGCAGTTTGTTCATAAGGAACATAACAATATCACTATAGCCGTTGTGAATTACATCATAACCGCATACTATTTTTCGGTTTTTAAGGTATGTTCACTTAAAGGTTTTTAACCAAATGGCGCCCTGAATAAATTTAAATTTTGTGTTTTACTATCTTTTACCCACGATCTTATGTTCCCCGATGAACAGCAGCCGGCTAGCACATGTGAGCAAACCAAGGTAGGTTTTATGTTGATTTTTGAGTTTTCCAAATTTAGGATACCAGGTTTGGGTCACATAGGGAGTACAAAATATAACATTTTTTAAACAATTAACTATCATTCTATATATTTCAACTATCTTATCCATACATTTTTCTGATATTTTTTTAGCCACCCTGGAAAGTATAATTTGTCTCCACCTCATATTTTAACTTATATGCGACTTTTTCTAACATTCTTTTCAACACACTATATAACTATAATTTTACTCCTGTCTCTATTTCAACTATTGTATATGCAACTACTAATCGTCCACCCAGTATAACATTTTTGTACCACCTGTATAAATATAAGTCCTCCAATCCCCAACATATTTCACCCAAACTGCAATTTTTTTTATGGAAGCTCTTTGTATAGCTACAACTATACTTCCATCTGTATTTGAACTATCCTGTTTATACTGCTGACAATTAGTCAACCATTTTAACGTATTTGTCTATCAATTTTTGAACCATCCCGTATAACCATAATTTTACTGTACAAAATAGTTCAACTACCCTATATGTATTAGCATCTGCATAGGGATCACCAAATATATTTTTTTAACAGATGATTGTTTCATTCTATACTTGATGGAAATTCATTTTTAATTAATACTTAAATTAAATTAAATTAACCAAGTGTTTAGTGTTTTTAAGTTATTTATTTAAACACTTAACTATAACTCTGCTTCACTCTATATTCCAACTATTTTATACATCCAACTGCCTATTGACTACGCAATATAATCATTTTTCTGATATCACCGTGGAAAGTATATTTTGTCTCCAGCTTTTATTTCAAACACCCCTTATATGCAACATTTTCTAACATTGTTTTCATCAAACTTTATACCTATAATTTTATTTCGCGCTAAATTTCTTTTGTAGCACCTTGTATGTATATCGCTAATTCAACCTGTATTACAACCACGCTGTATATGCTTCTGATTATTGTTTCCCCAATATACCGTTTTTTAAATACTTTACTATACTTCTAGTCCATTGTATATTTCAACTATCCTATCTGTGCAAGTGATTACGAGTTACGCTGTTTCACAATTTTTCCTCATATTTTTTTTGAACTACCCTTTAATTGAACCTTTTTCTAACCTCGTTTGAATCACACTCTGTAACTATAACTTTACTTCGCCCCATATTTCGGGTACTCCATATATGCAACTGCTCAGGCTCTACCCAATAAAACAATTTTTTACACACCCTGTATAATTATAATTCTACTCTACCCTATAGTATAACCTTTGATATATAACCACTTATGGGCCACCCAATATAACATTTTTGTACCACCTTTTATTCTTAGAATTCTACTCCACCCTATATTGCAACCGTCCTGTATATGATACAGCCTGTAGATCTTAGAATTTCTTTGTAATATTTTTTAAACCCAGCTGTATAACTGTAATTATCCTATATAAACTACTTGTGGATATTAAACAATTTTTTAACCACCCTATAAACTATAATTCCACTCCATCTTATATTTCAACAACACTTTATAAACAACTGCTTCCAACACTTTTTTAACACGTTTTATAACTATAACTCAAGATAATTCAAATATCTTAACTGCTTACATTACCCATTTTTTCTAAAAAAATTTAATTCACCATATGTAAATGTAATTCTTTCTACCCTTATTTCATTCACATTTTATATGCAACTGTTTATGAGTCAAAGATTATAACATTTTGTAATCCACCCTGTATAAATATTCACCCTTTTTTCAACTTCCTGGTATATGCGATTATGTATGACCCATTTAGTTCAACTCTTTTCAAGCACCCCGTATAACTAATTCCATTTTTTGAGGTGAATTGAGAATGGGAAAATAGTTGTTGTCGTATATCATTTGAAAGCTCTTTTTACGGAATATACACTCGTAATACAATTTTTTATTGCAATTTCTGTACATATAATAATAATAAAAGAGTATTAAAAAAACGAATTTACATTACAATACAATGCCTCTAAAGCAAATGTTCAAAGTGTCTTCCATTGACTTCCATACAATAGTACAACCTTGACTGAAAGCCGTCTCTGACATGATTCAGCATAGTCGGTGTTATGTGACGACACTCCGCTATTATTCGTTGGCGTAGTTCGTCCAAATTGTCAGGCCGAGTCATAAAAATTTTTGATTTAACATGTCCCCACAAAAAAAATCTAAAGGGTTCAGATCAGGTGGTCAAGCAGGCCATTCTATAGGACCTCTTCTTCCAATCCAGCGACCATCCTAATCCTAATCGAGGTATTGACGAACTTGTGCGGCGTAGTGAGGAGGAGCTCAATCTTGTTGGAAATGCAATTGCTCTTCATGTAGTAGAGGATCATTTTCTAATTTTTCTATTATTAATGCATGAATTTCATTTTCCAATATATTGTGAAAAATTTTACCATTTAAATTACCAGGGATAAACAGGGGTCCAATTAGATGATTCCCAAAAATCCCTGCCCAAACGTTTATTTTTACCGGATGTTGACTATGAGCTTCTCGAAATAAATGAGGATTTGAATCGCTCCGAAATCTACAGTTATGTCGGTTAACCTCCCCATGAGGTGAAATAGTGCACTCATCCGAAAAGCAAACATTGTACAAGAAATTCGGGTTTTCGATCATACGCTGGGTCATAATTTCACAAAATTCTTGATGGAATTTGTGTTTAAAATTCTAAAAACGTTAGTTTTGCTAATACCGGAAGCTGCAGAGATTTGCTGGACAGACTCCGTGTTTGGTATAAGTTGGACATGGCCCAATGTAGCCACAGCTACACCTTCATCATTTACAATTCCAATGGAACCTCTTTTTTTATTCATTACTGAGCCCGTCTCAACAAATTTTAAAATCAAATCCAATCCGTATTTATGACGAACGTTACGGCCGGGATGGTTTTGGTTAAAAACCCTTGCAGCAGATCGAACACAATTTTGATTTTGGTAATATGGACTTACCAGCTCAACACGTTCGTGCAATGTGTATACCATAATTTTCTTTTATATTTTCAACAAATCAGTAAAGTAATAACTTGATAGATAAATGTACAATGCTTCAAATGATCGAAGAAAGGTCAGAACATATAAACAAACTTGCTGTAAATATCAGCAAAAAATAATGTAAAATAAATGAATGTTTACATTTATTGTTTTTCTTGTATTGTGGGTTATTACAGGGTGCGGAGTGAAGCAGGATGGTTTAAGAGCGTACTATAAAAGAACTCATTTTTAATACTGTTCCATGCAGTAAAAACTTTTAATTTAATAATCCGGTTTTACTACTATGTCCGTTAGGTTTTCTGCTACATGAACAGGAATTGCAATAAATTTTTTTATTAAAGACGGTATAGTCCGTAAAACGGGCTTTCAAATGATATACTACAACACCTATTTTCCCTATCACAAATCTCAAGGTCATTGAATTGGCCTGTTAATGTTGAATGCGCGCAAGCGCTAATTCACTTCAAAATATTTCCCCTCGAAACAAAAATCGACCTGTTTTTTCTTATTGCAATAGTTTTGAAAATAACCAAGATATTCATGGTGGCTCGTTTGAGATGGAATACCCTGTATATTGATTGGTACCTAAGATAGATAAGGCATTTTTAACATATATAAAATTTTCTAACAATTTTGACTATATACATATAAAAAATAAAAACAAAGTATATTAATATAAATGGTTTATGAATAATAAATGTTGCCTATAATATAAGTTAAAGAAGCAACCCAATAAAAAAATGATACAGATATTAATTTTATAATAGTTTTTATTTGAAAAGTACAATTATATATATTGCTTGTTTTGTGACATTATATGCACCCTACTTTACTTTACTTAGTATTTCAAAAATTTAAATTTCGCGGTATCATTAAATAATAGTGCAATAAACAAAAGACTATCGGCAATAACAAAAACGCGCAAGTACTGTACAAGATAGTACCTGTTAAGTTGTTCAATTCAGCTTTCTACAAATGTGATTTTTGTTTGCAAAATTAATTGTGCAGTAAATATGTCATTTTCTATAAAACCTCTCAGAAGAAAAATATTGGAGAATAGTTTAACTTCTATTTTTAGGGTTCCGCATATACAATATTATACAGATACCCTTATAATATCACTCCGGATTTCTGCCTCTGTCACATCACAGCTATTTGCTCCTGAACTACTGGACGGAAGAGGTTGACATTTGGTATCAATGTATAGTTTGGTGACCCGATCAGGATTACATATCTTAAATGAAAAACAATTGATATTAGGGGTACTTCTGGGGGGAAAATTTAAAAAATCGACCGTTCCCACCTGATCTCCGAAACTACTGAGCCTAAAATTTTGAAAAAAATGGGAAATGTAGATCGTTGCCCGAACTGTACAGGAAAAATAAGGAGAAATCATTAATACTAATTTTGGGGGCAAATTAAAGAACTAAATGAAAATGTAAAATGAAAAAGAAAATTTTTTCAAACGCATCATGTAATATATCAAATGAACGGTCCCATTCTGAGGAACACAAATATATTTTTTTGTATGTCAGCTATCATTTACTTTTATGTTTTTTTGGGCAATAACACCACAACCGAAATAAAAAGAGGTATATTGAAGGAAAACCAAACGTTTCAAAGTCTATGTGAAATTTTGATTAATTTCCTTGCGAAACTTTCAGCAAAACATAAAGATAATTTACAGTCGAAGCAACAACCATATTTGACTCTAAACCAATTTTCCCTCTTCGTTCGAGTTAAAAGTGCTTCAACCTTGAAAGTATTTTTATTATGACTGTCTTAAAATATATTTATGGATAGTAGTTTTAAATACCCTGCCAAGATTTATAACTGAATGCGCGTGATAGTTTGAAATATGGTATGAAGCGTCGGATTGGATAATTTATGGTAGACTTTGTGGAAATGGAGATATCTCTGAACGGAAAACTGACATTTTCCATGGAATAAGTCCTTAAGGAATTTCGGAGTTTAAGATTAACGGATGAGCATTTAGAACACTATGAATTTTCATGAAAATATATAACCTGAGTACATGAATTCGAGCTTAATTATTCGACAGATACCAACATGAAATTACAAGTCTTTGTATGATATGGGGCGTTAATATTGCTTAGGTACATATTTAAACATTTGTGGATATTTTTCATTTTATGAATAACTATTTATTTAAATAACGATGGGGTATTAGTTCACCATTGTTCACTGTGAGAAGTTATAGAGTGATTGGAAGTAGGCAAACACATTTGTGTAGCATCTTTTGTTTAAATATATAAAAAGTTTAATAATTCCATTTAATAAAAAAACCTTAAAACAATAATTGACTAACTTCAAAAAAGTAAATAAAAATAATTAAACCAAAAGAACATCATTAAAACACACAGTAGCAGTTTTAATGATGTACTTACTAAGCATCTATACACAAAAGAGCTACAAGAAATAATCACACATTCACAGTTGTCGAGTAGTTATTTTACCTAATATCCAGTATAGGTTTGAACTCCGTGTAAAACTGACTTAAATTGCGCACTGGTTACGTATTTACTGTTTCATCAAACTTGAAACAGGTTTCAGATTTCAGAATAGGTTTTTGAATTGAATATTACTAGTAACTGTCTCAAAAAATTTAATGGACTGTAGGTAATTTTTAAAAGCAGTACAAAGTGAAAATGCAGTTAAAAATGTTTTTGGTTCATTTACAAAATTGTGTAATACAAGGTTAATAATTGTTTTCTGAATGTTATTTGTGGCATCTTCTAGTTTATTTTAGATTTTCTTGGGAATAATACCACATCAGAGTTCAAACTTGTGTATATTTCAATTTTACTTTATAAATTTATATCCATTGAAAACGAAATCCGACAGGATTTTGAAACGTTTGGTTTTAAAATATACACAAGTTTGAACTCTGATGTGGTATTATTCCCAAGAAAATCTAAAATAAACAAGGTTAATATTTAAAAAGTTTCAGAAGTATTTACATTCTTCTCCAAGACTTTCGAACAAAGACAACTATCTGTATTAACAATGATATATATACGATGAACGTACTTTGTTTAGAGTTAGGGCAAAAACACATTGTTGAATGGCGAAGCTACCTATCAATTATTTTCCAATGATAATGAGGAAAGACCTAAAGACATATGCGTCAAATATAATTTAAAAATCACATAAGGATATTACAAATATGAAAATATTCATAAATTCACCTGTATCAAACCAAGGAAGACGGAAGACAATTATCGATTATCACATAGTGAAAGAACAATCGCTAATGAAGATCAGTGATGTTCGAGTACCTAGAGTGCTCTGCACTGTGTCAGACCTCCATTTGTTAAGAGCGAACGTTTTCTTCCATTAGAGGCATAATAATAAAAACAAATATAAAAATGAAAATCAAACCATACTAAACCAACAGTTTAATATTAAAAGTTTTCACTAAGTCAGTGCCTTCCCGAATTGGACAAATGTATTCTAATTTAACAAACAGCTGAAGAAGCATTCGGCACAAAGGAGAGACCCATAGTAGAAAATACTGGTAGTCTTTAGAAATTGAATAACTATCAAACCCAAAGAGGAATTATGTAAACTATGGTTGAATACTAAATAGAAATAAGACATAGGATATTGCAAGGAAGCAAAGAATGGAATGGAATATGGACCAACAAATGCCAAGAAATAGAGATAAATGTGAGCGATAGAAAAGGCATGAAATCCTAGACATTTATAAATAAAGTGGACAAAATAATTTATATTTAATAAAGAACCGACATCAGCTGACTTAAAATAAAAACCGTTTAGAAACCGTGTGCAATCAATAACTATTTTCAGACAAATCTTCTTTTTTTAACTGATTTAAGGTACAATTCAATTGAAAATTTTCTTATCTCTCTGTCTTGTTCCTCCCCTCTCGTTGTCCCTCACTAATTGTTATTCTTTGTCTATATTTTAACTTTTTTATTTGCTTTATTATTTGGACCACTCTAATTCTGGTAGCCTCGTAGCGAAAGCAGAAGGCTACGAGAGTTATGCGAACCGACCTGACGAGGGCAGATGTGACTCTGCCAAAACGTCATCATTTTACCATCGATCCCGGCAGGGATCAGTTATCAACTATGCGGATGAATCACCGGAAACCACCTAATACATACATACATACATATATATATATATATATATATATATATATATATATATATATTGTTTTTAAGTTTTCGCGGGATCAGTTATCAACTACGCGGATGAATTCCCGGAAACCACCTAAAACATATATATATATATATATATATATATATATATATATATATCTTGTAAATCACTTTTGAGTTTTAAAAAAAATATATTTATTGAAATACAAAATTAAAAATTTGAAAAAACATTAAATTGAAAATTAAAATGAATTAACTAAATGGTACAACTATACTAACGATAAATGACGACCGTGGGACCGCGTCGCTCTGATTTATAACATTAAAAAAGCTGACTAATCAAATTTACTGGACGCTAGCTAAATAAGCAAAAATAATAGAAATATGGAAATAAAATAAAATTAAAGTGAACATAATGATTAAGTTTAAATAGGTTACATAAAATACGAAAAATATACAAAACACAAAAGTCAAATAAGAATAAAAATGTATCAAAAAGGTTCTCACTTCTATAAGTCTGGATGTTCAGGTTCCTCTTCGATTTGGGGCCTCAGTTTTGGTATCAGCCTGGAGAACGGTTTTGTCAGGGTACTCAGACTCTCTGGATTGGAGTTGTCGTTTTTCGGAGGTCTCTTAACGTGCCTTATGATTTTCAAAGAGCTGTATACAACAACAATTGTTACAACGATAATTATTGTAGCATACGTGAACCAGGAAATGGGTTGGTTGATGAGATCGTCGAGATCCCTTGAATACTGATCCATCTTGTGGTTGGCTATGGATAGTTCTTCCATGTTTAAGTCGTCCAGCTGCAGGGGCTTAAGGTCCGGAATTGCAAGTTTCTCAGGATGAGAATTGCAACAATTGAATGGAATTAAAACTGGATGAGAATTGTCCGAAATGTTCATGAATTTTTGTGGATTTTCGTAATCCCAACAAAAGCACTACATTCCGTTTGTAACCGAATGATAGAAATGTTCGTTAGCACTAAAGTTTTAGCGTCAATTCCTGGACAATTAATGGTCACATGTAAGGGTTCCGATATGATTACAATCCACGCATTTGTTTCAAGTTTTTGAACATTGTACCGTTCACTGAAAACAATGGCACTTTTACAAGTTTCGGGGACACTACGAATGTTTTTCAATAGCTGCGCCTCACCGGGTGCATTTGAGTCTATGGGATACGCGTATAAGTCGGAGCACACTTTTCGGAGTGGAGTCAGCTGTTTGCACGCACTCAAATCCTTGATCGGTATGTACATAAGAGAATCATCATTTCGCGCTACATATTTTTGAGTAAAAGAAAGGATGTGATGAAAACCAGTTCTATCATCTAAAATCGGAATAGGGTATAAATGGTAAGCTGTCTAAACCTGTTGCTCTATTAGAGGGATTTTTAAAATGAATACTAGATCTGAGTGAGTTTGAAAAGCTTGTAGTTCAATTACTTCTAAATACTGTGCAACACTTGAAAATCTGACTGGTAATGGTAAATTATTTTTAACAAGGTTTTGAGAAATCTCCTGTAATGCGGCAATCAAATGATCCGGTGTAATAATAGATGAGTGAATAATTTTCAAACGAGCAAAAGTTATTGAATTTAAAATATCGTTAAGGTTAACTTCAAGAAACAAATAACTAGCCATTAGTTTTTCACAAATTTCAAGAAATGATTGTTTGGCTTGAATAGTGGCTATACGGTCATTTAGTTCATGTATCGTGAGGTTGATTTCGTTAATATCTTCGTTAAAGATATTCTCGTCTATTTGAAGTTTTTGAATAGTTTCATTAAAGTTTTTAATAATAGTGGTTGTAACGCTCATTTGATTCTTTAAAAGATTTTCGACTTGTAGTTGTCCTTGGTTAAGTCTGTTTATGCTGCTAGTATAGAATTCTCCATCGGATGCGTCTAGGTTACCGGTTATTGCTTTAAAGATGGTTCCAGCACCGTCTATTAATCCGCGTTTGGGTCTTTTAGTGACAAGAAATACTTCTGAAAATTTTGTTTTGATGGAGTCGGAGATTTGTGTTAAAAGGCTAATGTGTGTTTGGACGTCCACACGAAATGCACCTGTATCGTGAAATTTGAAGCCAGGCATAGGATCGACAGTTCGTTCTAAAGTATTGAGGATTCTGTTATTACTTTCAAATAGTTGATTAAGGGTTGTCAAGTTCCGGTTAACTAATAGAGTTCATTTATATTTTGATACAATTATTCGACTTTCATCATGGTAGTAGATACCGAGAGTGTTGTTAATCGGTTTAACGTCGTACTGTGAAACTGCTGATCCGAGCAGCAGAAGAAACCTGAAAAGAAAGTTAGTTTTCAGAATGTGGTTTCATTCTGTCAAAGTTCACTTTCGTTCGTTGGTTAGTTCTTAGGTTTAGAAGTATAGCAGAGTTATTGTGGATCTCAATAATTTGGAATAGGCCATTAAATTTGTTCTGGAGTTTGTCTTTTATTTGTGACTCTTTAACGTATACCTTGTCACCGATTTTGTAATCAGGAGGGTTTTTCGAAACATGTTGGTCAAATCTTTCTTTCGCTTGTTGTTTCTGTAAGATAGTCTTTTCACGTGCAATTTTGTAATAGTAAGAAATTCGGTTATTTAGGTCTCGTACATATTTGCTAATTAGTTCTTTTTGATTATAAAGAGTCTCTGGGGGTCTGCTGGAGGTATGTCCGAAAACGAGTTCGAACGGGGTGAAGCCATGGGTCTTATTGGTTGAATTGTTATAGGCAATAATAGCATACGAAAGTACGTTTAAGGGGTGGTCGTCGGGATTTTCAGCTTTGTGAATGCGAATCATTTTTAGTAGACTAGAATGAAATCGTTCCACGGAGCCGTTTGTTTGCGGGTGTCCCACGCTAGAGCAGGTAAGTTTGATGTCATAAAGTTTGCATAGATCCTTTAGTATGGCATTGTCAAATTCTCTGCCATAGTCGCAGTGGATACGTAATGGTGTACCGAAATGTTGAAAGTACAACATAATAGTACTAACGACAGATTTGGCGGATTTATCTGCCAAAGCATAGGCGTGTGAGAATTTAGTCAGTTCGTCTCTTATCGTCAAAATGTGATTTCTATTAGGAATTTCTAAGATGTCGATGTTAATTCTTTCAAAGGGTGTTTTAGGTGTCTCAGTTATGACGAGGGGATTTTCTAAGTTTTTTCGACAAGCTTTGGTTTGTTGACAGATTACGCAGTTCTTTACGAAGTTCTCAATGTCTTTAGTAATTCACGGCCAGTTGAACCTCTCTTTGACACGGCGTATGGTTTCGTTGATGCCGCGATGCAGGTTGTTTTTTCCGTTATGATATTGCTCGAGTATTAGTGGTATTTCGTCTTTTTTAGGAGTTTTTGTGATGTTTTGGCAGATTTTCCACTTAATGTCCTTTTCAGAGAAAATAAAGGAAAGCATTTCCAGAATTGGAAGATCAAGGTTGTTTTCTACACAATATGTTTTCGAGGGGAAGAGAACGTCTTGATTTTTGAAAATAGATGCGAAAAGGACTTCATTTACGATTTCGGGATCGTTTGGAAGCGGGACTATGAAGTATTGTCTCCTGCTAACAGTTTTGCTAGCGAATACATTGATTTTAAATGTTTCAAAATCAGCGACTTCTTCGAAAACGTCTTCGAATATTTCGTGATGGAATTCCTGAAGATTGGATGATTGGAGAAAGATTAGAATATTTTTATTTGCCTTGTCTAGAAGTTGGCAATTAGAAAATTCGATTTTACTATAGTCAATTAAGGAAACGGTTTTGTAACTTTCAACAAAAATTTTGAATTCTTCGGATATCGTTTCGGTAGTTATTTCGTTTTGTTCAGGTTTGGGGGTATTTTCATCGTCTTCGTCCTTTAGGGGTAAGATTTTGTGGGGTGTTAGTTTAGTTTTAGCCTGGAATAATACGCATTCATCAAGGTGGTTGATTTTAATGCGTGATAAAGCGTCGGCGTTTTTGTTAATTTTACCCGGTTTGTAAATGACCTCGTAGTCATATTCTTCGAGTTTAAGTCTCCATCGGGCTAATCGACTTCCGGGGTCTTTTATCGAGAACAGCCACGTCAACGGGCGGTGATCGGTAAGAAGTTGGAACTTTCGGCCATAGATTATCGGTCTTCAGTGCTTCACTGCCCAAACAATAGCTAACAGTTCTCTCTCAGTAGTCGAATACCTTGTCTCGGCTTGACAAAGTGTCCTGGAAGCATATCCAATGGGTAAATCTTTACCTATTGGCCCTTGGGATAGTACAGTGCCGATTGCAAAAGCACTGGCGTCAGTGGTTAGTATGAATGGTTCCTCGAAGTTCGGATAGATCAATATTGGTGTCGAAGTTAAAGCACGTTTGAGTTCGTTAAAGGACGTGACGCATTCAGCGTTGAAATTAAACGGTTGATCCTTTTGTAAAAGTTTTGTTAGGGGTTTCGATATTCTTGCGAAGTTTTGAATAAACCTCCGATAATAACCAGCAAGTCCCAAAAATGACCTAATATCTTTGGGGTTCTGCGGTTGAGGAAAGTTTAAGATACAGTCGACTTTCGACGGGTTGGGTTTTACACCGTCTTTAGTTATTAAGTGGCCCAAATAAGCGACCTCCTTGCGGAGAAACTCGCATTTGTCAGGCTGTATTTTGAGGTTTGCCTTCCTAAGTCTTTTAAAAACGTCAGTTAGTCTTGCTAAGTGTTCGTGAATGGTGGGGGAATAAACGATTATATCGTCCATGTACACCAAACATCTTTTGTTCTGGATTCCTATCAGAATATTGTCCATCACCCTTTGGAATGTTGAAGGGGCATTTTTCAACCCGAAAGGCATGCGAACAAATTCAAAATGACCGTTCTCTACAGTGAAAGCGGTTTTTTTAATGTCCTTGGGCTCAATCTCAATCTGGTGGAAACCAGAAGCTAAATCTAGGGTGGTAAAATACTGGCATTTGCCAAGTTGGTCTAACAGATCGAATATGTTGGGTAACGGATATTTGTCGTTTATTGTCAGTTCGTTAAGTTTTCTATAGTCCACGACTACGCGCCATTTCTGTTTCCCAGAGGCGTCAAGTTTTTTCGGGACAACCCATACAGGGGGGAGAGTTTGAGGGACGAATGATGCCCTGTTCTAACATTTTCGAAACTTGGTTAAGGACTTCCTCTTTGTGAATTTGGGGATAGCGGTACGATTTAGTGAGTTTGGCGTTGTTTGTGTCGATGGAATGTTTAATTTCATTCGTGAAACTAAGATGGTCACCTTCTAAGTAGAAAATTTTGGAAAAGTCAAGACAAAGTTGTTGTATTAGTTCGACCTCTTCCTTGTTAAGGTGTTCGAATCGGAGTTGATTGTTAATCTCCGTTTATCTGTCGAAGTTAGGATTAGTTGCAAACGAAATTTCTTCACAGTGATTTACAGAGTAATTTTGAATGGGTTCTAATTTGATAGTGTCGAAATTTACGGTTTTTGGGCAGGCGTTAGCGTTTAAGATGGATGTCAAAAATTCGCCTTTGTCGTTAACTTGGACTAAAGCATTTGGAAGTCTCACATTTTCTAGGACGGTAGTGGTTAGTATAGCTTCTGTGTTACGTAAGTCACATTTGAGTTTGCATATACGTTCTGTTCGCGGTTCAATAGTAATCGTGTTTGAAATTGTTGGGTTAATTGTTGGAGATTGCCTGTTTGAAGATATTGTTTCGTCTGTAACTTTCATAAGCGGAATAGTTTTGAAGTTGGTTATAAGAAGTTTTTTGTTAAAGTCAATCACACAATTGTAATGTTCTAAAATGTCACAACCTAGTAGGCCATCGAATTCGATGTCTAAGTTACAGATGTAAACTTTGTGTGGATCGTTAAGATTAAATGGGACTAAGGTCGTTTCGTTAATGAGGATTTTTTGATTAGTGATACCTTGTATCACAACGTTTTCTGGGTCGAAATTCTTCTGTCGAAATTTTTTACAAGTGTTTGGTTTAAAAATTGATAAACCAGCACCTGGGTCTATTAACAGTTTATACGTATTAGTGGCGTCGTTGATGTAGAAAAGGTTCTTAGAATTTACAGAAAGTGAAGAGCTTATAGGAAAGCTTGTTCCGGAAAATTCAGGTTGGGGTTGAAGTCGTCGAGTAAACTCATTGTTTCGAACTGGGTTTGAAGATTGCAGATCTGTGTATCGGGTGGTTAACCACTGTAAGTACCTCTTGAAAATTTTGTCATCGGTCTTCGGGTAATTCAGAAGGGAATTCAGGGTAATTGCTTTCAAGAGTTTCAGTATAGTCATTTTGAGAGTATTCGAAATCTGTATTTTGGGGGTCTGAATAGGAACAATCGTCTTGGTAGTATGAATTTGTATAAGGGTCATCGTTTGTGAAATTGTTCAAAGGGTTGTAGAACTCATCTTGGTTGAAGTGGTGGGTTCTTTGTTGTTGGTTTCTGTAAAAATTGGGATTTGGTCGAGATTGATTAGGACAATATGTCCACTGGCAGAAGGTCGGTTTTGTTGTGCGGGATACCTATTGGGATCAGTATTGGGCCTAGTTTGATTAGCCGATTGATAAGGAGGATTCGGTCTAAATTGTTGCGGGTTGTTATTGTTAAACTTTTGGTGTGGTTGTTGGTTTGGTTGTTGTTGTCGTTGTCGTGTTAGGCATTCATTATACAAATGTCCGGTGCGTTTGCAAAACGAACACTGTTTTACAAAAGTTTGAGGAGGTGGTCGTCTTTGTGGTTGATGTTGTTGAGGGTTCCGTACATTTGAGAATTTTTGATTTTCCAAGTGACAAAGTTGGGGATCTCTTTTTATTCGGGAAACCGCGGTAATTATATCGGGAGATTACTTACTCGAATAACTAGAAGCGAAAGCAGAAGGCTACGAGAATTATGCGCACCGACCTGAAGAGGGCAGATGTGACTCTGCCGAAACGTCGTCATTTTACCATCGATCCCGGCAGGGATCAGTTATCAACTACGCGGATGAATTTCCGGAAACCACCTAAAAGATTTAGTGCCCGCGAAAACTTAAAAACATATATATATATATATATATATATATATATATATATATATATATGGGAGTTATTTATTGTCACAAAATGTGTTTCCATGGAGATATGTTTCTAGAATATAAACAGAGAAAATTTAATACAATTCATACCACACAACGTCGCTCTATATATATCTACATATCACATCCGAGAAAAGCAAACGAAACTCAACAACCTACATATAGAAAAAGTGACATGATGCTATTTGAAATTCAGCAGAAATTTTATTGCAGGCTACGAATCGGATCAAATTGCTTACATACTTCTCCTCCTCCTGTAAACAGGCATACTACGGCAGTCGTATTCGCAATAGCGCCTAAAGTTGACGACGAAATTGACCCGAAACTGAAACAATACCTCAAGAATCTCACAGTCAGAGTCGTAGAATCGTAACGCACATCGGAATTGTCGAGCTGAAAATTCGTACAAGTGAGCCCATCTAATAGCCATTTCAAAGACCATCAATACAGATCCCAAAAACGTGTTATCTAGCAGGATTTCTTTATGGATACTCAATTTTCCAAAGAACGGCCAAATTTAACACATTCTTTATAAATTACACACTCATGCGTATTTAAATAAAGTATTTATGCGTGCTGTGTCGGAAATTGCTTTTATATGGGGTACAGCTGGATAATAATATCGGAAACGATGCTTTTCCGAAATTGCTGGCACTCTTTTCGTATAGCTTGCAATAATATTTAACTATATCGTTAATAGCATACGGTAGTAAAATATTTCTGAATAACTATTCGATAACACCAAAAACTTAAATAGAAAATTTAATTTTTGTTGAACATATCCGAAGAAAACTTGCATTTAAATATACGGTAAATTGAATTCGTTAGTTGCAAAGACGGTTGATAATTACAGGCAGCTCGAGGTATCATTACCTCGCCATTACACCGTCAACATGCTCTAGTACAGTCAGTTATCATTTTCAAGTATATTCGATTACTTACTTTAGTATTGTATTTCTGTCAAATAAAATGTATTTTGACCTTTTCAAAAGTTTGCTGAAAATCAAACCTTTCTGGGTGTTTTGTATTTAGTAAGAAACTCAAGGTTTTCCATTTAATAGAAAAATTCTTTTCCACACATTATCCGCTTGCGGGAGCCTCGAAGCATCAAGCTAAACAAGGCTGCATATTAATTCAGATTTTAATGCCATTCGCAACGAAATCAGATTAAGACTTTGAAACGTTTGATTTTTGTCTGAATATATATATCCCTTTTTTTAACCGACTTCAAAAAGAAAGATTCTCTCAGTTCCTTTCTATTTATGTTTTTTTTTAACTGGAGTCAGCGATTACTCGAAAATGGCTCAAGGAATTTCTACTGTTTATACTGGTTCCTGTTCCGGGGGATCTCGAAGTCGCATAGTTTTTTCAACAACATAGCTTGTACCGTTTTTTCGAAAATTGGGGAAAAAAAAATTTTACCGACTTTCTCATATAGTATATATAATATTTGGTGGAGTTGATGGCATTAAAAATATGGAAATAATTGAATGAGACTTGCTCATGGCCCTTTAATTATATCAAAATTATTTATTTACAAATATCTCATAAATTTTTCTTTTTATTTCGTCAAAATTTTAATTCTCTGATCATACCATGACGTTTTAAATTCTCACTTGTTTCTGTTTACATAGAGCCTTCGCTGCTGCTTTTTATATTTTCTGATTAATTAATTTTTCGACATTCTCCGACATTTGTTGCTGTTTCTAAGTTGTGTATGTTCAATTTCTCTGTTTATCTGTTCCTATAAAGAAGTTTAGTCACTTTCTCTTCCAGATTTAGTCTTTATTAAATAGTTGTGTATTGGCTTCATAGGTTTCATTATCATTATTTAATGTTAATAACAAAGTGGAATGCCGTTTTATAAACATATCTAATGGAGATCTTTTCTCTCCCTATTTGAAAATGGATATCCCAATATCCAACTTATATTAATCTTCTTCAAGTCCACCATATTTTAGTGGGAAATATTTCAGAAATTTTTTGAAAAATTTACAAAATACTGACAATGAGATTAATGATCTTGATAATGATAACGAAGAAAATAGATTTTTTATAAAGGGTGAACCAATGCTTTAAAAATACTAATATTAAACTGTTTTTTTAATAATATAAAGCAAATAAAATCATGTTACACTACTATGAAGAATCAATGACTGACTCTAGATTTATTTGGCGTGGTGTTTTACATAGCATGCCAGTGTGGGAAATCTTTTGTGGGGCAAACCATCAACATCTACGTAAACTAATATCGCAACATAAATATGATTGTAGAACGCTGATAAATCAAGAATGATTTTAGAACACGATCCACCTGTAAACAGTGCATCATTGTATACAGTCCACCAATTTTTATTTGACCAAAATAATTGGAAGAAGAAGAATCGTAAAATTAGTGCGATGTGTTTTATTAAAGGCAATAACACGGTCAGTAAAAACCGTATACTCAAAATCTAAATTTTAAATATATGATTTAATATTAAAGTTGAACTAACATTGAGTTAATTTTATCTTATGGTTCTACCATGTATTAACCTTCGCTGTTTTCCAATTACCGCACAACTGCCCACAGTCCGGCACAGTGCTCACCGCTAAGTGTTCCAATTGGTACACTGGCTCGTACAAATGGGCCCAAGAAATAACTCTTGCCTCGGATGTTGTATGTAAGTTAACCAAGTTAACATAAAACTTTATTAAAACACGAAGTATGTTCCAATTAACGCCCGAAAATTGTGGGAATGTGCCACACAAAGTTACTTGGTGCCCTAGTAATTGGAAAACTACTCTTGACATCAGTTGTTATGGTTTATGGCTGGTCTTATACCTATTGACATGTTTTCTTTATCAAAATTATTTTAGTTTTAAACTGTTATTGCAATAATAGTTAATTTGGCTGTGAGACGAGTCATTGTGTAGACTTAAATGAGTTGTATCCCTTGCTTTAACCATTTTTCATGCTTTTCGCAAGTAATATTTGATAACTGAGGTAATATTCATGCATTTTGAATTCGTTTAATTTTGTGTTATTAGTTTTTTTAATGTCAAAATGCAGTATTGTAAATTGTTTTATGGTATGTTTTCTTGTCGTATTAAGTACCTGAAAAAGTTGGGAAACCAAACAGTGCATAAAATAGTAAATAAACATTAATACCACGTTTTTTATCCAATAAACTAGTTATATTTTTTGCTGTCAGTTTGAATAATTGATAACTGTTGAAAATCTTGATGGGTCAACTAGAAGGTAGAGTGTATCCGCAAAATAATAGTCTATTATAAAACAATCAAAAGTTGAACAAATATACTTAACCATAAATTATTGTTTAATTGATCGTAACATTTCTCAGAGATGGTGCTATTAAAATCAAAATATATTCCAAACAAAAAGACAGTAGCTGACACATCTAACACATGTGCTAGAAAGCAAATTGGAAAGCGTACAAGTGGAACCGTTCCACAAGCATTTCCAAGACAATCAATACATCCCATCCTATATCCTAGAATGCATTAGCTAGCAGAATGTTTTCGTTATGGATGCTCCATTTGCGAACGTTAGGTAAAATGTCAGGCGTTAAATGAAATATATAAGGGAACTTTCGTAAGCGAAGCTGTTTTTCTTCGTTTGCAGTTTTTTTTCTTTCTTTATACGAAAGAATGAACGCCTCCACTCTCTTATACATGATGATAGTGCTTACCAGACAAAAACCCGTTATAAGTAATGATCCTCTGAAACAATTACTTTTTTATATATAATGAGACATAATGTTAGAATAGGCACAGTGCGGTTTAATCAATAAAAATTGATTTTTCTTTACTGGAATATTTTCTTGTTTATATTTAGCTCAAACTTTTTCCGCATGGTTGCTTACATACATACCCACAAAGTTAGTCCATATTTCATTAACGGCCTTTACATGTTTTTAATCAAAATTCTATTTTATGTATCTTGCAATTAATTTTTATTAAAAAATGTTTAGATATAATATTTATAAGTGAATACGTAATTATAAATTAGCAATAGTGTACTTTGGCATATAATACATTGACAAATAATGAATTATTATTTTTACTTGACTTTGGCAGGGTATTATTTTCACTGCTTTTTTGCTTGAATCTGTATTTCTGCTTAACAAGATGTCATAAGTTGTCTTTAAATTTTTTGTTTACTCTAGAAGGTTTTCAGACAAAAATATATTATACCAAGATTAAAATATGCATTAATCGACTATTTCACGAAGAGTAAGACGACACATTAAGAATGATTATTGATGGTGACTTGATCAGTAATCAATAATGAAAAAAAAAACATTCTACGAAATAGCACAGCAACTTAGAACTTTATTGTTAAATATAAGATAATGTATCTGTCAAGGAGAACTGTAGAGGTTGGCGTATTTATACTCAAATCGTCCTGTTAGAATTCGTCGGCGTTTTCTATGCCACAAATAGATCTTGAAAATTTTGATAATATCCTAACATATACTTTATGATTATTGACCGAATACCTTTATGATAAAGAGGTTATAGTGATGAAATCGCCAGCAAGTAGTTCTAACGCATTTCCGAAAAAATATCTATTAGATATGTTGGAAAGAAACATACGAGCACAAAATTCAGGTGGTAATGCTATTGGATAATTAAGGATTGCTTGCACAGGAGGAATGAAATCAAATTCCGCAAGAGTTTGTCAAACATCTTTCGCACAATATATCTAGGAGGATACGAGCTACAAATCTAGAAGAGATAGTACCTACTAACTATTATGGTGCTACAGTGTTGTGTTATCATTATATTTAGTGGTGAAGAAAGTTCCATTTCCGGTAAAAACTTTTAGTCAAAATACTATATAAAATAAATTTGTGTATATAAGCGCTACCATTTAGTTTGTAATTGCAATCATCCTACTATATATTATACAGAGGAGACTAAACATGAACAAATTTAATTATCCTCTTGGGGAACACACAAAATCATCCAGATCTAGATGGTTTTTGATAAAATTGTGTCTTTTAAAACTTACGGTAAAACAGTTGCAGACGCTTATGCAGTCAGTAAGAAAAAATACTGTCGAATGGCTGAATATTCTATTTGTATGTTGTGCAAATTAGAACTGCTTTTAATAAACCCATCCGTTTTGGTAAAATATTACCAATAGCCAAATATTTCTTCTATCTAGATATTTTGTGGATTGAATTTCTTTGGCCACTCAAACAAACATATAAATTATAAATTTTAGATTTCCAGTAGACTGCTTTCTCGTTAAATGTTATACGATTTGCGTTGAAGAAAATCTTATTGGCACTTAGTTATGCAAATATTGCGGGAGATCAGTGTCAGAGACAGAAATGGTTCTTCTTGTTTCCATATTTTTTATAGTTAATTTTTGACCCATTTTGGTATATTGTTTAAAATTATTTAGTGCGGTTTAAAAACTTAAATGAGAACAGTTGCTTATCACCTTTGTATGGTTATAGAAACAATTAAAGGTTTAGGTCAGTTATTTTGGAAATCAAAGTTTCAATTATGTGCCAAGTTTCAATTAGGTAGCCTTAATTTTCAAAACATAAATAACGGTATTCTAAATTTATATTACATTTTTGCCAGCCTTTATGAGGTTGCGCCTTCAGTTTATTAACACCTGTTATGTGAATTCCTGTAATTTCTTTCAATATTGGAATATTCTGATACCAGATTATGATTCCTTAAAGTTGCCTTGGACT
Organism: Octodonta nipae; assembly: GCA_034190945.1. Lineage (NCBI taxonomy): Eukaryota > Metazoa > Arthropoda > Insecta > Coleoptera > Chrysomelidae > Octodonta > Octodonta nipae. The sequence goes on along the minus strand of CM067216.1, from coordinate 102,203,439 downwards.
TCTAACGTCTTGAAATGGTTGATCTCACAACGTTTCAATAGCTTTAGATCTGCTATCGTCATCAGATGAATGATGGGAAATTCAGACTATCCGTCATATTTATAACCTTTATCAGTCATCGTTACCCTACCTGGGCTCGCTATTATATTCTCATTCGAGATTATGTATGCGGTCTCTATGAATTTTCTTTTATACCTGTGCTCTCCCTTGCCTGGTTCTAGTTGATGTTATGGTATTCGTTCAATGCCTGATTATCTAATCCAGACTTTGTTACCTCCCCCTTCTTGAGAAGCTAAGCGGTGCTCCTTAAACCTGGTGTCCAGTAGTCGCTTAGTCTTCCCAATGTAGAGATTGCCGCATTCACAGGGTATGCTGTATATATATATATATAGTGTTTTGGTACTCCAGGATTAGTCGGCATTATTTTTGTGATAATGCTTGTCAAAGTGTTGTTGCTTTTGAAAATCATTTTGATTCCATCTCCGTTTCAAATACCTCTAATACCTCTACATTTTTCTAAACAAGCTTTTAGTGTATGGTAATAATACAGTTGCCATCGTGAAGTAAGTCCATGATTGAATCTATTGGCCGGTCCGACCTCTCCATCAGGGTTTCAACCTTAGTAAGTTTCTTCCTCACTATATCGAGAGATTCGTTTAATGGTACGTTCGTGAAGAGGTTTTCAACGTCGAAATTACTAAGCGATGATCTGGCCCAATTTCATGGATTCGATGATTCGGGCAAAATGCTTTCAATCTTTGATGTGCAATGATATTTTGCCCTACAAAGGTTGGGTAATTGGTAGAAGGAATTTTGATAATTCTGATGTTGGTGAGTTTCGTGAGTTTCTAATCGGTCTGAGAGGCCTTGTGTATCTTGGGTAGTCCATAAAAATGTGGTGGTTTACTGTGATGTGGCTTCAATTTTCTCCTTGTCTCCGATGAAATTTATTCACCTTGATCTTTGAGAGTGTTGTGAGTTTTCCGTTCTATTTTTGCGGTTGGATCAGTTCACAATGGCTTATATTTTATTAAATTTCTCAGTATGCACCTTTTGACCGATTCGTCTGATGTTCTCACAGTTTTTTTGGATCAAAGCTAAAATAGGCATATGTTCCTCCTCGTTTGTGCATCTTCTGATTTCTTTAACCCTTTCTTCGGCGTCCTTCAGAAGTTGAGATTTCTTCCAACGATGACGTTTGATTTCTGACCTCATTTAAGCATGACTGGCGTTGTCAAGTATCTTCCGTGTTTGCTTCCCTGGGGTTGGGAATGATCCTACAGTCTATGGCGTAGCGTAGGATCTAGAACTAGAGAATGTGGTCCTCTTTCTCTCTCTCTATGTCCTTTAGCTAACTACACATGGACCGAACACCATAACATCCACTGTCATGTTCTTTGTAATGGATTTGGTCCGTCACCTTCATTCATTAGAATTTTCCTCTGTACTTTTCTTCTTCGCTCTTTTCCCAACTTTTTATTTAAAACAAGTGTTACTTTGCACATCCGTTCATTTACCCATTTCAAAAGAACAGTAGTTGCGTAAACATATATTTAAAAGGTTTTTTCTACATTAATTGTTATAAACCAAGTTGACAAACGCAGAGAGACAAACGAGAATGATACAAAAGGACCTGTGAACGACAATTTCGTCTATTTCAGATATCAGTATAAGTCTGTTAAGGTATGGTAAAAATTCCTCCGTGCATAGTGAAATACATATGTGTGAACCCGGCCGAAATGCAGAAGTTTCACATTATGTATATTTTAAAAAAAATACGGACATCTGAGGTAGGCAATATATATGCAATATGAATACAATACTTATGCAAAAGCTATTCATGTGATACATTTTAACGTCTACGTATTTGATGATGGTTTCTGTCTTTGCTTAGTGAAAATTCATTTTAATTTTATATTAAAATAAACAGACTTAATTAATATTCACTCATATTTATTTGCTATTGACAATTTTCCACTTATTTGATGTATATATTCTTAATGTCTAATACGTCCCCGGAAATGTCTGCTTAAAAAAAAGTTTTAATCATTTTGTGAAGTAAAAGTTTACTGGCTGTCCATATAGACATATGAGATTTGCGGCTTTCCAGAAAATCAGAAGAAAACAGTAATTAAGGGCCTACACTTCAATGAATTTCAATGAATTTTCACTGTTTTCTAAAACTCAATCAACTTGATTATATTAAATTGTATTCTAGAAAGATATATTTTAGCCAGATTCCCAATATTTTTTCTATAACGTACAACATATCGTCTTTCTGAAAATCAGAAAAATATGTGCAATAAACGATAATGTAATTGTAAAATATGTAGCTTAATTGTCCAAATATGTGATTAAAGTATATTGTAACAGGGTCTTTGTAATGGTTTTCATTTTCATATTCAGAGGAATAGCCCAGGTGTTTGCAAAGAATTACGTCCAGTTCCAGAAGAAATATTAGACGTCACAATAATCTAAACCGGATATTTTTGGAAGTAATTTTATAAAAATAATATGACTATAAATAAATATTTTTATTAATTAATTTATAATGTAAGTGTATATGTACTATTATAAAATTCTTAGTTTGTCTCTCTGTTTGTTTGTTTGTTAGTTCGGGCATCATGTAAGAACTACTAAACTGATTTTGCTGAATCTTTTTTTGTTTCAAAACCTATAGTTTGGCTTAAAATCTGGTAGATATTTTATCTCCCTAAATTGACGGAAACGGTAGATATAGAGAAAAAACTTCTACTATGTTGGATAACACAATTATTCTATTGCTTCCACCACAAGCACCAAATATTAGATACTTGAATCCGTTTAGCTTTTATTCAAAATTCGGAATATGCCAATGTAACATGTTTCGATTTTTTTCAAAATAAACATGTTCTATCCTACAAAAAATTTTTATCCAACCTGTTTAACTATAATTCTACTCCACCCTCTATTTCAACCACCTTGTATATGCAACTACTTATCGGACTCCCAGTATAACATTTTTGTATCTCCCTGTATAACTATAAATCAATCAATGCTCAATATATTTCACCAAAACTGCAACTGCTTATAGTGCACCCTGTATAACAATTTTGTTCAACATTTTTTTAAATCACCTTGTATGTATTACAACTACCCTGTATATGCTGCTGCTTATTGGTCAACCAATATAACATTTTTAAATACTTAACAATAACACTTCTCCAACCTATATTTCACCTATCCTATATGTGCAACTGATTATAAGCCTGTTTCACAATTTTTCATCATATTTTTTTAAGCACATTATAAAGTATAATTTTTCTCCAGACTTCATTTAAAGCACCCGTCATTTGCAAATGTTTCTAATTTTGTTTGAATTACAGTGTAATTATAACTTAACTGCGTCCCATATTTCAGGTACTCCATATATACAACAGCTATATAACAAAATTCTTCTACCATTTATTACCCACTCTGTATAATTATAATTCTACTCCACCCTATATTTCAACAACCTTGTATATGCAACTACTTATTTGCTACCAAATATAACGTTTTGTACCACCCTGTATCCTTAAAATTTTACACCACCATATATTTCAACCACCCGGTAAATGGAACAACTCGTAGATCATATAATTTCTTTATAATATTTTTTAAACCCACCAGTATAGCTATAGGTATATTCTGCTACACATTTCAACCATCCTGTATATGCAAATACTTGTGGATATAAAATAATTTTTAACCACTCTATAAACTGTAGTTCTCCTCGATCTCATATTTCAACCACCCTGTATAAACAATTTCTTCTAACATTTTTCAACCCATTTCATTACTATAATAAGTCAAGAACGTAATTCAAAGATCCTAACTGCTTACATAACACATTTTTTCTAAAAAATTTGAATCCACCCCGTATAAAAATTTTAACCATATTGTACATGCAACTACAAGCCAAACAAGATATTATTTTATTATCCACCCTATATAAATATAATTCTACTCCGCCCGTTTATGAACCATCTGGTATATTCATCTAATATGAACCGTAATTTTACAGGGTGTTCTATATATAGCAAACTTAGTGCGGAGTAGAATGACATGGATTTAAAAAATCTAAAAAAGTTATACTAGGTGTACCATAAGCAGCTGCATATATGCAATGTGGTTCAAATAAGGAGGGGTGGAATTAGTCATACGGGGTGGTTCAAGAAAGTTATATTGAGTAGGCCATAAATAGATGAATATACCAGATGGTTCATAAACGGGCGGAGTAGAATTATATTTATATAGGGTGGATAACAAAATAATATATTGTTTGGCTTGTAGTTGCATGAATAATATGGTTAAAATTTTTATACGGGGTGGATTCATATTTTATAGAATAAATGTGTTATGTAAGCAGTTAGGATCCTTGAATTACGTTCTTGAGTTATTATAGTAATGAAATGAGTTGAAAAATGTTAGAAGAAGTTGTTTATACAGGGTGGTTGAAATATGAGATCGAGGAGAACTACAGTTTATAGAGTGGTTTTTATTTATTTATTTATTTATAATTTACGGGTTAAAACCCCATTTACATTACATAAAATTATACAACAAAGTATAAGAATACAAAGAAACGGTACAAAAATAAATTAACAAACTAAAATAAAACAACACTTAAATTATTAAGAATAATTAAATATAACTTTTGATTTAATACTAACATTAGCAACATTACAATTATACAAATCAAGCCACGAACAGTTATTATTCATAAGTTCCGATATTCTTTCCATCGGCGATAACCAGTGATATTCAGACTCATAAAAATAAGAAGTGTGTCGTAGATGTCGCTTAGGAACGTGCAAATTTAACCTACCCAACAAGTCAATACAATCTATTTTGTTGTTAATGATTTTAAAATCAAAAACAATATCACTTCTAGTCAATGATGAGTACAGATCAGGAATTTTAAGTGTTTGTGCAATGTTAGAGTAGTTGTGGTTTGTAAAATGCATAGGCTGGCCACATTTGAAAGAAGAATAACGAAGAAAGGATCTACGAGGTCTTTCAAGTGATTTAATTTGGTATTCCCAATGGGGTCTCCAAATGACTGAACAATAAGATAGAATAGGATATACAAACGCGTAGTACAAAATTCTGAAAGTTTCAAACCTAGTGAATTTACTTGAAAATCTCTTGATGAAGTTGACTTGTTTAGTGGCTTTTGATTCGACATAATACAAGTGGAATTGAAATTTTAAATTGGAGTCGATATATACCCCGAGATCCTTAATTACGTCTACTTTCCCAAGATTAGCTCCATTTAAATTATACGTAAACATATTTAGTGGAGTCTTTACCAAAAGTCATGACAAAGCATTTTACTGGGTTACATGTAAAACCGTTAAAAGAACACCAATTTAGAAGCGAGTCCAGATCACTTTGTAGGGAAATTCTCTCTTGAATTGACTTAATACTTTTATATAGTTTTGCATCGTCAGCAAATAAAGAAATTTTAGAATTATTGATCTTTTGATTTAAATCATTTATAAAAAGTATAAATAAAAGAGGACCAAGATGGGAGCCTTGAGCGACTCCTGATGTGACATGAAAGGGTTCAGACACGAAATTTTTAATCTTAACAATTTGATTTCTATTTATTACAAAAGATTCAAGCCAATGTAGTAATGGTCCATGAAAACCCTAAGCCGAGATTTTTCTAACAAGGAGACCGAAGTTAACATCGAATGCTCGTTGAAAATCTGTATAAATAGAGTCCACAATACAATTTTTACTGATTGCATCATTTAAATATTCTATGTGGGTACAAAGATTTGTCTGTGTGGACCTGGAAGGATAGAAACCATTTTGCATAGGCGTAATAAATTTGAATATAAATGACGATATTTTGTCGTATACTAATTTATCAATAAGCTTGCCAAAAACACAGTTTTTTGTAATAGGTCTATAATTATTCATATCAGATCTGTCCCCATTTTTAAATAAGGGTGTGACAAAACTAGTTTTCCAGGACTTTGGAAAAGTTCCTATAGAAATAGACCAGTTAAATAATTTAGTTAAATAAGGAGCAAAAACATTTATACAGCCGTTTACCAATCGAGGGTGCATACCATCAGGACCTGGGGAAGAGTTACCATCAAGGTCAGTTATGGCTTTATACATTTTAAAAAGCTTATGAAACTTTTTCTTCCTACAAATGGCCAGTATGAGATCCTTAGAGAACCATTTGGGAAATTTATCACGTCCTATAGCCAACTTAGGAACGTATTGATTAATAATTTTACTTAAAAATACATGAAACTCTCGGGTATGCGATTCAATATCAGATCCTTCACAATTTAATAAATTCAAAAATGATTACTCCAGAATCAGTTTACCAATAGTATTGTAATTGTCATTCTTAAAATCGAAAATATATTCAGTAGATTGCAGTTTAGGGCAACTACTGTATGGTAGGTCTATATCCAGAGCAGAATGGTGCTCATAACAGTCAAAAATGGATTCGATTGCTGCAACAACAGAGATCATAGAGATATTAGAGAAAACTAGATCAAGTATATTATTGCTAGTATTTTTAAGATTATTAAATTGAGTAAGGCAATAGTTGGAGCAGAAATTTGAGTAAAGTGATGCTGCATTGCGTACTTCAATATTTCCATGAAATCCACGAACAACTGATGAGTTGCCAGATTTGACCCAATCATAACCTGGGAGATTAAAGTCACCTAAAATTTTGTCAACAGCGTAACTGTCAACAAAATTAACCAATGAATTAGTAATGCAGTTTATAAACTCATAATGATGAACAGATGAAATAAAAGGAGAGATGGGTGGTATGTATCCTAAGACAACTATTAAATTACCCGCAGGCAAACGTAATTTGACACATAAACATTCAAAGGATGTATCACTAAGAGGAATAACAAAAAAGGGATATGTTTACTTATAGCTAATAAAACTCCACCTCGTTTTCTCTTCGTACTGGTAAGTGCTGATCTGTCACATCTCAAAATATTATAAGAACTAAAACCAAGCTCTTCACTTGAAATAGTATCGTCCAAGTTTGTCTCACACAATGCGATAATGTCGTAATATTGAAAACACTGTAAACGCAAATGAAGATCCGCAATCCTTCCTCTAATGCTTGTGATGTTTTGATAAAAGATCTTGATCGATGCAGCACTAACGTTTTCCTATTCATTGTTACCAAACTTCCTAGTGACAATGGAAGGAATACGGTCATGATAGGCAATGCAAAGGTCCTATTCGCCATTTTCAGTTCTGAATTTTATTTCCGCTATGAGTGTTTTGAGATGACCCTGTTGTCTTTTGGTTAGATCCCCTTTTATGTTCAATTTACCGTCAGCGAGTCTTTTTTTGTTATAAAAAATCCAACTAGTATGGTCAGTTGATTGAAACATGACCTTGAGTGGTCTAGTATTCTTAAAGAACTGTTTACCAAGACGCTGCGTTTTGATGCTGTTTAAATCAAATGGTAAATCAGTGTTAGATTTTTCAAAAACCTTCTGTATGTTTATTAGGTCAGTTTTGTTAGCATCAATAGAATCCGCAAAATCATAGATAATTTCGTTTTTTTTTTCACGATTCATAATGTCTCTTACCTCCGTAGCTACAAAAAGTTCTACGCTTTCCGACTTGTTTTCCAAAGTATCAATACGATTTTCAAGTGTGTCGAGTCTATCTTAAATGGAAAAAATTGCTGTTGATAATTCGCCCATCATAATTGTCATGACTTCGAGTCGGGCATCAATACTAGCTTGTTGTTTTTCAAAACGAGCATCGATAAGATCCCATAATGTTTTGATAGAGGGATCCAGGTTATCAGCTTTATTTTCAGAAACAGGAGAGTTGGACGGTAGATTGAATAAGGATGAACCATTCATATTGTTATGAGAAGATTAATGTGAATTTATTTTAGATTTTCTTGGGAATAATACCACATCAGAGTTCAAACTTGTGTATATTTTAAAACCAAACGTTTCAAAATCCTATCGGATTTCGTTTTCAATGGATATAAGTTTATAAAATATACACAAGTTTGAACTCTGATGTGGTATTATTCCCAAGAAAATCTAAAATAAACTAGAAGATGCCACAAATAACATTCAGAAAACAATTAATGTGAATGTCTAGTGAAATTGCTGTTCTGGTTGTTGCAACAGTAACCGTAGGTCCTATTGGATCTCCTATTAGCTTTCGTGCTGCACTTATTGTGATAAAATGCATTAAAGTTCGAACAGTTGTAGGCATTGCTGTCAGTGATAATACCATTACAATAAAGACACTTATGTACAGACATGTTTGAACCTGCCTTTTGAGACCTTGTCCTATTGGCCATTAAGGTTGTGGTTAAAGAGCAGCCTTGAACAGCAAGTGTATAAATACTAATATCGATTATGCTTGTACTACTAAAATCAAATTTTGATCAAATTTTCATTTTCACATCCAGTCATTAGATAAACTGGAGGCCGCCCCTGAACAATATATTTATTCTCGACGTACAGGTTTTTCTTCTTAACGTTTTTATTACTAATTTATTTGTGGCGTAAATAGTACCCTGGATAAGTATTTCATAAAAAATAGATATACTACTCACAGTAATCAAGATTATGTTACACCACACTAGCAAATAAGTAGTTGCATATACAAGGTTGTTGAAATATAGGGTGGAGTAGAATTATAATTATACAGAGTGGGTAATAAATGGTAGAAGAATTTTGTTATATAGCTGTTGTATATATGGAGTACCCGAAATATGGGACGCAGTTAAGTTATAATTACAGTCTGATTCAAACAAAATTAGAAACATTTGCAAATGAAGGGTGCTTTAAATGAAGTCTGGAGAGAAATTATACTTTATAATGTGGTTAAAAAAATATGATGAAAAATTGAGAAACAGGCTTATAATCAGTTGCACATATAGGATTAGTGAAATATAGGTTGGAGAAGTGTTATTGTTAAGTATTTAAAAATGTTATATTGGTTGACCAATAAGCAGCAGCATATACAGGGTAGTTGTAATACATACAAGGTGATTTAAAAAAAAATGTTGAACAAAATTGTTATACAGGGTGCACTATAAGCAGTTGCAGTTTTGGTGAAATATATTGGGCATTCATTGATTTATAGTTATACAGGGAGATACAAAAATGTTATGCTGGGAGTCCGATAAGTAGTTACATATACAAGGTGGTTAAAATAGGGGGTGGAGTAGAATTATAGTTAAACAGGTTGGATAAAAATTTTTTGTAGGATAGAACATGAGCTGTTTCATATATGCAATATCTGAAACGTGGATCCAAGTAAAATTATAGTTAAACAGTGTGATTAAAAGAATGTTAGAAAAAGTTGCATGTACGGGTGGTTGAAATATAAGGTGAACACAAATTATACTTCCCAGGGTGGTTAAAAAATGGTTATATAGTAGTCCATAAGCAGTTGCGTAGATAAGATAGTGAGTGGAGCAGAGTTATAATGAAGTGTTTAAAAAATGTTATATTTGGTGGCTCCTTAGTACATGAACATACAGTAAAATTATGTTTATACAGTATGGTTACAAAATAAGTTATAATGTTCGACTGATTGGCAACAGTATATACAGGAAGGTTTTCATGTAGAGGGAAGTAGATTTATAGTTATACAACGCGGTTAAAAAACAATTTGATTAAAATTGTTGTATAGGGTGGCCAAAAAGCAGTTGCATTTTAGGTGAGTGTTTAAATAAAGCTTTGGTGTTAGGGTGCCAAACTGTCTTTTTACATTTGTGACACACGAAGGGTTCCACAGGCATTTCCAGTAGGGTTGATCGAAAAGTTTAAAAAAAATCGTATATAGGGCATGAACAGTTGCATCCTACTATATGGAATACTTGAAACATGGGACAAGATTCTAGTTTTTAGAGTGTGATTAACACAATGTTAGAAAAAGTTGCATATAAAGGGGGATTAGAATATAGTGTGGAGAGAAATTGTACTTTACAATGTGGCTTAAAAAATATGAGAAATAATTGTTATATAGCTTAGACCATAAGCAGTTGAATAACTGAAATATACGGTGGTGTAGAGTTATAAGCAGGTGTTAAAAAAAGTTATATATGGTGACAAATAAACAGCAGTATATACAAGGTGGTTGCACTATAAGGTGAACTAGAGTTACAGTTATACAATGTGATTCAAAAAAATGACGAATAAAATTGTTATATAGGGTGGCCCATAAGCACTTGCAGTTTGGGTGAAATATATTCAGGATTGGTAGATTTATAGTTATATATAGTGTTTCAAAAATTTGGTAAAATTGATATATAGGATAACCCCTATGTTTCATAAGTTATTTCTTTTTGCAAAGACTTGTACATTCCGTACTAGTTATTAATAAATATCCTTATCACTTAGTAACTTTAGTAAATAAATGTTTCTATAGAATCTGAAAATTCATATGTTAATGTAGTTTACTTGGTCTAAAAACAGTGTTTCATTACTTTTAACGCTGCTTGTTATTCAAGTAAAAATATATCATATATTCTGTATTGTGCTCGATTTATCCCAGTTTAAGTGTTTAATGGTTGTTTTGTAAATGGTAGTAATGGCATATTTATTTTTGTTTTTCCAACACATGGTTGGAGTTGAATTGCAGGTTTTTAATCATATGTGGTGAAGGCCGTTTGAGTTTAAAAATTGTGTTCTGGAAATAATGTCTGTATGTTGAGGTACAAGGGTTTGATTACTATGGAGTGTTTCGACTATTAAATGATAGATAATATTCAGCTTAAAACCGAATACTCTCGACATAAATATTTTACATTTAAATTATTGCTTTCATAGGAAATCTCGAGACAGGCCAGTTGAATAATTACAATGGATCATATCTGGGACAACGCTCTGCAATTTATAGAACCATTATCCTATTCGTGATGGGGTTTTCAATTGATTTTACACATGTTAATGGGTTAATGCAACTCTTCGGGGAGTTCGTTTGAGCTATTGAATAGGTACATGCACGTACATGAAGCTTTTAACTGGAACGAGTTTTATGCAAAGCATTAGCGAAGAAAGCATCACATCTTGTAGTATTAATCAATAGGGACATTGAACTGTAGTTCCAGAAATATATAGGTGTTGAGTACTATATTTTTGCTAGCTGATCAATAGTAACAAAAATAATTACATATTCAGGCTGTAAATTTCCATCTTAACAAATTTTCGCTGAAACATTGAATGGCTGAGGCTAGCTATATATATATATATATATATATATATATATATATATATATATATATATATATATATATATATATATATATATATATATATATATATATATATATATATATATATATATATATATATATATATATAAATATATATACATATATAAATTGTAAAGGAATTTTTATTTTATAAATGTATTTTAAATTAATCTGTTAAATAATTTATTTCTAAAATTCTAATTACTTTTGTTTATAAAAAATTCACCACGACTTCTTCTTGCTCCGGCTCTTTGAGACTCGGCACATGTAATGTAAGCTATGATATTCAATTCGACTGTTGCCAGTCAATACAACACAATTTTTTCAATATATTTTTTTATTATAAGCTTTATATTATCTTCAAGACAATATAAATTAAAATCATAAATATCAAACAACACTTAAATATTGTCAACGAGTCATCGGGAAATGTGTTCTCGAAGATTCGAAATAATTCAACGAATTCCCATTAACGCTAGCCGTCGGCCTCGGGTCGAAACATTTCGCATTCTCCGAAAAATCGGACGAAGGCCGATTGTGCCAGCTACCGGATGAATTCTCGTAACATTGCCGCCTCTTTTAAACCATATTTGCAGGACTCTCTATTTCGAGAACGGGAAGTTTGGTTCTCCTGCCACAAAGGTTTGCGGTCTTCTTCCTTCCACCGGATATCCTCTTTTAAATCCGGATCTAATTTCTTGTATTTCTGGATCTCCTCTGATTGCCAATGGTCATCGACGGCAGTAGTTCTACAGAGAACAGCCCCTTTTTCTTCAGCTCGATGACAATGTTTGCAATCTTCAGGGCATGGTCTTTTCGATAAGGCATCAGCATTTTTATGGCTTGTCCCAGCGCGATGTTCAGTCTCGAAGTCGAATTCTTGCAACCGCTCAATCCAACTTGCCACTTTCCCTTCAGGATTTTTAAACTGCAGGAGCCTCTTCAGTGCTGCGTGATCAGTCCTCAGGAGGAATCTTTTACCATAGAAGTACTTGTAGAAATGTTCCATCCCCTTTACCACTGCCAAAAGTTCCCTGCGACTAACGCAGTAATTCTATTCTGGTTTGCTCAAGGTCTTGCTGAAATAGCCGATGACTTTCTCCTGACCGTCTTGGATCTGCGAAAGAACAGCACCAATTCCAACATTGCTCGAGTCGGTATCCAAGACGAAGTTCCCATCTGGTAACGGATATCTTAAAATGGAGGCACAAGTCAATGCTGTTTTCAGTGTCTCGAATGATCGCTGGCTGTGTCTAGTGAGTGGCTTGGCGATATTGGGAAATCCCGCTATATGCCGACGAAAGTACTTCAATAGCCCCAGGAAACGTCTTAGCTGGTGGATGTCTTTAGGTATCAGCCACTCTTGGACGGCTTTGATTTTCTGTTTATCAACAGCTTCTCCTTGCGGAAACCACACGTCCAAGGTACTGCACCTCTTTTTGGAACAATTAACACTTCTTCGGGCTTAACTTTAGTCCGGAACTTCGAAGTCGCGGAAATACCTCCTACAGGTTCTTCACGTGGTCTTCAAACCAACGATAATGTCGTCAAGATACACCAGGCATGTTTTTCACGAAAGTTCTTTTAACACTGTTTCCATCAATCTTTCAAACATTGCTGGACCATTACACAACCCAAACGGCATCACCGTGAATTGGTAAAGTCCTGAGCCGATAAAAGCAGTTTTTTCGCGGTCTGCTTTAGCTAGTTCAACCTGCAATAACCGCTCATTAAATCCAGGGTGGAAAACATCTTCGATCCTGCCAACGTATCTAGGGTATTGTCTATTCTTGGGAGTGGATAGCTTTCTTTCTTTGTAGCGTGTTTTAATTGCCGATAGTCCACGTAAAATCGGGTCAAACTATCTTTCTTTTTAACTAAGACAACTGGAGAAGTCCACGAGCTATTGGATAGTTCAATAACACCTCCTTCCTCCATTTCCTGGACTATCCTGTCGGCTTCTTCCCTTTTAGCTAGGGGTAGTCTTCTCGCCGACTATCGAATATGTTGAGCGTGTCCAGTATTAATTTTATGTTTCACGAGATCAGTTCGACCTCTTTTTCCATTCCCTACTTCGAAGATATCCTGGTAGTTTCTAACGATGTCCCCTCAATTTTGTTTTATGGTATTCTTGGATGAATTTGTTTTTCCAGCTTTTCAAATAGTTTACCTAGTGGTATAACTGTATGTTGTGTGCTTCTAACTACAAAGGAAACTGTTGAACCGTGCCCCAAAATTGGTCCTTTCGTTAACGCAACCGAGTAAAGGTTCAGGTTCATTACGCTTACAAGCACATTTTTTTGGCACGAAACAGGGTCTCAGTTTGATTCGTCTGCCTACATTTCCGTCATTATCACTGTCCCAGCTTTAGCTACCCCCTATAGGCAAGCATCTACAATAATTTCAGCTCTTCTCGGAACATTTACATCCTCTGCCAAGATTGCTCGAAGCATTTTGTCATCTTTCTCATGAAGCACCACTTCTTCATCATTCAGTCGTAGAATTCCATCTTTAAAGTTTGGAATCCCTTGGAGCTCATGACACCATTCCAATGATGACTTCGTCTTCGATGTCCGCAACTAATGCCCGATGTCGGAATGTTGTATTGCCCAAGACCATTTCAATCTCTATTTCACCATGGATTTTAGCTGCTTCTCCTGTCGCTGTTCGCAGTTGCCATTTTATTGGTTTTATCATTGTTTTGTCTAAAACAATGTTGGGCTTTATAACTCTTTTTGTAGCATTGCAGATTGCTTCTTATTAATAAGGCCATCTACAAAGACACTGATAACGTGGTTGCGCAGCGAAGCGATATATGCTTGTTGACTATAGGTCGACGATGGCCCCTTCACATCGACCTTTTAATTTTCCGATGAGGAAGTCGGGCCTCCGCTGCTCTCCTTGCAACGACTCTTTATGTGTCCTACCTTACCACACTTCCAACATCTCAGTCGTCTTTTTTTGGTAAAAACTTTCTCTATTATCTTTCTTACAGAGGCTTCATCGTTTCCGCCATCTTCGGATTCTCCATCAACGATTCGGACTCTGGCTTGACCTCTGCAGGTATTTTTCGCAGCCTCGCATTCTGGAGCACGAATCAGTGCATCCACTAATTGAGTTGTTCGACCTAGAGTCAATTTTCCTGTGTGGCTGGATAGGCAAGGCGAACCAGACGGGCAATATCAGCTTCAAATTCTTATAGGAATTCATTCAATTTCTGTTGGCGATTTTTCAGTTGGAGTGATAAACGTGCTCCAAATGGGTTTGTACATACCTCAGTTCTAAATGTTTGACCAGTTGTTCGTAGTCTTTTTGCTCAGAGGCATTCAAGGTTTTCAAATTATCTGTAGCATCTCCTCTTAAGGCGAGGGTTAGTGTTATTGACTTCTCCTCTGCCGGCCATCCGTTTAACTTTGCTCCAGCCTCGAACTGGCGCCCATGCCGATTTTCTATCAAATTGGGGAGGTTTCATTTTGTGTCTTGTCCCTTCGAGCCCACTTTTCGAATTCACTACTTCTGGACTCTTTCTGCTTTCGATTTCGGACTGTGTTTCACCCTTTTTTATTGTGACTACCTGTTCTCTTATTTTGCTGATCTCACCCTCCACTGTCTGTTTTAGCTCTTCCAACCGCATTTCATTTTCGACTATTGTCTGCTTTAACTCTTCTATCCGAGCTTCATTTTCCACTATTCTCTCTTCGAGCAGTTCTGACTTTTTCTGTAACATGCATTTCAAATTTTCTTCTAAGGATTTAGAGTTTTCTGTCAATTTATCTTCTAAGGCATTATAATTTTCTTGTAATTTTTCAACTAATTTATCTAGGGATTTAGAATTCTCTTGAAGTATTTCTATGGCCTTAGTATTTTCTAGTAATTTGTCTTCGAGGGATTTCCCACTTTTTAAAAAATCCGCCACTTTCAACTGGTCCAAATTCACTGCGTTAAATATTCTTAGTCTATTTATTTTCCACTTTTAATGTTTTTGTTTCCACACTCTTTGGATTCAGTTAAGTTCTTGGATTTATTTAAAAACACAGTCCAATTCACTCTAATTTATTTCCACTACTTTAACACAATTTATGTTCACAGAACTATTTAAATTTATCTCTACTGAACTATACCACAGTCGAATACAGAATGAATCCCATCGCCAGCTGTCCGTGTTTAAATATTTCTCTCGGAATTCTCTAGTATGTCAAAGAGCCATCGGGAAATGTGTTCCAGAAGATTCGATATAATTCAACCAACACCCATTAAGGCTCGCCGTCGGTCTCCGGTCGATAGGCAAACATTTCGCATTCTCTGAAATATCGGAAGAAGGCCGATCGCACCAGCTATCGGATGAATTCTCGTAACAATACCATTCCATTACCTTAAAATCTGTAATTTTCTTTCTTCTTGTTCCCTGATATAATTGCCACCTGTACTTCAAGTAGATTCGTTCGTTGGTTATGTCATAATTTTGATCTAAAGTTATCTGTCATGTTAATTATAATTTTTATGTTTATGCACGGAAATAATAAATTTTTCAAACGCTATTTGCCCCGAAATGTTCCAATAAGATCTCCAAACCAAAAATATGAAGTTATTGAAAATCTGGACTGCTGAATTTATTAAACGTCACTCCCTAAGTTTTATTCAAAATCAAGGTAAAATTTCATACTTTCTATTTCTTAAACATTCTAGATATTATATATAAAATTAGTAGAATATTGCTATATGCTTGTTTAAACTACTACTCGGTTGTTTAAGAAATTTTGCTAAAACTATCAAATGTTTTGAATTCCAAATGTTATATTTTACTAGTTGTATTTATTAAAAATTTCATTAGAAGTTACTAGTTAACGATCTGCTTTTATTATTTTACGATTAGAATATGATTACTGCATTTATATCTCCATTTGATGTTAGCATTGTGTTTTTTACATGTAAGACCCACCTCAACATAATTTTCCACTGTTTATTAATATTATTTTTATTATATTCTGAACTCCATTAACTTTTATTATTCTGTGTTTATTGCCATTTCAATATATATATATATATATATATATATATATATATATATATATATAGTGTTATAAACTCCGTGGATTCAATTAAAATTTAAAAACTAATATTCAATACCACTTTCTAGAACTTTTATTTACATCAAATATACACAACAGCTGATTCGAATATCACAATAATAATTCAACTTAAGGTCTTCGCTGCACTAACTAACTGCTGCGACAATGGGCTGCTGCTTTTAAAATCAGCATCGAAAACTCTCGTACAATCCATTATCATTTTTACAGCTGCCGAGCAATTTCGAGGTCACTTTTTTGTCCTAAAAGCGATCGATGTCGTACTGAAATCAAACCAGGGCCGGCTTATGAAGATTTTGTTTCACCGGCCCCCCCCCCCCCTTTAATTCTGATCGTCCCGGTCAGAAACATTCTTTCCCTGGAGTTTCGACGGATCCGGTAGACGACGTCATTAAGCCTCTTCATCACCTCGTATGGACCATCCCAGGCGGGTGTAGGGGATTTACCCTTGCTCCGTTGGGGGTTGTACAGGCAGACTTTGTCCCTCTCTTGGAACACGACTGAATTGGCCTTGAGGTCGTATCGCGTCTTCATCCGGTAATTGGTGGCCAACATCTGCGTTCAGGCTAATTCGTGTATTGCCAGCATGTTATGTCGGAGCTGGTCTGCAAAATTGTTGATGTCTTGAGAAGGTTCTTCGGGGGAGCCAAAAGCCAAACCGCAGGGTAATCGCAGCTCTTTTCCGAGCCCGTACTATTATGTACGGCTGAGCGATATGCCAACAGGAACAGGGGAATATGTTCATCCCAATCACGCTGGTTATTGCTGAAGACCTTGGATAGGTGTTGTTCCAAGGTCCTGTTGAATCTTTCCACCATTCCGTCTGACTGTGGGTGCAATGGTGTTGTTCTCGTTTTCCTGATCCCCAACATCCTACAGACCCTCTGGAATACAATCAATTGGAAGTTACGCCCCTGGTCTGAATGTAGTTCCATCGGGACGCCAAACCTGCTGAATAGCTGTTTTACTAGCACCGTCGCTACGGTGGTTGCGTTTTGGTTGGGTATCACATATGCCTCAGGCAATTTGCTGAAGTAATCCATTGCGACAAGAATGTATTTGTTCCCCCTCTCAGACTCGGGAAACGGACCGGCGACATCGATGGCAATTCTCTTAAATGGGACGGCCATATTGTACTGCTGCATTCTGCCCTTGATCCAGGTCCTCGGGCCCTTACTGGCTGCGCAGGTGTCATATTTGCGGTACCAAGCTCTGACATCTTCGAAGTAATTCATCCAGTAGTACCGCTGTCGAACTTTGTCTAGGGTTTTATTCATGCCCAGATGGCCTCCGGTAATCCCATCACGTACTTCGGTCAGGATGGCTGGTACCTTTTTCTTAGGAACTACCTGTTGGGACTTGGTTTCTCGGCCATCAGTGCTCTCCCAAACTCGCTTGAGCATTGCATTCTCTACTCTTAGAGAGTCCCATTGGACCCATAACGATTTCAGCACGCCCGATTATCTAGCTACCTCGTCCCATCGTGGCCTGGGTGCCCCTCTCGTTTTGAGTGATAAGATTGGTTCGATGTCTGGATCAGTCATTTGGTCCTGGATGCACTGTTCCATTCTCCAGTCTTCATTGGCCTGCACTCGGATCTGTCTAATGTAGATACCCTCCCGCTGTTCCGTCTTCAGACAATGTCCGCATTCTGCTCTGCAGGGTCTTCTGGATAGGGCATCGGCATTATTGTGCAAACGGCCGGCACGGTGTTCCAACTTGAAATCGTATTGCTGTAATTTCTCCATCCACCTGGCCAGTTGTCCTTCCGGTGTCTTCATGTCCAGCAGCCATTTAAGAGCGGCATAATCTGTTCGGTTTACGAAATGACGACCATAGAGGTATTTGTGGAAATGATCTACAGCCCTTATTATTGCGAGAAGTTCTTTTCTGGTGACGCAATAATTTCTTTCCGGTTTCGAGAATCCATGGCTGTAATACTCGATCACCCTCTGTTCACCATCTTGCACCTGGGATAGGACGGCCCCCAAACCTGGGTTGCTGGCGTCTGTGTCTAAAATGAACTTGCCGGCCTGTGTAGGAAAGGCTAGGATTGGGCTGGAACATAGTGCTGTCTTCAGTCGTCTGAATGATGTTACGCAATCCTGATTCCAACGGAAGGTCTCTTTCTCAGTGGTCTGCCGATGTAGAGGCGCGGCAGTGCTGGCAAATCTTTCAGCAAATCGCCTGTAGTAGGAACAGAGGCCCAAGAAGCTTCGGAGTTCATGCTTGTCTCTTGGGACTGGCCAATCACCGATGACTTATATCTTGTCCACGTTGGTGCTGATTCCTGATTTGGAAACGACGTGGCCCAAAAACCCTACTTCTTTTTGGAACAAGAAACACTTCTTCGGGTTGAGTCTCAGGTTGGCGTTATTAATTCTGGAGAATACTTCGCCCAGGTTCTTCAGATGGTCGTCGATTGTCTGACCCATGACTAGAATGTCGTCGAGGTATACTAAGCATGTCCTCCATGTTAATCCGCTCAGGACATACTCCATTAGCCTCTCGAATGTTGCGGGAGCATTACATAACCCAAACTGCATGACCGTGAAATGAAACAGCCCTTTACTAGTGGAGATCGCTGTCTTCTCTCTGTCGTTTTCGTGTAGACCAACCTGCCAATATCCACTCTTCAGGTCTAGTGTGGAGAACCAACGGGAGCCTGCTAGTGTGGCCAGACTGTCAACAGTTCGGGGTAGTGGATAGCTGTCTTTCTTGGTGACGTCATTCAGCTTATGGCCCCAATTGTAGTCGCCTAGGTGGTATTCTGAAGGGTTGAGCCTTCCCGGTATCTATTCGGTGCTGGATGATGTTGGTGCGACCGGTGGTTCCATCTTGACTGTTAAAAATTTGCCAGTGCTTTGTGATAAATTGCTTGGCTTTCTTCTGGTTCTGTGGTGTCAGGTTTGTCAAATGGTGAGCAAACTGTTGTAGGAACACTTTACTGGGCCCTGTCTCCTTCAGCGACGACTGGTACTCTTCTTCGCAATTGATGATGGTCTCTACTGGCTCGAAACAAGCTATCTCTTGACCATTGGCAATTCTGTCGTTGTTGGACAAATTCAGGACTCTAATTGGTATATCTCGTCCGGTTTTAAATATATCCCGTGCAGCTATGTAGTCATGAGCTGAGTGTACGGGCTCCACAATTCCAACGCAGCTCCCAGGATTGCTGAACTGTTGACGGGCCGTGTCAATACAAATTCCTCATTTAGGAATCGAAAAACATCACATCTCGGGTCGAACATAAATCCATTCTGACTGATTAGGTCCGTACCCGGTATAAAATCGTACTCAATATTCGCTACCAGGACCCTATGCCGTTTATGAGACTCTGTGTGGCCAATTGATCGTTGGTTTCCTCTGACAAGTCTATGTAGGACAAGTGCACTAAACGTCTAACCTCTGGTTCAAATTCTTGAAGGCTCTCTACGGATTTTTGCATTTTTCCACTTAGTTGCACCTGGATTACTTGGCTCAAGGACTGATTGTCGTATCTTTTGTCCAGGATGGCGATGATCTTATCAAAATTGCCTTGTTCATCGACTGGAATGCTTTGGAGGAGTTCTTAGGCCGTACCTCTTAAGGAAATTACAAGACAGGTAGATTTTTCTTGGTTATCCCATCCATTAGCTGCAGCCACGGCTTCAAATTGTCATTTATACATGGGCACAGATGAACTGCCATCAAATGTGGGTGGTTTACTAACGGAACCTTTGGTACTCAAGGTGTTCTGGTATTTTCCTCGCTGTAAGTCCTCTTGCAATTTTTTAATTTCTGTTTCTACTTTATTTTGGATGGCACTGATTTTATCTTGTACTTCACTGTGTACTGTTTGTTTTATGGAACTGATTTGATCTTTAACTGTGTCTTGAATTGAGCTGATTTAAAATTTTACCTGGCTTTGAATGGAATCGAGGTCATCTACTTTTGTTTCAAGAGTATCCACGGTATTTTTTATGGTCTTAATGTCAGCATTTAGCTCTTTTATATCTGACTCAACTATTTCATTAACTGTTTCATTAACTTGCGATACTATTTTCATTAATTGCTCAAATTGTAGTTTCATTTTTTCTTCAGTTCTGCCTTGTTTTTCTGCAAATTTAGAGAATAATCCTTCCTTTAAATTTTGTTGTTTTTCTACCATGGCAGTGACAAGATTTTGTTGTTTTTCTTCCATGGCAGTGACAATATTTGCTAATTCTATTTTACGTTTTTATCAAAAGATTTCACTAACCTTTGTTGAATTTCTTCCTGATGTTGTTTCTTTTTTTGGCACGTTTTTCCAGAATCTGGGCTATTTTTTCATCTAGTCCCTCCGTAACCTGCTTGACTAGTTTTTTGGTAGTTTCGTCTATTTTTTCCATACTACGGGTTTCCATAAATCAAATTACGATTTCAACTGCACTTAATCCTGCACTTCTGATCACCAAATTTGTTATAAACTCCGTGGGTTCAATTAAAATTTAAAAACTAATATTCACTACCACTTTCTAGAACTCTTATTTACATTAAATATACACAACAGCTGATTCGAATATCACAATAATAATTCAACATAAGCTCTTCGCTGCACTAACAAACTGCTGCGATAATGGGCTCCTTTTAAAATCAGCATCGAAAACTCTCGTACAATCCATTATCAATTCTACAGCTGCCGAGCCATTTCTAGATCATTTTTTTTTGTCCTTAAAGCGATCGATGTCGTACTGGCATGAAACCAGTGTCGGCTTAGGGAGATTTCGTTACAATATTTATATATTTGTCTAGTCGTAGGCTTTCACGGATGGAACAATATCGAGAAATTTTTATCCGGGAATACATCCAATAGTTATATTGCTTCATTTTTGAATCCTGCAGACGTTTAGCCAAAGTCTCACTTGGTATTCTCAATATGTTGTTACGGTGAACTGAGAGGTGATCTACCTGAGCTTTTTATTTTATATATCTCCGTCGGAGATCGTATCACGCCTAATTAGTCGGTGTTGACTCCGCCCCCTTCGCTGCCGTGAAGGGTGTGTCGCTTGTTGACAGGTTTGCATTTCGCGTTGCTAATTCTGTTTTATTTTGATGTTGAATAATTGTCTTCGATGTGATAGAGAGGTGCAGGGCGACGGCACTTTTGTTTAGGTGTCCACGTTTCTCGATTTCAATAGCTTCTAGTATTAGTCTGGTTTTGTAATGTTGTTTGTGCGATCTGTTTGCAACTATCAAAATTGATTTTGTGGTCCGATTGTTGTTGGTGTTGGAACAGGGCCGATGTCGTTTGTTTATTTTTGACAGGTAATTTGTGTTCATCTAAACTGACTGAAATTCTCCTGTTCGTTTGTCCGATGTATACTTTGTCGTACGTTCCGCAAGTTATAGTATATACCCCTTAGTTGTCAAGTTTAATTTTTAGTTTGAGAGTTTAAACTTGTTCCTAGTCTGGTGCTGCTATGTCATACCTTCGAAGAATTCGGCCAAATCTGTCCTTTGTCCCATTGATGTATAGTAAGACTGCTTTTGGTTTTTTTGTGAGGTCGCCGTTTGGTTTTGACTCATGGTGTTGTTGTGCTATTGCATTTTTGATTGGGTGGTTTTGTCGTAGCGGCAGTTATCTGTTTTAATTCGTGTGTTTTCTTATTGTCGACTGTCTCTCGTATAGACGTGTTGGCAACTCCCTGTATTAAAGAAGAGTGGTGATGGGATTTGTAGTTTAAGTATCTGTTCATGTGTGTCGGCTTTGTATATACGGTGTGGTCGAAGTGCCCATTCTGGGTTTTTTTTATGAGGAGGTCAAGTAAAGGCAGCTGATTGTTTTCTTCAAGTTCTAATGTAAATTGAATTCTGGGGTGTATCGAGTTTAGGTGCTCCCAGGAACTTAAGCAGTTCTTGTTTGCCGAAAGACCATGTGACAAATACGTCAGCGACGTATCTTACCCATAACTTTGGATTCAGGTTTGCTGTCGGTAGTGACTTTTTCTCAAAATGGTCATAAAGAGATTAGCCACCGCATATATAAACAAACCGACGGAGCAGCAATGGGGTCCCCACTATCACCAGCGGTGTGATAATACGAAAGGTCTCTGTGTTACCGGCAAAACAAATCCTGTTCAACCGCAATATAGTCTTAAAGTATTGTTTTCTCAAAAAACTTTATCCTACATTTTTCGTTTGAAATATGTCTTTGTATTCATTTCCGGGGTTATTTTCACTGAAAAATTTCCACTCTTAAAATGATGGCCACCATACCTAGAGACTGTTTGAAAAGGTTTCCGATCTCAAATAATATAAAAAATCATCAAAAACGAAGTATTCTTGATCACTTCTGAAGAGTAGACTCAATTAATACAACTTTGACGCTCGGTTAAGCACTAACAGCGCACGCTACTAAAAGCTGCATTACAAATATTAAAAATTAATATAATTTATATGTTCCGTACTATTCATTTTGATTATTATACTGTATATTAGTTAAATTTTGACTGCTTTATTCAATTATATGCAGGAATGAAATTATGTGTTATTAACCCAATAAATCCAAAATTGCTTTCTATATATTGATTTTTAGATAATTGAGTATTCTTAGGAATATGGTGGAAATAATTATTTGTTCTGTGATTTTTTCTTATCATATTAAGTTCACATTAGGGTCTTCCTAAACTGTTATTTCTCTATATCCTCATTGTGAAATAAAATAAGCTTTCAAATGGAGCTGTCATTCTTCGTGAATACTCCCTAGGAAATGACAACGATTTCCACGCTTCACAAGAATTATCCGCTTTGCCATGTATTTCATGCTTGAGTTTCCCCACATTTTCAGCGTTTCCCAACGAATAAATATTGTAAAGCTTATAAATCCTATGGTGTATACTTCTAATATAAAAATAATATAAAACACATCATCAAGATCATACTTATTGAGATGTTTTATCAAAATCATAATTATTATTGTCTTATTTAAGATTGTTATTTTGCCTTACGTATTTTATGATGTTAAACAAACCCGCAGTTTTTATTATTTATGTAAATGGTAACATACTTTGACCTAGGATCTTAGGTACTTTTTTTGATTAAATTGTGAATTAATTTCATGTTGACTGTAAATTTTCAATAAGCCTAGCCTTATTTGTTATTTAACATATTATACATACTATTACGATTTACCTAGTGAAGGAGTTTTGTTTCGAAGAAAATAAAGTTTGTATGTCAGTTATATTTTGACATTCAGGATTTTCTGAGGAAATTTAACATTTGCGTAGCACCGTTGTTTAAAAATAGTATTTATTTCACTATCACATTTCACACTTGAAGAGGTTGTTATAATTGTAAAAATGACTAAGGCTATGAAATATATTGCTAACGATAGAGATACAATCAGAATATCAATATTACTTACCGCAATTATTATATTAGGTTCAGAATTTTTTATATTCTTAATTACTTTCATATATCTATTGATATAATCAAGTCGTAGTAAGTATGTATCTTAAATAGGAAACAGTTGAACTTAAGTAGTATTTTATATATTTTCAGTGACTGTCTTAGTCATATATAGCTTTTTTCAGCTTGTGATCATTTATCTTTTTTTCTTAAATTAAGATTATATACATTCGAAAAAACCTGAAATTCTCATCCTTTGTTCGCAATAATTTAAGTGTGTTTCTCATCGTTATTAACCATTTTTTTTAGTTTCAGTCTCGGAGTAAATGAGTTATCTCTAATGAAAAATTAAAAAAAAAGATCGATTTCAATACAATCTAAAATGTGAAAAATATTTAGCTAAATACATTACAACACTATTTGTGTTTATGCAGAAACGTAACCACCCTCTACTTATAGACCAATAATTCTTGATAATAATCCCACATTCGCAGTTATCAAGTATCTAAAAGCAATGTAATTAATTCAACCATTAAAAGGTGGTTATTAAGTACATATATATTTAGTTTTCATATTATCATATAGCGGCATTTTTAAAGTGGTGCCAAGCAAACCTAAAATCCGAACTGTCGAAGGCTACTTCACACATGAATTAGTTTTCACATTTCAAACCTTAATATTGAATTGATCACTGCATAGCATGGACTTAAAAAATATTCTGGAGAAGTAGGTAATTAATCTGTTCAAAATGAGCATATTTGTAGGTATGTAGGTATCTAAAACGGAGAATTTGCGACTATTTCTAATAGATGTTTTGGGTACTCCACTTACCTATCTTACATAAGCAGTTACTATGCTGTATATGGCTAATCACTTATATATTTTTTTTGCCTTGGATCATTTTATTAAATTTTGTAAATCAGACACATGCTAAGAATGAAATAATATATATTTAATACTATGTTAATTGAAAACTTGTGAACTACTCGAAAAAACTTTTTTTTCAGCACATTTCATTACTTTAATAATAGCTCAAGAAAATTCAAATTTCCTAACTGCTTATATAACATACATTTTTATCAACCCTGTATAAATATAATTCTTTTTTATTCTTATTTCATCTACATTGTAGATACAACTTCTTATGACCCTAACAATATTACATTTTGTTATCCACCCTGCAAAAATATAATTTAATTCCAGCAGTTTTTCAACTACCTGGTATATACAACTGTTTATGGTCCACTCAAAATATCTTTTTCGAACCACCCCGTATGACTTCCCCCTTATTTCAATCACATTGTATATATGCAGCTACTTACGGGCCACCTAACATACCTTTTTTTTTTCAAGATTTCTTAAATGCATGTAATTTTACTTCGATCTAAGTTTTTCCAATCCTACATATGGAATACCCTGTAAAATTACACTTGATATATAAGGGGAATTTTTTAAGCCAAACATGTTATATTGCCTTATCCGAATTTTGAATAAAAGCTAAGCTGATGCAAGTATCTAATATTTGGTGCATGCGGTGTATTACCGAACATGGTAGTAGTTTTTCCCTATAACTACCATTTCTGTTAATGTAGGGAGATAACATGTATGGCACATTTTATAAGTCAAACTATAAGCTTTGCAACAAAAAAAGATTATGAATAATATTTCTTCTCTAAATAATATTCATAAGAACGTTTTCCGTTTGAGTTCAAACTTGAAGACACACTGTTATAGAAATCAACTAAGCACCTCCATCTTGAAGTTGATTAACTGACATTAATTGTGATTTATTTCAACCTTTAATTTCCATCTTAACATAAATGAAGTTACTTTAACTTTTAATCAAGTTAAAACAGTGACATGGATTCATTACTGCTTTCGTTTTGGACCATGTAAATCTGTTTGTCAAGAATAACTTTTTCTCTTGAAATAATTATTAATTAATTAAAAAGAAATCGTTTGATTAATGAATACACACTGTATATACATATTAATTGACACTTATTTTGATTAATTCATCTTACTCAAAATTTACCGCAAGTTCCGAACAGTTACTACCAGCAACTCCATCAAAGCTTATAATACCGGCCAATCCACCAAGGCATAGAGTATAATAAGAGAGAAATAGGTAAAAAGTTCGTCACCATTCTCTAAGAAACGATACAAGCTTTGTTATTGAAAAAAAAATAATACCTGACCACTTTGGGATATCCCGGAACTAATCCAAAATCTTTACACTTTGTCCCACGTTCCGAATTCCAAATTTTAATAATACCGGCGACTCCACCAAGACATAGAGCATATGAAAATAGGTAAACGTAGTTTTTCCCCATTTTCTAAGAAAGGGCACAAGCTATGTTAATCAAAAAAATATGGGACCACTTCGCTATACCCCTAAACAGGATCCAGTAAAATGATCGACATTCCTGAAGCCGTTTCCGAGTAATCGGAAACGGCTTCAGGAATGAATACAGATACAGATACAGATAGAATTGAGAACCTCCTTCTTTTTGAAGTCCGTTTAAAAAAGAACATACTTCAACTGCCTTAAAGTAAAAACCGTTTAGAAACCGTGTGTATTCAATAAATATTTCCTGGCATATTTTTTTTTGTTTGATTTATGGTACAATTTTATTTATTATTTCAACGTATTCTTATCTCTCCCTCTCTCCCTAATTCGAATTTTTGTTATTATCTACATGTTTTTTAACTTTTTTATTTGTTAATTATTTGACCTACTTTCTAATTCACCCTATATCACAACCACCCTGTATATGTTTCTGTGTATTGGTCACCCAATATAAATTATTTGTCTATTATTTTCTGAATTACCCTGTAGGACTATAATTCAACTCGACACGATGTTGCATCCGCTCTGTATAAGTATTAATCCTCTCCACCCTATTGACTGTTTCTATTTTTCTATTGTTTAAATCACCCTATATATCAATAATTTCACTTCACTTAATATGCCAAGTATAAGCAACTACTTATGTTTCACACTATATAAGATTTTTTCAACCACCCTGTATAACTATAATTCCACTCTACCTTATATTTCAATCATACTGTATATGCAATTGCTCAAAACATTTTTTGAACCCTCCGCTCTATAACTCCAATATCCTTACTGCTTATTTAATCATTTTTCAGTGTTTTCTTTTCCACTCTGTATAACTATAGTCTTACTTCACTCTCATTTCAACCACCTTGTATACGCAACTACTTTTGTGCCACTCACTACAAGATTTTTTGAACCACCCTGTATAGCTTTAATTCTATTTCACCATATATTTCAACCATTCTATATATGGAACTGTTTTTGTACCATCCAATATCACATTTATTTGTAAGATTTTTTTAACCCTCCTGTCTACCTGTAATTATACTACGCCCAATATTTACTGCTCAAATTGCTTGCTGCTTGAATTTCGATGCACGCACACACCTACCACCGTATATCATATAGAAAACATCGCTCAACTAAAAAAATTGTTTTCGATACACTAATGGAATATGTTCTGCCATTTTTCTCGACTGCAATGAAAACCGTTACAAACACCCTGTACGATATTCTTCTATGGCATATCTTAACATTTAAGATAGACATTTATGATGAAAAAATGACATTTACATTGATGTTTATCGTGTTTTTGCAAATATTGTTACGATTTTTGGATTTTCGTTATAGAGAATTATACGGAATCATGTTGGAACATTCGTCGTAGAATACAATTTAAAATATTCAATTTGGTTGAGACGTGTAGATAAATAGAAATTCACTGAAATGTAGTCCTTAATTACTTTTTTTCTAATTTTTTAGGAATACCGTAAATCTTACTTTATAGAAAATTATATGACACCTTTCTATAATATCCCTTAATAAAATGCCGTTTAAATCATCAAATTTGCCAAAGCCGTTTTTGCATAATCACTGAGCATCTTTATATAAATAGGCAAAGACAAAACGATTAGAGACCATTTTCTCCTCTGTCTCTTAACCGATTTTCTTCATTTTTGTTTTGTTTAGTAGCTACCGACGACCTTCAGTGCAGAATGCTAATATCAATTGATAATATTGGTTCATTCATTAAATAAAATATAATAAAAATTCATTATTTACGTCCATACTGTCAACGCCAAACAACTGACACTGCCGCCGCCGCCACCAGACGGTCAAAACTCAAAACATTGAGTAATTATATATGGATGGAGCGATCGTTAGATGCTGTTATATTCTTAGAGCATGTACTTCTGAAAGTGGCATGCAAGCGTTGTTATTGATTAGTGATAAAATAGTCAATGTAGTAGATCAGTCACTTTCATATTAAATATTCTGTTTTTAATGTGAATTTAATTATTTGATTAATATATTATTATCACAACCTTCCCGAAGGTGCTGTGTAAAAAATTGTCAGACAGCGGACAATAGAGAATGTATTAAATATTTAAGTTCTCCTAGGGTTGTTGGTCCTCTCTCTTCTTTAATATTCCTGAACTTGATTGAAACCGAAAATGACGAAAAACTTTAGGTTGCAAAGAACAACCTTCCAATTATTATCTCGAATATTTTGCCAGGAACGGTTCCAGCCAAAAATTTGGGGTGTCATTAATTTCTCAAAATTATTTCGATATTTGATTACATTTTTATTTTCTTTTTATTTCAATAGATTTGCCAATATGAGTGCACAATTTTGGTCATTACATCTACTTTTCCGATTTCTCCACAACTCTGTTTCTTATATAAATATACTTTTTACAATTTCATGAAATAGGATTGAATTTCGACCACTGGACGAACACTAGTACATAAAAAAACGTGATGACGAATTGATAATCTCCTCCTTTTTGGAAGTCGGTTAAAAAGTGGACAAAACTATGATTCTGGTTTACCTTCTCAGCGTGTGCATTTTTGTAATACAAGAATCTCATATGTAAACTTAGTCTTTATCGATGCACATGCTTATATCCTATGAGTAAAGTCTAGAAGTATTTGTCGCTTCGCTTGAAAATGCTCGTCATTCTAAACATACCAAAACTGTAGAACAGCGAACAAACGGTAAGAATTCTAACTTCTATGTATTTGATAATTGATATCGAACCAACTTAATTTTTTTAAGTTCCAGTGAGTGAGTGTATCATCGTTCTATGGTAATATGGAAATCAAAAGCTTTTTTCATTTCGTAACTTAGTCATGATTATTTTTAATGATTATTGTGAACATCTCACTATACCTTCGTTAATTTATAAAAGTCCCAGTCAAATATTAATTTTTGTTAATTTGGATGAACTCATAGGATATAGAATGATATATGCATATGAGACTCATATATGTTATCAGTAACGCTTATCATTTTTTTCGTCAGATATCAATAGTGCATTTAGTTAACTAATTAAATTATTGAATTAATAAATGTCCTCTTGAACATTTCTTTATATATTTGATACATTTCGTTAAATTTGAAGGCGGGAAAATCCTAGATGTCGGTCTTACATCTCGCGCCTTCATAATTAAATTATGTTTAAGCACTTTTTGGGGAATGACACCACAAACATTAAAAAACTATACTATATTTTATCTGTTTTGTAGTTTTCTTTGTTTTTTGAAAATCTGAACAATTGTTATTGCAATAAAATTCATTTTTCGCTGCCAAAATGAAAAACTCAGTAACCTTCTAAAGTAATCGTTTCGACCGACGCTAACATAAAATCGAAATAAAAGGCATGAAAGTTCCTGAAAACGCAAAGAAACAATCCTACCATTCGGGTATGTTCTACGCTCGTTTTTTTAAAGACAAGTTATGTAGTTCAGTATATATTCGTGTGATTGACGGAGAGAAACGATCAGCTGTTTTCAATAGTATTACTCATAGTGTTTGTACAGAGTGGATTTATTTTTAGGGTTCCGTATATACAATATACCCTTATAATATCACTCCGGATTTCTGCCTCTGTCACATCACAGCAATTTTCTCCTAAACTACTGGACGGAAGAGGTTGAAATTTGGTATCAACCTGTAGTTTGGTGACCCGATCAGGAGTAGATATCGTAAAAGAAGAAATTTGGGTACTTCTGGGGGGAAAAACTAAAAAAATGGACCGTTCCCCCCCCTCAGGGGTCCGAAACTACTAAGCCTAAAATTTTGAAAAAAATAGGAAATATAGAACGTTGCCCGAACTTTACGGGAAAAATATGAAGAAATCATTTATATTAATTTTGGGGGTTAAATTATAGAATTAAATGAAAATTTAAAATTAAAAAAAATTTAAACGCATCATGTAATACATCAAATAAAAGGTCTCATTCTGAGGAACACAAATAAATTTTTTCATATTTAAAAAAGATATTAACGAAAATATACCAAAATTTACCCATTCCCCCCCCTTATCAACGAAACTATAAAACGTAAAGTTTTGAAAAAATTAGAGGTATAGGCCCTGACCTGAAGTTTACTGGAAAAATAAGGAGAAAGCTCTACTATTAATTTTGAGGGCAAATTATAGAATTAAATGGAAAATATAATATTAAAATTGTTTCTAAGCCATCATATTATATATCAAATGAAAGGGCTCATTATGACGAAAACAGATATATTTTTTCATATTTTTAAAATAAATTAATTAAAAGATATTTACAAAAATATTAAAAAATTACCCCCCCCTTATCTCCGCAACCATAAGCTGGAAAATTTTTTAAAAAATGGAGTTATAACCTCTCACCTGAAATTTACTGAAAAAATATGCAGAAATCCAGGGCTCATTATGATGAATACAAATATATTTTTTAATTTTTTTAAAATGGATATTTTAAAATGTATTAAAAAATATTTAAAATAAATTACCCATTCCTCCCGTTATTCCCTAAACTATAAGACCTAAATTTTTTTGTTTACAGGAAAAATATGAAGAAATCCCTAATATTAATATGGGGGCCAAATTATAGAATTAAACGAAAAATAAAAAAATATTTTTTTAACGCATCATGCAATACATCAAATGAAAGGTCCCATTATGAGGAATACAAATATATATTTTTCATATTTTTTAAATTAATTTTTTACAAGATATTAACAAAGATATAAAAAAATCATTTCTTTCTTTATTTCCAAAACCATACTACCTAAAATTTCGAAAATAATTAGCGGTACTGGGGCTCACTTGAAATTTATAAGAAAAACTATTATAAAACCCCCATAGTAATTTTCGGGACAAATTATACAATTAAATGGAAAATTCAATTTTCAAACGCATCATGTAATATATCAGATAGAAGGCTCATTATGTGAATTACAAATATATCGTATTTTTAAATAATGTGTTTAAAAGATATTAACATCGACTTAATTCCCACTTTAGAAACTACACTATTTAAATTTTGAAAAATATATTTTATTTGTATTTTTAAATAATTTGAATAGCAGATTTAATAATTTATAATTTAATTTTTTACCTATTTTGCCTTTATCTTTTAATCTACATTACCTCAAAATTCAGACAGATTATAAAAGGCTTCCCTGAAAAATTATTAGTTAAATAAAACCCTAATGTTAATTTTTGTAGGCCAAATTAGAAAATTAAATACATATGAATTCATATAAAAATCAAGCGAATGCTGAAGCAGATAAAATAAAAAGTCTATGTGTGGAAAATGAAAGTGTATATTTTTTATAAATTTAAAACGCTTCCTTTAAAAGATATTAGGGTAAATATAAGAAAATGCACTCATTCCGTGCTTGTCTGAAACTGGAATATTAGAATCTTGAAGGTGGTACGGAACCCTTACTTAGTATGCGAGTCCTACTCGCACTTGACCAAATTATTTTAAAATAAAGACGTTGAAAGTGAAAGAGAATATTTGTCTAAATTTTACTCGAACCCACAGAATCTATTGCAATTTTGTGACAGAAGGGCAGAATTAAGTGAAGTTAACATCCTAGATTGATTTATGGATAAAACTCGAAGTATGGCAGAAATATTCAAACAGATTATTGATAAATTGGACGAACAAATAACTCAGATCCTGGAAAAACGTGACAAAAAGAGTAACAACATCAGGAGGAGGAAAGTTAGTAAAATATTTTGATGGAAAACCTAAAACTGTATCAGAGAACCTCGTCTTTACAATGAAAAGTGAACAACTAAATTTAATTGACGAATTATTTTCGAAATTTGAATTAACAGGACAAATTGATTTTAAAATAAATAATAAACAAAAACGAACTGAATTAAGGAGACAAAATAAATTTAAAATATTTAAAGTAAAACAGGAACACTCTGGAACAACTAACGCAATTAGAAATTCAAGGTAACGAAGCAGTTAACCCGAAAATAGTGATTATGGAATCAGACATATAATAGATACTCTATTCAAAGCCGGGTAAAATTTGAAATGAGTTCAATTCAAAACTCCATACAAAGTGATATTCAAACAGTACAAATGGAAATAAAAAGATTGCAACATGACTTACACAGAGAACAATACCAGAATACCGTCAGTACCAAACGATCCTTTAGCAAACCACCCACATTTGGTAGTTCATCTTGACCGATGTACAAACGGCAATTTGAAGCCGTGGGTACAGCTAACGTATAGGACAGTCAAGAAAAATCTAGGTCTCTTGTAATTTCTTTAAGAAGTTCGGTCCTAGAACTCCTCCAAAGCAACAATCAATCCTTGAGTCAGGTATACAAAAAATTCGGAGTCATCGAGAATTTGATGAAAGATTAGACAGTAAATACACTTGTCCTATCCAGACCTACCAGAGGTAACAAATGACCAATTGGCCACACAGAGTTTCATAAAAGGTGTCTGAGATGTTGAAGTACAGTGTAGACCGAAATACACTAACTACTTGAACGGTCACCAAGAACTGGTGCCTGTTTCCGTTGTGGACGTACAGGAAATATTCAGTGGGACTGCAGAGTAAGGCTATCTGAAAGATCACCAACTAGGGGTAACCAACAAAACAACTACATTTCCCAGAACCGTCAAGTAGTCAGCATAAGGGGGCAAATGCTGACAAACCCTCCACCAGCCCTCAGAACAGTATCCATCCGAGGATTTTGCTGAGATAGTAACAGCCTAGTGATCAAGGCCACCATCAATGACCATCACCTTTGACACCGGCGCTGCTGTGTCCATTGCCAGGTCCAGAGTTTTGAGGTCATCGAAAATCTGGCCAGCTAACAACAACATCTAGCTGAGAACAGTCACCGGCGAGTTAGCGGATATTGAGGATGATTTTATACTGGGTATGGACCTAATTAGCCAACATTGGTTCATGTTCGACCCGAGATATGATGTTCTTAGTTTCCTAAATGAGGAATTTGTATTGACAAATTATTCATGGGCAGCTAGAAAGCAATCCTGGAAGCTGCGTTGGAATGTGGAGCCTTTACATTCAGCTCATGACTACTTAGATGGACGGGCAGTAGTTAAAAACGGTCGAGACATACCAATTAGTGTCCTGAATATGTCCAACAACGACATCCGAATTGCCAATGGTCAAGAAATAGCTTGATTCGTGCCAAGAGACACCATCATCAAATGTGAAGAAGCGTACCAGACATCTAGAACAATTTGCCGACCAATGAACACACCTTACACCACAGTAACAGCAGAAAGCCAGATCAGTTTATCGCCATTCACTAACACCATACTACCGCTCGTACAAACATGATCCAGCACAGAATAGATACCGGGAAGGCTCAACCCATAAGAATACCACCTAGGCGACTACATTAACACAACAACTGGTAGTCGAGAAAAACATCGAGTCCATGTAACAGAATGAAGTTATTGAGTCATCCATCAGCCCATGGTCTGCTCCCGTTGTTTTATTCAAAAAGGACGATGGAACCAACTGATTTTGCGTTTATTGCAGACAACTGAAAGATGTCACGAAGAAAGACAGCTATCCACTCGCCCGAATCGAAGACAAGCTGACCAGACTAACAGGGTCCCGTTGGTTCTCCACACTAGACCTAAAGGGTATACATTGGCAGGTTGGGCTACACGTAAATGACAGAGAGAAGACACCGTTTTCCAACAGTAAAGGGCTGCTTCAGTTCACGATCATGCCCTTTGGGTTATGTAATGCTCCGGCTGCATGTTTAGTATACCTCGACGACATTTTGTTAATGGTCATACATTCGGCGACCACTTGAAGACCCTTGGCGAAGTATTTTCCAGAATTAAGAATGCCAACCTGTTACTCAACCCGAAGAAGTGTTCTATGTTCCAAAAAGAAGTAGAGTTTTTGGGACACGTTGTTTCTGAGTCAAACGAAGATAAGATAGAAGCCATTGGTGATTGAACGGCCTCGAGAGACAAGCATGAAGCTTTCTGGGTCTCTGTTCGTATTACAGGCAATTTGTTGAGGTATTTGCCACCATTGCCCCACCTCTACTTTGGCAGGTCACTGAAATAAGAGACTTTCCGTTGGAGTAAGAATTGTGAAACATCAACGACTGAAAGCGGCATTATGTTCCAGCCCAATCCTTAGTGTTTCCTACACAATCTGGCAAATTCGTGTTAGACACCGACTCCAGCAACAAAGGTTTGGGGGCCGTCCTATCAAATGATTAAAATGTTCTTTTTATGTGCTATTCAATTACAAATAAATCCAAGATAGCGGCTTTAAGAAATAGCAAAGTGCTATAGTTGCAAAAAATCTATAAGGCCTCGAAATAATTCGATAACGTTAGTCGATTGGCCGTAGACGCTAACACAAAACTACCAAATTATATCAAATCTGTTTACAAAAAGGCGATGTATTGCAATTTCTCGAAAACTACTTTTTTTTTTTCGATTTTAAAACCCCTTCGTGTGTTTTTAATTTCGATACAGCACCTGATTGGGCTTAGAATAGCGCAAGTTTTTTCACATTTAACCCACCATGTATCTCTTACGGTTACAGAAATCCCCATGTAGTTGATTTTATCTGGTACACATGGTATACAAAATGCTCTACGGTAATTTTTTGAAAAATTGCCCGGGTGGCTGGTTGCCGGTTAGTGAAAGTCAAACTGACAGATGTTAAGATTGAAATTTCTGCAATAATATCAAACAGTCTCATGTGTACAAGTAGGTGTAGAGGTTTTTGGGTATTCTATTTACTGGTCCGTTGTGAAGACGAACTTCAAGTCTAGAGTCGCTGTCCATCACTGTATGTATGTATTAGTTATTCGTTTTGTTTTTAGTATTTCTTGAGACATAATAAAAATAAAGTTGACAAACACGAAAGTCCCTTCGAACTTCTATTACAAATATTTCAAATGTATATTTCTGAAAGAAATTAAATGATAGAAAATCCCAATGGACAGATAAAAGAGCGGTACTATTTCGAAAGAAATTCTAGGTTTAAAACTATTGGAGAAAAATTAATCGCCAATAAAATTGGAATAATAAAAACATAACATAACTCACCAAATTGTAAAATAGACGTAATAGTTGTTGGTATATTTCAATTTTTGTCTCTCTAAATTAATTATACAAATACATGTTGAAATTTGTTAATGTGTTAAATTAATTTTAACACCGTACAACCAGTACGAGTGAAATACAAGAGAAATCTGTGTTTTGTTTTCCTGAAATTAATGTAATGATAAATTTAAGTTTTATGTTCCACATTAAACAAACAAATATAATAAATCGTTGAAACTAAATTTATATTGGATAATTGATACGGTTAGTAAACAATAAAATAAACCTTAAACAGAATTAATTACTATTTTGGTGAGAATGATTTAACAATAAATATTTCGGAGCGGATTCGGAAATTA
Organism: Octodonta nipae; assembly: GCA_034190945.1. Classification (NCBI taxonomy): domain Eukaryota; kingdom Metazoa; phylum Arthropoda; class Insecta; order Coleoptera; family Chrysomelidae; genus Octodonta; species Octodonta nipae. The sequence continues at coordinate 102,167,940 of CM067216.1, read as the reverse complement.
TGTTTACATATCATAGGGTTAATATCTATGATGAGTTGTTTCATTTTATTAAAGTTTATGTATGTCCAAACAGCGTTCAGATATTTGATTTTCACGTACACATTTAATTATTTTTTTAAAGAACCTGTTATATTTCTAGAAGTTAACAGGGGATATGAGGCATACCTTACCACGCTGCGTCAGTGCGAGTTGGTAAGGAGCAAATGAGGATTTTTCTGATTTTTGCCATTTATTTCAGAGACGGCTGTACGCCCCGGAATTGAGTCACAATTTATTATTAATGGAAAAAATCTTGCCTTGACTAGGATTCGATCCCGAGTCAAGACCTCTGATCAACCTCTAGTTCTTATACAATTGTGTGGCTGTAGGACTTTCCCACTAAGCCACCGAGGGGAAAATTTAATATATTCTGTTCTATATGATCCTAAGGAATACTTTGTACACAAGACGAGACTGATTACCCTGTTATTCTGGATATTTTCTTTACTGCCTTTCTTATGGATTAATTATACATTGCCGCTGTTACATTATTCTGGAATGTGCCTTGTTCTTTGACATTATCTGTACATTTACATTGAAATGTTAATAAAAGTAGGTGAATTCATTTCAATCTTAAAATAAATTTATTTGCTTTTATGTTCTAATTATTTATTTTCAATCTTGTATTACACAGCAAACTTTCCTGTAGAGATTAAATAAGTGTCAGGTTGGAATAATGTCCAGGTGATTTTCTTTTTTTTTTAACCATAAATCCAAGCGTTTATTATGTACTCCTACATGTAATAAAATACCTGTTATATTTTTTTAGGAAAGCTTGCTTTTGTGTCATTATTGTTCATTTAATGTAATCACTATCTCTGTGACAATTATTATAGCAATAACTAATGTATTCTGATTAAATAATGATTCAAACAAGATTAGAAAAAGTTGCATATGAAGAGTGGTTTAAATGACGTGTGGAGAGAAATTACACTGTGGTTCAAAAAATATGAGGAAAAATTATGAAATAGCGTTGCTTATAATCTGTTGCATAGATAGGATAGTTGAAATATAGCTTGGAGTTGAGTTACTCTTAAGCATTTAAAAAATGTTATATTGGGTGACCAATAAGCTGCAACATATACAGGTTGCTTAATATTGGTTGAAGTAGAGATAAATATACAAGGTGGTTTAAAAAAAATGAACAAAATTGTTATATAATCAATTGCAGTTTGCAGAATTGATGGACTTAAAGTTATTCAGGGTGGTACGAAAAATGATAAACCGGGTGGCGATAAGTAGTTGCATTTAAAAGGTTTGTGCTTTGCAGAGTGATTAAAAAAATATCAGAAACATGGTTATATAGCGAAGTCCATTAGCAGTTGCATAAATAAGATATTTAAAACATAGAGTGGAGCAGAGTTATCGCTAAGTATTTAAAAAAATTGGTGGGCCCTAAGCAGATGCATATAAAGGGTGGTTGCAATATTTTGTAGAGTAAAATTATGGTTAAACTGATAGACAAATAAGCTATAATGGTTTACCAATTGGCAGCAATATATATCAAAGCTTAGTTATGTTTATACAAGACGGTTCAAAAGAAACATACTTCTGGTTAGAATTTCCCACTTTCGGAAGGGACAGGAAGTTATTATTGCTTTATGCCAAATATTTTCGGAAGAAGAGTTCATATTTTTGTTTAAAGTCGTATTTTGTTTTTTTGCATATAAACCTGTACTATTAGGATCTTCGTTTCTAAGGTACTTGAGAGGACTAAAAATGCATTTTTATATTTTGACAAAATCTATGTTGCACCGCAGCATCCGAATCCGCTATATAAATGTGCATATTCCATTTGAAATAATTAACTTCTGATCTAATTACACCTTTTCCTGTTTAAACCGGAAGTATGTTTTGCGTCCAATCGATAGAGCACACCTCTTTTATCTATGAATTCGTCTACAGTTTTTTAACAATAGGTTGGTGGCAATTTATTTGGGATTTACGGGTGGTTTTGAACACCTGATATATATATATATATATATATATATATATATATATATATATATATATAGTCTTTTATAGTAAATAAATGCAGGTTTATAATTTTGAAAAAAATATCCTTACCAATAGGAGTAAGTGGGGTATTTTTTAAGAAAAATTCACTGTTATTCGGTAAACGAAATTAATACGGATGTGAGAATTATGATATTAATTCTTTTAATTAATAGAGAATTGATCTAAAATTTTGCGAAAATTCTATTATTGAATAGAGGGATGGGAACAAAAAATGATGCAGGTGTGAATATATATATATATATATATATATATATATATATATATATATATATATATATATATATATATATATATATATATATATTTATATATATATATATATATATATATATATATATATTTATATATATATATATATATATATATATATATATATATATATATATATACTTTCCCCTGATATGACTAGAACTGAATTTAAGCCCTTAGTAAAAACAGAAACCCTCAAAAATGCCAAAAATATCTGTAATGTCAAAAATGGCAATGACAAAATTTCAAAAATAACCGAAATAAAAAACGGGAAGACCATAATGTCAAATATAAAAAATGTCAAACACGTCAAATATGTTTTGGTCATTATACATATACTATTAAAAGCGGTTATAGGCATATAAATTTCGCTGATGAATTAGTAGAAAATCTAAAAATGTAGGGGATTTGACAATTACTAAATGAAAAAATAAGTTGAAGATAAATATGTCAAATACAAAGATACATAATACTGATCTTAATTGCTTAACCATATATATATTGTTGAGGATTCATTAACATTTATTAGTAGTAGTGTATTTATTTTGGAACAAGAGTTTTGGATTAGCAGTGTAATTCCGAATCTTTTCTTTTGTATTTTTTTTTTGTTTTTGTTGGTGATTTTTACGCGCACACTCTTTGCCAGAGTCACTTGATCAACCGTCTGGGACGGATATAGACACTCTCGCTCGTAAAAGAACTAATCTCTCTAGTTCTTCATTGCTGTAGTTTTTAAGTGAAATACGACCGGTCGTGAAATAGACACAGTAAAATCTACTAAAGGGCAGTGCGGGGTCAACTCCTCAAAATACAGTCCACTTCAACACAGAGCGGTCAGCAGAGCAAGCGAAGACAAAACGTAAGTACTCTGGCATGATCGTTCTTTAAATTGTTACCAACATATCATAGTTAAACCCCCATCCCACTTCATTTGGCCACTTCGAGCTCGGATTTGCACTGCTTTTATTAGATAATAGTACGCATTTTTGGGATCGGTAAAAATCCTCAATTAAGTAAAATATCAACGTAGAATCTCGTTTAAAACTCTACTTGTTTTTTGCGCTCATAAATGGTAAACATCGTGTACACTACGTTTCATTAAAAATTGCTACAAGACAGATTATTTTATTTTGATTTCGCTAATCGTTTCTCGCTCATTTTTGTGGAAAATTTAATATTTTGTCATTAGCATATAGTGGATATAGTTTTGTTTTTACTTAATTAGGGTTTGTTTGTATTCGTATAATCGGATTTTTCAACTCTCTCTCATTCTCTCGGTATAAATATAGGTCAAGTTTGTTGCAATTGAAGAATATTTTATTTTATTCTCTCATTGGTTATTGCTCTCTCTCTCTCGTTGGTGGAAATAAAGTATTCAAAACAGACTGCATCGAATTTGTAAAATAACTCAATTTCTCTGCTTCTCATTTTTTGTTATTGTTTTCGGTTTTTTACAACACACAGTGTAAAAAATATCGCTTTCATTTCTCATTTAAGTAAATAAGATGGCGGCGGCTGCACAAAAAAAGAATTGATCAAGCCAAAGCACTCCGGGATTTATCAGTTGAAAGAATTTCGGAACTCTTTTGTTTAGCGGAAAAGGCTAAAACTGATGTATTTTTACGCTCTAATTTCAAAATTCGTTATGAACATTTGTTAGATCTTTACTCGGAGTTTAATTCTCAACATGCTAATATCTTAAGTAATTATGCTCTCTTAGAAAATCCCGACGTTTCGGAAGAAAAAGATATTAGAAAAGATATTGATCAGAAATATTACTCAATTAGATGCACTTACGAGGAGTTATTGAAGGCGGAAGTGTCGGCTCGTTCTCTACAAGAAACTAAAACTTCTAAAGTGAAGCTTCCGAAGTTAAATATTCCTTTGTTTACAGGAGACATAAAAGATCGGTCACGATTTATTAGTTTGTATAATTCGCTCATTCATTCAAATGATGACTTATCACCGGTGGATAAGTTTCAATATCTGCTCTCGTTAATTTCAGATTCGGCTTTAGTGGAAATTAAGCATTTTGAAATTTCTCCTGCTAATTACAAAGCGGCATATGACAAATTAGTGAAAAAATATCAGAATAAACGAATTTTAGCTACACTTCATTGGGAAACTATTGTTAATGCGCATAATGCTAACTCAGATAATGATTTGAAGATTTTGTTAGACACCTTTGAGGACAATCTCATTGTATTAAAGAATCTAAACTTTCCCGTTGATTCATGGGACTTTGTTCTTTTTAATATGTTAAGTAAAAAGATTTCTCATAGTTTACTTAAAAGTTTTGAACTCACTATAGTATCATCAGTATTACCTAGGTATCAAGCTCTCTATGAGTTTCTCCGGAAAAATTGTAAAGCTAACGATTCGGTCGCTATGTTGCAAAGAGGTTTTAAACCTCCTCTGAAGCACTCACAAGTAAAACCTATCAAACGGTTCTCTAAAACTGCATTAATCAGTAACGCAGAACTCTATACTGATTCTCGTATTGTACACAAATGTAGTTATTGTAACGAGGAACATAAAATTTATAAATGTCCTACGTTTAGCACTTTGTCTCCCAAAGATAGATTTGAAATAGTGAAGCGGCGCAATTGGTGTTTTAATTGTCTCGGTGCCACACATGTAAGCAGACAGTGCTCTTCCACTTCTTGCTGCAGGGTTTGTCACAAACAACACCACACTTTGCTTCACTTTGATACCTCTCCTCGCACTACTGCAAAAACGGTTACCTCAGATTCACACATTAGTACTCCAGCTATTCCACAGCAAGATCAGCCCTCTACGTCTCAAACACTCACTGGTACTGTACCTACGGTTGATAGTACTACTCGAAAGGTTGTTTTCCTCTCTACTGCTTGTGTGGAAATTTTGGATGCTTTTGCAAATTACCAAAAGATCAGGGTCTTATTAGATTCCGGTAGTCAAACAAATTTCATTTCCGAGCCATGTGCCCGTCCACTAGGTTTGAAACGTTACAAACTTCCTACCAGTGTTGATGGCCTTGGACAGTTGGGTTTGAAAACTTCAACTGCACTCTCATCCACCATAAGACCTGTATTTCAAGCAACTCCTACCTTCGATATTGAAGCTCTTGTAATATCTAAGATTTGTGAAGATATGCCTCAAGTACCTGTATCTCTTGAAAGCCCTAATTCATTCTCTAACCTCATTTTGGCGGATACACATTTTGGTGTCCCTTGTCCGATAGATATGTTGTTCGGAGCAGATCTCTTCTCAATGATTCTCAAGGATGGAAAAATACAAAGTCGAATAGACAGTCCTGTTGCCTTAAATACTGTTTTTGGCTGGATTATTATGGGTAAAGTCAATGCCTCTGTTCCAAAATTGAATTCCTTTTTTTGTACATTAGAAAACACACTCGCCAAGTTCTGGCAGTTAGAGGAATTTCCCCACTATATTACCTCTTCTCCGGAGGATCTAAAATGTGAACAAATTTTTGTTGACACTCATACTCGAACCCCTTGTGGTAGATACATTGTCTCTCTTCCTTTTCGTGATCTTGAACCTCTTTTTCCTGATACTCGATTTCTAGCACTTAGCAGATTCCTTGCCTTGGAAAGACGTCTATTAGCTCATCCCTCTCTCTATGATAGTTATAAAATCTTCATGCAGGATTACCTCGACAAAGGACACATGGAAAAGGTTTTAGAAGAGACTCCTCCTCTGAGTTATTACTATATTCCTCACCATGCTGTTATCAATCATAATAGTAAAACTACGTAACTCAGAGTGGTATTCCATGCCTCTGCAAAAACCTCTAATACTCTCTCCTTAAATGATAGTCTCTTAGTTGGACATGAACTTCAAAAGGATATTAGTTCTATTTTCTTGCGTTTTCGTTTACACTCTATTGTTTTCACCGCTGACATTCAACAAATGTATCGACAAATTCTTGTAAATGATAATACACCAGAACTGCTCGTAAATATTCCTGAGGATTGTAGATTATTAGATCCCATGTCATTTTATTCGGATGATGACACTAGTCTGAAAGTTTTAGGTCTGCAGTGGCAACCAAACTTGGATACGTTCTTCTATCAAATTACACCTATAGATCTCTCTTGTACTAAACGGAATATGCTCTCCGAATTAGCCAGTACGTTTGATCCCCTCGGATTATTACCACCTCTTTCATTTCTTGCTAAACACCTCATTCAAAAATTGTGGTTTTTAAAATGTGATTGGGATGACTCATCCCCTCCAGATATCCGTGAAAAGTGGAAACGATGTAAACAGGAATGCCCTTCTCTCTCGAATCTCATGATACCTCGAAAAATAGTCTCGACCTCATTCGTTTTCTGTGAACTACATGGTTTTTCTGACAGCTCTGAGTTGGGATATGCTGCTGTAATTTATCTTAAATTTCTCTATATTGATCGCCCTGCTCAAGTGTCTTTACTATACGCAAAATCTAAAGTTGCACCGCTTAAAACCCTTAGCATTCCTCGATTGGAATTATGTGGTGCTATCCTCTTATCAAGTTTGATCGAATTTGTTGTCCATACTTACAAAAATAAGTTGAATATAGATTCGGTATATGCCTGGTGTGATTCAATGGTAGCTCTCACTTGGATCAAATCCTCTCCACATCGCTTGGAAACTTTCGTTAGTAACCGAGTCTCCTATATTCAGGATAAAGTTAAACCTGAATACTGGTTTTATGTGCCCTCAATAGACAACCCGGCGGATTGTGCTTGTCGCGGGTTGTTTCCTCAATCCCTTATAGAAATGAAACTTTGGTGGAATGGCCCTACATGGTTATTGTTATCAAAGGGATGTTGCCCTCAAAAGGATATTCTGCTTCAGACAGAATTTACGGTAGAAGAAAAACCACATATTTTCTTAACTCTCTGTTCCTAAACTCTATTGACACATTACTCAATCGTTTCTCCTCTTTGAACAAACTCAAAAGAATTTTGGCATATTGTAAACGCTTTATATACAATTGCAAAAACCCTAACTCTAAGTTATTTACTCACTTCAGTTCACTCGAGTTATTTCAAGCACTTCTCATGTTAGTTAAAAGAGTACAACATCTCGAATTTTCAGATATACTTGACATAATAGAAAATAAACGACGCTTACCTAAAACTCTTAGAAAACTCAACCTGTTCATTGATAGTGATAGTTTCCTCAGGGTGGGCGGTCGTTTACAAGCCTCTGGACTTCCCTATAACAAAAGGTTTCCTCTTTTGTTGCCTCAAAATCATCGTCTAACTCAATTGATTGTTGAAAATTACCACATTGAAAACCTACATCCTGGTTTTCAAACTCTGTATTTTTTAATCTCTCAACACTTTTGGATTTTATCAGCTCGTAGAGTAATTAGGCGTACTCTCTCTAATTGCTTACGATGTTTTAAGGTTAAGCCCCAAGCTCTTGAACCCTTTATGGGTAATTTACCCGCATCACGGATCTCAGAAGTCAAACCCTTCTCAGTTGTCGGTGTTGATTACGCTGGACCTTTTTTTGTGACTTCGTGGAAACGACGAGGTGTCCAGCCTCAAAAGGCTTATATTTGTCTCTTTGTTTGTTTTGTTACGAAAGCTCTCCATCTCGAACTGGCTTCTAGTCTCTCAGCTGAAACATTTCTTTGTTGTCTCATAGCGAGACGAGGAAGATGTTCTCATGTATTCTCTGACCAAGGTACCAATTTTGTTGGTGCATATAAAATCCTCAATGATTATATGGCCAACGCCGTAGCTACCGAGAATATTACTTGGGCGTTTAATCCCCCTTCGGCTCCACATTTTGGAGGCCCATGGGAATCCGCTGTGAAGTCAGTAAAATCGCACCTTTTAAGAATTGTAGGATCGCAAATTCTAACATATGAGGAATTCAATACAGTTCTTACCCAGATCGAAGCCGTTCTAAACTCACGACCTCTATACCCCATGAGTTCGGATCCTAATGATTTATCAGTCCCTACTCCCGGACATTTTCTCACTTTAGCTCCGTTAACTACTATTCCTGAGCCTATTGTTACTCACATTCCCTGTAATAGATTGAATAGATGGCAATTGCTACAGAAAATACATCAGGTTTTTTGGAAACGGTGGCATAACGAATATTTACACACGCTGCAGCAACGTCAAAAGTAGAATGATATGTCGCGGTCTTTACATGTTGGCGATTTAGTACTTATTAAGAGTGATAATACACCGCCACTCAAATGGCAGTTAGGGAAAGTTGAAGAACTCCATCCGGGCTCTGACGGGATCTCGAGAGTGGCTACAGTGCGTACAGCCACTGGGTCTTTACAAAGACCTTTCGTAAAACTATGTCCACTACCCGCGCCCTCCGGGTTAGCTGGCTGAAATACCTTGTATTTCGGTGGGCGGTTTATGTTGAGGATTCATTAACATTTATTAGTAGTATTGTATTTATTTTGGAACAAGAGTTTTGGATTAGCAGTGTAATTCCGAATCTTTTCTTTTGTATTTTTTTTTTGTTTTTGTTGGTGATTTTTAGGCGCACACTCATTGCCAGAGTCACTTGATCAACCGTCTGGGACGGATATAGACACTCTCGCTCGTAAAAGAACTAATCTCTCTAGTTCTTCATTGCTGTAGTTTTTAAGTGAAATACGACCGGTCGTGAAATAGACACAGTAAAATCTACTAAAGGGCAGTGCGGGGTCAACTCCTCAAAATACAGTCCACTTCAACACAGAGCGGTCAGCAGAGCAAGCGAAGACAAAACGTAAGTACTCTGGCATGATCGTTCTTTAAATTGTTACCAACATATCATAGTTAAACCCCCATGCCACTTCATATATATATACAGGTGTGGAAATTCGTTCTCTGGGGTCGGGTAGAATCCCATGCGATTTTGAATCAATCAACGCAATACGCACCAGGTGAATGAAGTGGGTGTTACGCCAGTTCGGACGAGTTCGGGTGATAAATACTTTCTTATCACCACATTCCGACGATTCCAAACGCTTAAAAATAAAAGATACGATATGTTGTAAATAATTATAAGGTTAATGATTAATTTCTTATTGACAATTTTTTTAACAGTTACTAATTTATTTTATTTTTAAGAGTATCTATTTTATTTCATTTTTAAGAGTATCTATTTTATTTCATTTTTAAAACAGAAAAAATGTTATGTTTTCGTTCTGGCGTAATAGCGGATAATTAATTTTTCATCGCAAAAATCATGAAAAGGAAAAATGCTCCGACATCCGTATTATTTCTGTAAATAATCATACTCCTTCGTTGATAAAACCTTACTGACGAGGAAAGAGACGGACGACGGACGGTCGCTCTGTGACTGTGACGATCGATGCCCCGCCTTCATACTACGATACGATCTCGTGCTTTACCTTGAATGCTCGTGAAACAGACGTACTTAAAACGGCAATCCTCGTCTCATGCATATAGCAGCAGTTCCGTCCTTGTTTAACGTTAGCATTCTCCGACCCCAGTCAAACGTTTTCCATACCTGTATATATATATATATATAACTTTATGAAAGCTGCAAACTTGCGAGAGCCCAGTAGATGTCGATTATTATACAGGGTGTTTTGTAGAAGGTTCGCCAAACATGGAGTGCAGATAGGTGGGCTCATTTGCTATATTATGTAGCCCATATAACTGCCTTGGACATTGGGCTGTTTCACTAAAACTAACACATACAAATCACTTCGGGAGAATCTGTATCACTTTATAAGTGTCTCTGGGGATTCTAGAATTCCGAAATTCATGCTGATTATAGCAAAAATATTTATAACCTTAACACACACACACACACACACACGGCTATTTCATCCTCTTAGCAGGAAGTCCAATACAGACGTATATTGTTTTCTATTAGTATCAAACGTAACATGGAAAACAGCTTAATATTTGACAAAGGACTTATTATCAACTATAACGCAAAAAATTCATTTAGGCAAAAAGTGGACTTTTATTCTGGTATACCGATAAACAAATAGGAAAATAATTAAATAAAATTTCATTATATATACGTCCAAAATATCAAACCCAAACAGAAAATCGTTAGATAGATTGACTCGAATCTGAAACCAAACTGAATTAAAGGGAAAACTAAAAAAATTACCCTTCCCTAAAGCTATTCTACATCATCATGCTATTGCAATAAAACCGACAAAAATTAATATTATACAGGGTGTTTTGTAGCAGGTTCGCCAAACATATAACATCTAGATAGCTTACAGTTTTTCTTTTTTTTTCTTAATTCTCTGATTTTTACATCTAAACTATTCTAAATTTTTATTTTTCACAGTATCTTCACCAAATAAACTTAAATCGAATCTATGATGTTCTGTTTGTATTTCTGCATTTGATATTTGACACAAATAATTGGTTTAAAAAATTATATGGGTCCACAAATGGCGAGGTTCCATAAAAACGTGATTAAGTTAAAAATTTTATAACATTACAAAAAATTATGAGAAGCACATTGAGAACTTCGAATGCTTACAAAAACTTCTCTATTTCAACCCCTTTCCAACGATATATCACACTTATTGGTATCGTAATAAAATTTGAGATTGTTACTTACAAGGTTAGAACTCCAAAAAAATAAAACATACACCAAATTGCAATAATTTGTTATAAATAAATTTTGTTCAAACCGACTACTACTGCTTCGGATGCAATTGCGACTCCTTTTTCTGACTCCTACAGTGGTAGTCTCTAGTCGCACTCATCCCTTATTATTTCAAAAGCAACATTTAGTCTTGTTCTTAACTACTCCTGGGTTTTTATTTCTTTCGCATAAAAGAGTTGCTTGGCCCGTCCCCACATAAAAAACCAAAGGGAGTTAGATCAGGTGACCTTGGAGGCCATAGTATATAGCGAGTTCTCTCAATCCACTCGTTTGGGAATGAATTGTCCAGGAGCTCTGTGACTGTTCACCTATAATGTGCTGGACAGCCATCTTTTTGTATATTTTTGGTCAGTCTTCCAATAGGACTTCATTTAATAAGATCGATAAATCATTCGTTAAAAATTCAAGTCGTTTACGAAACAGTAATAGAAACCAAGAAGCAGTTAAGGGAAAGAATCAATGTTGGGTTCCAAAAAAGGCGGGATGATCGATCTTATGAGATGAAATGCCATTGGAGGCAGATCAATAATATTCAAAAAAGATTACTGTCCAGCACATTATAGGCGAACTGTCCGAGAGCTCCTGAACAATTCATTCCCAAACGAGTGTATTGAGAGAACTGGTCCTATACTCTGGCCTCCAAGGTCGACAGATCTGATTATTTTTGTGTGGAGACGGGCCAGGCAACTCATTTATGAGAGATAAATAAAAACCAAGGAGTAGTTCAGAGCAAGAATAAATGTTTCTTTTGAAATAATATGGGATGAGGTGCGACTAGAGACTACCACTGTACGAGTTAGAAAAAGGTGTCGCCATTCCTTCCGCAGCGGTAGACGTTGGTTTAAACAAAATTTATAACAAATTATTGCCATGTGGTGTATATTTTATTTTTTGTAGTTCTAAGCTTATAAGTTACAATCTCAAATTTTATTATGATACTAATTACTTTCCAATAAGTGTGATATATCATTAGAAAGGGTTTTTTAAGCATTTGAAGTTCTCGATGTGCTTCTTATTTTTTTATGTAATGTTACAAAGATTTTAACTTAATCACTTTTTTATGGAACCTCGCCATTTGTGGATTCATATCAATTTTTCAACCAATTATTTGTGTCAAATATCGAATGCAGAAGAGCAATCAAACATCATAGATTCGATTTAAGTTTATTTGGTGAACATACTGTGAAAAATAAAAAAGTTACAATAGTTTAAATGTAAAATAAATTAAATTAAAAAAAAACAAAATCCGTAAGCTATCTTGATGTTATATGGGCTACATAATATAGCAAATGAGCCCACCTATCTGCACTCCATATTTGGCGAACCTTCTACAAAACACCCTGTATAATAATCGACATCTACTGGGCTCTCGCAAGTTTGCAGCTTTCATAAAGTTATATATATATATATATATATATATATATATATATATAGTATTGTATGCTGTTTTCTTCGACCTTATTTATATTATATAAATTAGTTGAGTGTATATTTTCTTGATTTGAGGTCGTTAAAAATGAAAGGATTGTATTCATGTCATGTGTTTTAATGATAACGTTTCGGCCATGTTTTTGGCCTTTTTCAAATCTATTCTAAAATTGTTAAAATTATTTGTACATTTAAGAATTTATAAGATTATAATTTTGACTTACCTACAGCGTTAGTATTTGTAGAATCACATTTTTTTTAATTAAGTTAATCATTTTACTACTTGACACAAACTAAAAACTAACATTGTGTGTCCTTTCGGAGACAACGATATATACTAATCCCAAACTGACCTGTTTGTTCTTTTAATAGATTTGAGGGATGATTTCCGGAGTATACTGAATGGTTATTTGTAAAAGTCAATTTACTTCAATTTTAAGTATCGGTTATACATCTGGGCTTTGTACAATGATTTTTTATTGAGTTTCTTCTGTTCGTATGTACCCCATACAGTGTGTTGTGCGTATTAATATTCATTGGTGTAGAACTATTTATATAATGGAAGTGTAAATTTTACTTAATTTGTTTATGTCTTTTTTGTCATTTATAGCAGTATTGCTTTTGTGGATATTAATCATTTCTAAATTAGTTTCTAATTTAAAAAAAGAGAGAATTTTTAGAAATGATTAATATCCACAAAAGCAATACTGCTATAAATGACAAAAAAGACATAAACAAATTAAGTAAAATTTACACTTCCATTATATAAATAGTTCTACACCAATGAATATTAATACGAACAACACACTGTATGGGGTACATACGAACAGAAGAAACTCAATAAAAAATCATTGTACAAAGCCCAGATGTATAACCGATACTTAAAATTGAAGTAAATTGACTTTTACAAATAACCATTCAGTATACTCCGGAAATCATCCCTCAAATCTATTAAAAGAACAAACAGGTCAGTTTGGGATTAGTATATATCGTTGTCTCCGAAAGGACACACAATGTTAGTTTTTAGTTTGTGTCAAGTAGTAAAATGATTAACTTAATTAAAAAAATGTGATTCTACAAATACTAACGCTGTAGGTAAGTCAAGATTATAATCTTATAAATTCTTAAATGTACAAATAATTTTAACAATTTAACAATTTTAGAATAGATTTGAAAAAGGCCAAAAACATGGCCGAAACGTTATCATTAAAACACATGATATGAATACAATCCTTTCATTTTTAACGACCTCAAATCAAGAAAATATACACTCAACTAATTTATATATATATATATATATATATATATATATATATATATATATATATATATTCACTTTGATTCAATTTACTTTTTAAAAAAATATATTTATTTAGAAACAAAATTAAAATTGAACAATTAAAATAGTTAAATTACTTGAATAACTTAATACTATAAATGATAATATTTGAATGACTTAGTGCTAAAACTGATATTATTTGAATGACGACACGAGATCGTTTCCAGTTGCTTTTATAACATCGAGAAAAGTGCTGATGCAAGTCAGCGATTTTACTGGGTAAACGGACTCGTGTAGGTTTCCGGGAAGTTGTTTGCATATAATTCAAGATGAAATTTGATATCCCTGAGAAGTCACGTACGCTTTAAATTCCGTTGACTTCTCGACTGTGTGAACTAAGTGCTAATATATTTTGCATATAACAACTCCCCTTACATATCAAAAGTTGATGCAATAACATCAACTTTTAGGAACAGAAACATAAAATAATATAAAATGATGTTTGAATGGTATAAATAATAAGTAATAAGTGTATAAAATATGAATAAAATAAAGTAATAGGTAAAAATCAAATATCAATTTGTAAAATAAAATCAAAATATGTTAAAATAAATGAGCAATAAAATAATACAGGTAATAATTTAATGCTTAACCTAAACATATCAAAATAAAATATAAAGTAAAAGGATATGTGAATAAATATAATGTGTAGAAAAATAAAAAGGTTAATGATATAAATCAATATTAAAAATAGGTGTTTTTAGAGAACATAAAGAGTATACCTAAACTTGCGTCTCTAAGCTTTGTTCTGTTTTCAAAACAGGCCTAAGCTTGGGGAAGAATTTGAGTCTTGGCTGAGGCACTGAAGTCTGGTCAGGATTGCAGTCCTTTGAAGGTTTTACCATCCTCCTTCTGACAGCTTGGAAGGTGATGAGTGCTGCTATGATCATGAGAGCAGCTATGGTTGTATAGGTAAACCAAGAGATATTTTTGGTTACAAACGGCTGGTATATGAGACCATCGAGGTCTCTGGAATATTGTTCCAATTTGTAATTTGCTACGTCTAATTCTTCTACATTAAGCGTGTTCAGCTTTAGGGGCTGAAGTTCAGGAATTATAATTTTTTCTGGCACTGCGTCGCAACAGTTGAACGGCACTGTTACTGGTTGGAAGGTTTCTGGAACATCGGTTTGTTTACCAGATTCGGCTTGGACTTTTGTAATTCCTATAAACGCACTACACACTGATTGAAGAGCCAATATGGAGTTGAGGGAGATTGTAAGAGTTTTTGGGTTTGTTTGAGCGCAATTCACTGTAACACGTATGGGTTCAGAAGTAATTATGAGCCATGTATTGGGTTCTAGTTTTTGAACGTTGTATCCCTGAGTGAATATTAGTGAGCTTTTACAGTTGTCCGGTACCTTCTGGACATTCTTTAGAAGTCGAGCTTCACATAACGCGTTTGTGTCAATAGGATATGCGTAAAGTTCAGAACACAGTTTCTTACGAGTGGCTAACGGTTTACACGCACTTAAGTCTTTGATCGGAATAAACATTAAAGAATCATCATTCTTTGCAAGATATTTTCGAGTGAAGGATAACATATGATGTAAACCTGTTCTTTCATCGTATATAGGGATAGGATATAAATGAAAGAGTATGTAAGGATGTTGTTCGACTAAAGGGATTCTTAACACAAATATAAGATCGGTATATGTTTGAAATGCCTCTAGTTCAATGATTTCCAGATATTGTGCGTTGCTAGAGTACTTTACAGCCAACGGAAGGGTACTTTTGACTAAATTTTGCGATATTTCCTGTAATGAGGTAATAAGGTGTTCTGGTGTTAAAATTGAAGAGTGAATTATTTTCAAACGCGCGAATGTGATAGAATTTAAAATATCATTTAGATTATCTTCTAAGTAGAGATAATTCTCCATAAGTTTTTCACACATTTCAAGTAATGCGAGTTTAGATTCGACGTAGGCGACCTTATCATTGATTTTTCCGATAGTGTTTTCCAGCTTTTTCATGTTATCGTTAAATAGTTTTTCGTCAATTCTAAGATTTGGATAGCTTCGTTAAAGTTTTTAATTACAGATGTGGTGACACTTATTTGGTTTTTTTTTATGTTCTCAATCTGAAGTTGGCCTTGATTTAAGCGGTTTATGCTTTCGGTATAGTATTTTCCGTCAGCAGCGTCTAAATTGCCAATGATTGCTTTAAAAAGGGTACCTGCCCCATCAAGTATACCTCGTTTCTGTCTTTTAGTGTCCATGTGAATGTCAGTAAATTTCTGTTTGATTGAGTTAGAAATTTGATTGAGAAGATTAATGTAGGTTTGTATGTCTGCGCGAAAGTAATTCATAGCAAAAGAATTGAAGTTAAGAGTTTTTACAAGAGTTTGTATTGTTATTTGTTGTAAATACTTGTTCCAGTGCAGAAATGTTTCTGTGTACTAAAAGTGTCCATTTATCATTGGATACAGTTATTTCTACTTCGTTATGAAAGTAGATACCTAAAGTATTGTTTATTGGTTGTATGTGAAATTGGGCTACTGCTGACCCGAACAGCAGGCAAAACCTGAAACAGAAATTAACTTTCTGAGAACGGTTTCATTCGGTCGAAATTTACTTTTGATTTTTGGTTGGTTTTAGGGTTTAGTACTGTTACGGAGTTTCTGTGAATCTCCAGGATTTCGAAAGGACCATTGAATTTATTTTGGAGTTTATCCTTGATCTGGGATTCTTTAATATAGACTTTATCGCCCATTTGAGAGTTAGGGAGATTTTCAGAAACGTGTTCATCAAATCTGACTTTCGCTTTATGTTTTTGGATTTCCGTTCTTTCGCGAGCAATTTTATAATAGTGAGAGATACGATTATTGAGATCTCTGATGTACTTAGTTTTCAGGGCTTGTTGGTTGTAGAGAGTTTCTGGAGTCCTACTCGAAGTATGTCCATAAACAAGTTCGTAAGGGGTGAATCCATGAGTTTTGTATACAGAATTGTTATATGCAATGATTGTATAAGGGAGGATGTTAAAAGGGTGTTCGTCAGGATTTTCTAGTTTATGGATTCTAATAATCTCTAATAAGGTCGAGTGGAATCGTTCTAATGAACCATTTGACTGGGGATGTCCCACACTAGAATAGGATAGGATGTCAAATAGTTTACACAAGTCTCTCATTAGTGCGTTGTCGAATTCCCTGCTATAATCACAATGTATCCGTAATGGGGTACCGAAGTGTTGGAAATAGAGTAGTAAAGTACTAACAACGGTTTTTGCGGATTTGTCGGTTATGGGGTAGGCCTGAGAGAATTTTGTTAGTGCGTCCCGGATAGTTAAAGCATAGTTTCTTGTCGGGACTTCGGGAATGTCGATGTTGACACGTTCAAAGGGTGTCCGTGGAGTTTCGGTGATGACGAGAGGGCTGTCGAGATTTTTTCGGTAAACTTTTGCCTTCTGGCAAGTTTGACAGTTTTTGATAAAATTGTCAACGTCTTTAGTTAGTCCTTGCCAATTGTATTTTTCGTTTATTCTGCGGATAGTTTCATTGATACCTCAATGTATATTATTTTTGCCATTATGGAATTGGTCGAAAATTATAGGTGTTTGATCTTTCTCAACCTTTTGGACGATATATTGGCAAACTTTCCATTTTAAATCGATTTCGGAAAAGATGAACGAAAGCATTTCCAGAATGGGCAAATCTATATTATTCTCAACACAGTATATTTCGTTTTCCGTAAACACATCTCTACTATTGTATAAAGATGCGAAAAGAATCTCGTTGACTACTTCGGGGTCAGAAGGGAGAGGGACGATGATATAGCGTCTCTTTCTGACACTTTTGCTTGCAAAAACGTTTATTCGTGGGGTGCGAAAATCGGCATTTTCCTCAAAAATGTCCTCAATGATGTCGTGGTGAAAATCTTTCATGAGAGAACCTTGGGGGAATACAAGAATGTTTTTGTTTTCTCTGCCTAGTAGTTGGCAGTTAGAAAATTGAATTTTGTCGTAGTCTATTAGTGAGACGGTCTGGTATCGCTCTACAAAAGTTCTGAACTCCTCAGAAATTTGATGGAAGTTAATGGGACTTTTTGTGTCTGGTTCTCGTGAGTCATCGTCCGTCTCGTTTCTTGGGAGTACTGCAAACGGTGTTAGATGATTGTTTGTCTGAAAGAATACTTATTCATTAAAGTTGTTAACTTTAATGCGAGAGAGAGCCATCTGGCAAGTCTACTTCCAGGGTCTTTGATTGAAAATAACCACGTTAACGGGCGGTGGTCGGTCAGAAGTAGAAACTTACGTCCAAAAATTAGCGGTCTATAGTGCTTAACAGCCCACACTATAGCAAGAAGTTCTCTTTCGATGGTAGAGTACTTAGTCTCAGCCTTGCAAAGGGTTCTCAAGGCATAGGCTATGGGCAAATCCTTACCTATAGGACCTTTAGAAAGATCTGCGCCGATAGCAAAGAACTGGCGTCAGTTGTGAGAATAAATGGTTCCTCGAAGTTAGGGTATATGAGAATTGGGGTAGATGTAAGAGCAATTTTTAATTGTTCAAAAGATTTAACGCATTTTGAGTCAAATTGAAAGGGGACATCTTTTTGAAGTAATTTTGTTAGTTGCTTGAAAATTTTAGCGAAGTTTGGAAAGAACCGCCTATAATAACCAGCTAAACCTAGAAATGATTTAATGTCTTTTTGGTTTTTTGGCTGGGGAAAGTTGAGAATGCAATCGAATTTTGAGGGATTTGGCTTTACGCCTTCAGGAGTTATAAGATGGCCTAGATAAGCGACTTCTTTGCGAAGGAACTCGCACTTGTCGGGTTGTATTTTCAGATTGGCTTTTCGTAGTCTTTTGAAAACATCGGTGAGACGGGCTATATGCTCATGAATTGTCGGGGAATATACGATGATGTCGTCCATGTAGACTAAACATCTTTCGTTTTGGATTCCGAGAAGAATGTTATCCATAACCCGTTGAAACGTTGATGGAGCATTCTTCAGGCCAAAAGGCATCCTAAAAAATTCATAGTTACCATTGTCGACTGTAAAAGCAGTTTTGGGAATAGCTTTGGTGTCGATTTCAATTTGATGAAATGCAGAAGCCAAGTCGAGGGTGGTGAAATACTGGCACTTGCCGAGTTGGTCGAGTAAGTCAGATATATTCGGAAGATGGTACTTGTCGTCTACGGTCAGTTCGTTTAGTTTCCGGTAGTCAACGACGACACGCCATTTTTGTGTTCCGGAAGCGTCCAATTTTTTAGGAACTTCCCATAAAGGGGATGACCATGGAGAGTTAGAACGGCGTATGATCCCTTGATCTAGCATTTTTGATATTTGGCTTTTCCTCTTGTTTGTGGATTTGGGGGTATCGATATGATTTTGTGAAAGATGGTTTCGCATTGTTGGTATCTATAGAGTGTTTAATTTCATTCGTAAAGGTCAGTTGGTCGCCTTCTAAATAGAAGATATCGGAGTATTCAAGACAAAGTTCTGAAATTAATTCAGATTCTTCCTCGTTGAGATGTTCTAAACGAAGCTGGTTCATTATCGTCATTTGTCTGTCATTCTCGGTTAGGTTACGTGTTTCGTTTTCAGAGAAGGTATTTATTGTGAAATTCTGTATTGGTTCTAAATCGAGTTTGTCAAAATTGATGGTTTTGGGAATGGCATTAGCGTTCAAAACGAAAGTTAGGAATTCACCATTTTCATTGATTTTGACTATGGCATTCGGAGACGAACTTTCTCAATTTCGATTGAAGCGAGAATAGCATCTGTATTCTTGAGGTTACATTTCAATTTACAGATTTGCTCAGTTCGAGAGTCCAAGGTAATTGTGTTGACCGGAATATATTTAGTTGAAGATGTAGAATTATTATTACGCATGTTCGTATCATCCGTAACTTTGAATAGTGGCAGAGTTTTGAAATTTGTAACAAGTTGTTTCTTATTGAAATCTATGATGCAGTTATAGTGTTCCAGGAAGTCTGAACCTAATAACCCATCAAATTCAATATCAATATTACAAATATACACCTTATGTGGGTCGGAGATGTTAAAAGGCACTAAGGTGGATTCATTAATGAGAATTTTCTCATCTGTGATGCCTTGAATGATAAAATTTTCAGGAAACCGTTGTTTGAAGCATTGGCAGGTTTCAGGTTTAAAAATTGAAATTCCTGCACCCGTATCGATAAGAAGGTTATAGGTGTTTGAAGCATCAGTAATATAATAAAGATCCTTTGAGTTGGCGGAAAGAAGGGGTCTTACAGAAAGTTCTGTTCTGGGAACTTGACATTCGGGCTGAAGTCGTCCAGATTCATTGTCTGGATTTGAGTTTGAATTTCTGAAATTTCTTGGTCTGGGGGTTCTGACTGAGTGGGGGTCAAATGAAAATTTACGTGAGAAGAATCAGGTTCGTCAGAATAAAATTCGTATAACTGTTCAGTATTGAAATATTCTGGATCACCGTTTTGTTCGAAATCATTAGGGTGATAATCTTGTACGTTTCCGTACTCATCGGGTAAAGAGGTGTAATGATTTTCGTTGTGGGAGTAGTTGTAGTCATTGTGATGAGGACCGAATTGTAAATTGTTCAAGTGATGAGTCTTTGGTTGCTGATGTTTAAAGAAACTCGGGTTCGGTCTGTAATTGCCAGACATTTGGGGTTGTCTACTGATAGACGGACGAAATTGTTGCTGTGAAAATTGTTGACTGGGATTAACATTTCTGGATTGATTAGCAGGTTGATTGGAAAAATGAGGGCGGTAATTCGAATAGTTCTGATTGGAATTCGGGTTGTGTTGAAATTGTCTCGTTCTCAATAAGCATTCGTTGCTTAAAGGGCCCATGCGTTTACAAAAAGAACATTGTTTTGGAGGTGGACCGTTATTTGGTTTACGAGAGGGTTGTTGGAAACTTCTATTACCTGAAAATTTCTGGGTTTCTAAATGTGATAGTTGTAGTTCTCGTTTAATTCTGGAAATGGCAGTGAGAATACTGCAGGGGTCGCTAGCGCGAACGAGTTGACCAATTTTGGGCTCTAAACCCGCGAGGAGGCTATTAAGAGCCATTGACTCTATTAAGTCAATCTGTGCTTGTTTTTCTTTAATATTTAGATTTTGCTTGTTTATAGCTGCTAGCATTTTCGCTTGATGCGTCTGGAGTCTAGCAGAGAAAGTGAGGGGGGATTCATTAGGAGTTTGCCGCATTCGTTGCAATTCCTGTATGAGAGCCGAGAGATCCCGAGGATCTCCAAAATGATTTTCTAGGAGGGTTTGAATTTCGGCTAGTTGACTAGGGTTCTTTTTGATATGGAGAATTAGCAGTACTTGCTGATTATCCGGTGCCATGCTGTAAGCAGTATTACAGGAGCATATGAAAGTATTCAAAAATATCGGATTACCATCATACTCAGGAATTATGGCAAATATTTCCGATAGCTTATAGGGTTCTACGGTTGGTGTAGCTGCTTGTCTAGTAGATTGTCATTTTGAAAGATTTATAAATTCGCACAATAAATAAAAATTAAATGTTGAGGTAGAGATTTTAAATTGGAAATGTAGAAAATATCTTGTTTATCAAAATGCAATACTAAGTAATGTTTCAAATTCAAAATAGGAATTTATAAATATGTTATAACTTGAAATGGTAGAAAATATATTGTTTATCAAATCAGTATCAAGTAATATTTAATGTAGGAGTTGCAAAATCAAAATGGGAATGTATAAATGGTAAAATATGTTTAAAATAATGTTTCAAATTATAAAATAATGCAATAATATAAAATATTTAGTTTCAAAATTATTTAGTGAAGGTAAAGTAATGAGGAATAAAATATATAAATGAAAGAACTGGTGGTCATTCAAAATAAAATCGAAATAAAAATAGTTACTTTATGATTCTTACGTTATTATTCCTCGCATCGTACTGTTCTCCGCGTCACTTAGCACTGGTTAGCCTGGTTGCGTGTTCCCTTGCTAGTTGTTGTCCTTTTCAAATAGGTTCTATTCTGCAAAGGCGTGGAAACCACCACAATTAGTTAGAAATCTTCGTGTTCTAGCTGTGTCTGGAATATCCTACTGACTGCGCCAATTTTATATTCACTTTGATTCAATTCACTTTTTAAAAAAAATTATTTATTTAGAAACAAAATTAAAATTGAACAATTAAATTAGTTAAATTACTTGAATAACTTAATACTATAAATGATAATATTTGAATGACTTAGTGCTGAAACTGATATTATTTAAATGACGACACGAGATCGTTTCCAGTTGCTTTTATAACATCGAGAAAAGTGCTGATGCAAGTCAGCGATTTTACTGGGTAAACGGACTCGTGTAGGTTTCCGGGAAGTTGTTTGCATATAATTCAAGATGAAATTTGATATCCCTGAGAAGTCACGTACGCTTTAAATTCCGTTGACTTCTCGACTGTGTGAACTAAGTGCTGATATATTTTGCTATATATATATATATATATATATATATATATATATATATATATATATATATATGAACTAAGCTAGGTTCCGGGTGAGAACCGCGTCTGAATTTATTGAATACTCGACGTTTCGACTCCTGCTTCGGAGCCATTATCAAGAGACAAAAGTGAAAAAGAGTTTCAGATTCTCGATCGAACTCGGGGCCTCAATCTGCCTACTCCCCAAGAGTCACTAGGTAACTGAACTGAATTTGAGTCTGCTCTGCTTCTTTTATTTACAGGTAGCGCTGGCTTAGAAGAAGATGTCACGTGATGAGGCTGTGTTGTGATTGGTTGGGTATTGGTGGGCGTGTCTGCTTTGTTTAATCTGGCAATTACGGAGGTCCAAGCTGTGGGAAGGCGAGTACTGTCATCGCGTCTATTTAGACAGAGAGGTCTTTTTTCTATTTCGATAGCTTCGCGAATAGTGGATGCCCTAAGAGAATTGAGAGATATGATAGTCCTACTGTCCTCGAAGTTGATAGAGTGCCCTGTTTGGATATGGTGATGCGCGAGAGCTGAAGTCGGATCTTTTTTACGAACTGACAGAGAGTGTTCATATACTCGATGGTTAACGCGCCTGTTGGTACGACCGATGTAGCTTTGTGGGCAATCGCGACATGAGATTTCGTAAACTCCTCGATCCTCGTTAGGTACTTTGTCTTTGGGGTTACCGGTTAAGTTGCCTATAGTTTGAGTGGTGTTGAAGATAGTCTTTATTTAATGTCTTTGTAAAATCCGTGCAATTTTGTCAGTGACTCCTCGAATGTATGGAAGTACGGCTTTTTGATGTTGTTGTTCTGTTTCTGACGGGGTTGGTGTGATTGGGGGTTGTTGAGATTGATGAATTATACGCGCAATGTGGTCCGGATGATAACCGTTTTGTCGAAGGATTTGTTGAAGATTATTAAGTTCGTTTTTTCTATTGTCAATATCTGTTAAACGAATAGATCTGAGAGTCAAAGATTTCATTACAGAACTCAATTGGGCAGGGTGGTGGTGTGATTGGGCATTTAAGTATCGATTGGTATGGGTTGGTTTTCTATAGACGGTATGTGAGAATCTGTCATTGTTGGTTTTTGTTATGAGGACATCAAGAAACGGGAGAGAAGAATCGGACTCGATTTCCATTGTGAATTGTATATTAGAATGTATACCATTGAGGTGTTGTAGGAAGAAGTCTAATGAATCTCTGCCATGAGGCCAAATGACAAAAGTATCATCTACATATCTAAGCCAACAGGAAGGTTTTAAATTAGACGAGTTTAGGGCCTGGGTTTCGATTTGTTCCATGAAAATGTTAGCAAGCACTGGAGAAAGAGGTGAACCCATGGGGGCCCCACGGACTTGTTTGAACAGAGTGTTTTGAAATGTAAAATAAGTGTTAGAGGAACAGTGTTGTACAAGTTTGATAATGTCAGAAGAGATATTGTATTTTGTTTTTAGAATATCTAACGTTTCTGAAATGGGGACATTGGTGAAAAGAGATACAACATCGAAGCTAACTAGGATGTCATTTTCTGAAATTCTGTAACCACTTAGGATATCTAGGAAGGAAGAAGAGTTCTTTACGTACGAGGATGCTTGCTCGGCTAGAGGTTGAAGGGTTTTGGCTAAGTACCGGGCTAATTCTTGGGTCGGGGATTGTACCGAACTGACAATGGGTCTAAGAGGAATGTCCGGCTTATGAATTTTGGGTAGTCCGTAAATTTTCGGAATTTTAGAAGACTTTTCACGAGAAATGATGATCTTTTTAATGTCAAGAGGAAGTTGTGTCCTGTTGATGATTTCCTTAGTCTTTTTCTCTAAGTAAGTAGTAGGATTATTGTTTATTATTTCGTAGTCTGCAGTGTGGAGTAGGGAATTCATCTTGTGAACATAGTCCTTAGTATTGAGAAGAACAGTCGCGTTACCTTTGTCGGCAGGAAGAATAGTTATGTCATCGTTGTTACGTAGTTGTTTTAGTGCATGTCTTTCGTTAGAAGTTATGTTTGATTTTGGTGGCTTTGATGTGCGGAGTACTCTAGCAATGTCTTGACGAGTATCTTCAGCCTCAATATCTGTTAGTTCAACCAAAGCTACCTCAACTTGAGAAATGATTTTTCTTTGTGATCTTGCTTTCCTCAAATCTTGTAGAACTTATAACGTCATTCCAAATACTTTCAAACTAAAACATCACACCTCTTCACGTTCAGTTTCCAGTATTCTTAACAAAGCAAGTTTGGCCCTCTTACGAAATTCCATCCATTCAATCAGATATCAACTTGACCAAACCAACCGAAATTTGTATCACTGTTATTCATCATTACATACTTTCAATCCTCATCCAATTCTGTGGGACAATTTTAATCGCATTTCGAGCGATAAAGCCGAACACCTGGCCCAAAAGAAAACAGTCACTCAAAAACTTAAGCTAACACGACTTATTACAAAACAACAACCCACTGTCACCTCACCCCCTCAGACGATCGTCCATAACTTTTCTGACTTCCCCTTAGACTCTACCAGTTTACACGTCCTATCCAAAGGTTTCAATTTCGCAGTGACGCCGAAAACTATCCCAACTGAAAGAATCATTTCTCAAGTTGAGGTAGCTTTGGTTGAACTAACAGATATTGAGGCTGAAGATACTCGTCAAGACATTGCTAGAGTACTCCGCACATCAAAGCCACCAAAATCAAACCTAACTTCTAACGAAAGACATGCACTAAAACAACTACGTAACAACGATGACATAACTATTCTTCCTGCCGACAAAGGTAACGCGACTGTTCTTCTCAATACTAAGGACTATGTTCACAAGATGATTTCCCTACTCCACACTGCAGACTACGAAATAATAAACAATAATCCTACTACTTACTTAGAGAAAAAGACTAAGGAAATCATCAACAGGACACAACTTCCTCTTGACATTAAAAAGAACATCATTCCTCGTGAAAAGTCTTCTAAAATTCCGAAAATTTACGGACTACCCAAAATTCATAAGCCGGACATTCCTCTTAGACCCATTGTCAGTTCGGTACAATCCCCGACCCAAGAATTAGCCCGGTACTTAGCCAAAACCCTTCAACCTCTAGCCGAGCAAGCATCCTCGTACGTAAAGAACTCTTCTTCCTTCCTAGATATCCTAAGTGGTTACAGAATTTCAGAAAATGACATCCTAGTTAGCTTCGATGTTGTATCTCTTTTCACCAATGTCCCCATTTCAGAAACGTTAGATATTCTAAAAACAAAATACAATATCTCTTCTGACATTATCAAACTTGTACAACACTGTTCCTCTAACACTTATTTTTCATTTCAAAACACTCTGTTCAAACAAGTCAGTGGGGCCCCCATGGGTTCACCTCTTTCTCCAGTGCTTGCTAACATTTTCATGGAACAAATCGAAACCCAGGCCCTAAACTCGTCTAATTTAAAACCTTCCTGTTGGCTTAGATATGTAGATGATACTTTTGTCATTTGGCCTCATGGCAGAGATTCATTAGACTTCTTCCTACAACACCTCAATGGTATACATTCTAATATACAATTTACAATGGAAATCGAGTCCGATTCTTCTCTCCCGTTTCTTGATGTCCTCATAACAAAAACCAACAATGACAGATTCTCACATACCGTCTATAGAAAACCAACCCATACCAATCGATACTTAAATGCCCAATCACACCACCACCCTGCCCAATTGAGTTCTGTAATGAAATCTTTGACTCTCAGATCTATTCGTTTAACAGATATTGACAATAGACAAAACGAACTTAATAATCTTCAACAAATCCTTCGACAAAACGGTTATCATCCGGACCACATTGCGCGTATAATTCATCAATCTCAACAACCCCCAATCACACCAACCCCGTCAGAAACAGAACAACAACATCAAAAAGCCGTACTTCCATACATTCGAGGAGTCACTGACAAAATTGCACGGATTTTACAAAGACATCAAATAAAGACTATCTTCAACACCACTCAAACTATAGGCAACTTAACCGGTAACCCCAAAGACAAAGTACCTAACGAGGATCGAGGAGTTTACGAAATCTCATGTCGCGATTGCCCACAAAGCTACATCGGTTGTACCAACAGGCGCGTTAACCATCGAGTATATGAACACTCTCTGTCAGTTCGTAAAAAAGATCCGACTTCAGCTCTCGCGCATCACCATATCCAAACAGGGCACTCTATCAACTTCGAGGACAGTAGGACTATCATATCTCTCAATTCTCTTAGGGCATCCACTATTCGCGAAGCTATCGAAATAGAAAAAAGACCTCTCTGTCTAAATAGACGCGATGACAGTACTCGCCTTCCCACAGCTTGGACCTCCGTAATTGCCAGATTAAACAAAGCAGACACGCCCACCAATACCCAACCAATCACAACACAGCCTCATCACGTGACATCTTCTTCTAACCCAGCGCTACCTATAAATAAAAGAAGCAGAGCAGACTCAAATTCAGTTAAGTTACCTAGTGACTCTTGGGGAGTAGGCAGATTGAGGCCCCGAGTTCGATCTAGACTCTGAAACTCTTTTTCACTTTTGTCTCTTGATAATGGCTCCGAAGCAGGAGTCGAAACGTCGAGTATTCAATAAATTCAGACGCGGTTCTCACCCGGAACCTAGCTTAGTTCATAATAATGACCGCGGAAGCCTCTTAGAACATATATATATATATTTGTTTTTAAGTTTTCGCGGGCACTAAATGTTTTAGGTGGTTTCCGGGAATTCATCCGCGTAGTTGATAACTGATCCCTGCCGGGATCGATGGTAAAATGATGACGTTTCGGCAGAGTCACATCTGCCCTATTCAGGTCGGTTCGCATAATTCTCTCCAGGATGGAGCCGTGCCCACTGAGCGCCAAGGGCCAATCACACGCAGCCGTTCACGCTGTCAACCGATAGGCGCCGAGCCGCGACTATATAACAGCGCGCTCGCTTCAGAAAATCTTAGTATTCGAGTAACTAGAAGCGAAAGCAGAAGGCTACGAGAAGAAGTTTTTGTAAGCATTCGAAGTTCTCAATGTGCTTCTCATAATTTTTTGTAACGTTATAAATTTTTTATGGAACTTCGCCATTTGTGGACCCATATAATTTTTTAAACCAATTATTTGTGTCAAATATCAAATGCAGAAAAACAAACAAAACATCATAGATTCGATTTAAGTTCATTTGGTGAAGATACTGTGAAAAATAAAAAGTTTAAGTTTTAAGTAATAGTATAGATGTAAAAATCAGAGAATTAAGAAAAAAACAGAAAAACTGTAAGCTATCTAGATGTTATATGTTTGGCGAACCTGCTACAAAACACCCTGTATAATATTAATTTTTGTCGTTTTATTGCAATAGCACGATGATGTAGAATAACTTTAGGGAAGGGTAAATTTTTTTAGTTTTCCTTTAATTCAGTTTGTCTTTCAGATTCGAGTCTTACGATTTTCTGTTTGGGTTTGATATTTTGGATGTATATCTAATGAAATTTTATTTAATTGTTTTCCTATTTGTTTATCGGTATCCCAGAATAAAAGTCCACTTTTTGCCTAAATGAATTTTTTGCGTTATAGTTGATAATAAGTCCTTTTTCAAATATTAAGCTGTTTTCCATGTTACGTTTGGTACTCATAGAAAACAATATACGTCTGTATTGGACTTCCTGCTAAGAGGACGAAATAGCCGTGTGTGTCTGTGCGTGTTAAGGTTAGAAATATTTTTGCTATAATCAGCATGAATTTCGGAATTCTAGAATCCCCAGAGACACTTATAAAGTGATACTGATTCTCCGGAAGTGATTTGTATGTGTTAGTTTTAGTGAAACAGCCCAATGTCCAAGGCTCCGTTGCCCTGTAAATCTAATTCTGTACATAATCTAAGTAATCATAAACTTTTTCACGGAATTTTGAAGAATATTTTCTCACTTTCATTTCAAGAGACAGTTTTTCTCCAATATTTTTACTCTGGATTTAAAATATAGCGGACTAAATGTGAAGCAGCCAATTAATATGAAGCAAAATCTACACGATTATATCATTGATAACTGACTGATAAGAAAACACCCTCCCTGAGACGGATAACCTTTAAAGAAGAAGTCTGTATTATAAAAACAAAATGTTATTTAGTTACTTAACTGACCAACAATATCTTTAAATATGTTTTCCCAAAAATTATTTGCTAATTTGGACTTAATAAACTTTTATTCTGGGGTGCAGATATAGATATTCGATCAGCCAAGTAGTTGGTACAATATTTATTGATTGAAATTCATAACACCAAGTTTATCTAGTTTCGTAGGAAATTTTTATCAAGCCCCTAATTACTGAAAATAAACATAAGCTCGTTAGAGATGCGAACTACGGATGACGACAGAGTACATTTCTAATGATTGCCAATTAATATCCTAAAGAATATGTATTCTAACAGGACATATAGTATTACTTTCTAGATCACTTGATTTGACGCCATTTCACTTATTTATATTGCAATATAGTCCGTGGGTTCAATTTAAAATTATAAAACTAATATTCACTTTCACTTTTCTAGAAACTTTTATTTACATCAAATATCAAAATAACAATTTTACATATAAACTCTTCGTACAACCAACTGAACTCGCGATCGTGGCCTGCTTCCTTTATAAGACCAGCATAGAAAATTCTCGTAAAAATCATCATCACTCCTACAGGTGCCGAGTGTTTTCGAGAACCATTTTTTATCTCAAAGCGTTTGTTGTCGTTCTGAAATGAAACAGGGTCGGCTTTGGAAAAATTTCGTAACACTGCCCCCCCTTTAATTCTAATCGTCCCCATCAGAAACATCCCTTCCATGGAAGCGAGCGAGTCGATCTAAATGAACCACCTTCAATTGAGCCTTGGGGTTTCGACGGATCCGGTAGACCACGTCATTAAGCCTCTTGACCACCTCGTATGGACCATCCCAGGCGGGTGTAAGCTTTGGGGATTTACCCTTGCTCCGTTGGGGGTTGTACCGCCAGACTTTGTTCCTCTCCTGGAACCCGACTGAATTGGCCTTGAGGTCGTATCGCGTCTTCATCCGGTCACTGGTGGCCAACATCTGCGTTCGGGCTAATTCGTGTATTGCCAGCATGTTATGTCGGAGCTGGTTGGCATAATCGTCGATGTCTTGGCGAGGTTCTTAGGGGAAGCCAAATGCCAAATCGCAGGGTAATCGCAGCTCCTTTCCGAATAGGACCCTGGCTGGGATCAGGCCTGTACTATTATGTACGGCAGAGCGATATGCCAACAGGAATAGGGGAATATGCTCATCCCAATCACGCTGGTATTGCTGACGACCTTGGATAGTTGTTGTTCCAAGGTCCTGTTGAATCTTTCCACCATTCCGTCTGATTGTGGGTGTAATGGTGTTGTTCTCGTTTTTCTGATCCCCAACATCGTGCAGACCTTCTGAAATACATTCGATTCGAAGTTACGCCCCTGGTCTGAATGTAATTCCATCGGGACGCCAAACCAGCTGAATAGTTGTTCTACTAGCACCGAAGCTACCGTGGTTGTCTCTTGGTTGGGTATCGCATTTGCCTCAGGGCATTTGCTGAAGTAATCCATTGCGACCAGAATGTATTTGTTCCCCCTCTCAAACTCGGGAAATGGACCGGCGACATCGATGGCAATTCTTTCAAATGGGACGCCCACATTGTACTGCTGCATTCTGCCCTTGGTCTGGGTCTTCGGGCCCTTACTGGCTGCACAGATGGCACATTTGCCGTACCAAGCTCTGACGTCTTCGGAACTACCAGTTGGGACTTGGTTTCTCATCCAGCAGCGCTTTCCCAGACTCGCTTGAGCATTCCATTGCATAACGATTTCAGCACGCCTGAGTATCTAGCTACCTCGTCCCATCGTGGCCTGGATGCCCCTCTCATTTTTAGTGACAAGATTGGTTCGATGTCTAGATCAGATATTTGGTCCTGGATCCACTGTTCCGTTGTCCAGTCTTCATTGGCCTGCACTCGGATCTGCCTGATGGAGATACCCTCTCGCTGTTCCGTCTTCAGACAATGTCCGCATTCCGCTCTACAGGGTCTTCTGGATAGGACATCGGCATTATTGTGCAAATGGCCGGCACGGTGTTCCACCTTGAAGTCGTATTGCTGTAATTTCTCCATCCATCTGGCCAGTTGTCCTTCCGGTGTCTTCATGTCCAGCAGCCATTTGAGTGCGGCATGATCTGTTCGGATTAAGAAATGACGACCATAGAGGTGGAAATTGTGGAAATGGTATACAGCCCTTATTATTGCAAGAAGTTCTTTTCTGGTGACGCAATAATTTCTTTCCGGTTTCGAGAATGCACGGCTGTAATACTCGATCACCCTCTCTTCACCATCTTGCACCTGGGATAGGACGGCCCCCAAACCTGTGTTGCTGGCGTCGGTGTCTAAGATGAACTTGCCGGACTGCGTAGGAAAGGCTAGGATTGGGCTGGAACATAGTGCTGCCTTCAGTCGCCTGAATGATGTTTCGCAATCCTGATTCCAATGGAAGGTCTCTTTCTCAGTGTTCTGCCGATGTAGACGGGCAGCAATGGTGGCAAATCCCTCAACAAAACGCCGGTAGTATGAACAGAGGCCCAAGAAGCTTCGGAGTTCATGCTTGTCTCTTGGGACTGGCCAATCACGGATGGCTTCTATCTTGTCTTCGTTGGTGCGGATTCCTGACTCGGACACTACGTGGCCCAAAAACTCTACTTCTTTTTGGAACACTTCTTCGGATTGAGTCTTAGGTTGGCGTTATTAATTCTGGAGAATACTTCGCCCAGGTTCTTCAGATGGTCGTCGAATGTCTGGCCTATGACTAGAATGTCGTCGAGGTATACTAAGCACGTCCTCCATGTTAACCCGCTCAGTACATACTCCATTAGCCTCTCAAATGTACCAGGTGCATTACATAACCCAAAGGGCATGACCGTGAACTGAAACAGCCCTTTACTGGTGGAGAACGCTGTCTTCTCTCTGTCGTTTGCGTGAAGACGAACCTGTCAATATCCACTTTTTAGGTCTAGTGTGGAGAACCAACGAAAGCCTGCTAGTGTGGTCAAAGTGTTATCGATTCGGGGTAGTGGATAGATGTCTTTCTTCGTGACGTCATTCAGCTTTCTGTAATCCACACAAAATCGGGTGGTTCCATCCTTCTTTTTAACTAGCACGACGGGAGCAGACCATGGGCTGATGGATGGCTCAATAATTCCATTTTGTAACATGGACTCGATGTTTTCCTCGACTGCCTGTAGTTGCCCCAATGGTAGTTGTCTAGGTGGTATTCTGATGGGTTGAGCCTTTCCGGTATCTATTGAAACCTGGATGATGTTGGTGCGACCGGTGGTTCCATCTTGACTGTTAAAAATTTGCCAGTGCTTTGTGATAAATTGCTTGGCTTTCTTCTGGTTCTCTGGTGTCAGGTGTGTCAAATGGTCAGCAAACTGTTGTAGGAACTCTTTACTGGGCCCTGTCTCCTTTACCGACGTCTGGTACTGTTCTTCGCAATTGATGATGCTCTCTACTGGCTCAAAACAAGCTATTTCTTGACCATTGGCAATTCTGATGTCGTTGTTGGACAAATTCAGGACTCTGATTGGTATATCTCGTCCGGTTTTAACTATAGCCAGTCCAACTAAGTAGTCATGAGTTGAGTGTACGGGCTCCACCATTCCAACGCAGCTCCCAGGATTGCTGTCTAGCTGCCCATGAATAATCTGTTTCGTTCGACCGGGAATTCTAGGTGAAGACTTTGCCACAATTTTTATGGAGGTGACTGAACTGTTTTGTCAATACAAATTCCTCATTTAGGAACCGAAGAACATCATATCTCGTGTCGAACATAAATCCATGCTGGCTAATTAGGTCCATTCCCAGTATAAAATCGTCCTCAATATTCGCTACCAGGACCCTATGCCGGATCATGTTGTCCCCTATCTGTAGCACGACATTTGCCTCATCCTGTATTAACATGGACTCGCCTGTGACTGTTCTGAGCTGGATGTTATTAGTAACTGGCCGAATTTCTGATGCTCTCAAAACCCTGGATTTGGCAATGGACACAGCGGCGCCGTGATCGATGGTGATGGTAACTGCTCGCCCATTGATGGTGCCTCTGATGACTAGGCTGCCGCTATCTCGGAAAAATCCCCGGAAGGATACTATCCTGGGGGCTGGTGGAGGGTGAGTCAGCATTCGCCCCCTTATGCTGACTGGTTGGAGTTTCCCTGGTTCGTAAGGTCGGTTTGTTGGCTACCCCTGGTTGGTGATCGTTCCGGTAGCATTACTCGGCAGTCACGTTGGAAGTGTCCTATCCGTCCGCAGCGGTAACATGCCACTCTGGTGCCAGTTCTTTGTGACCGTTCTAATATTTTTTTCAGACCAGCCAGCAGCGCTTGAAATGGTGATTCTGACTCTTCCTGGTTGAAGGAAACTGCTCGGACCCTCGGCTTGGACATGTTCATGACGGCCTCTACTTCCAAAGCCCGAAGTAGAGCTTCATTACTTTTCTTGACGCCACTTAGTCTTAGATTTCGTTGTACTTCCACATCCCTGATGCCGTTTATGAAACTCTGTGTGGCCAACTGGTCTTTCGTTTCCTCTGGCAGGTCTGGGTACGACAAGTGAACTAACCGTCTAATCTCTGCTTCGAATTCTTGAAGGCTTTCACCGGATTTTTGCGTTTTCCCACTGAGTTGGACTTGGTATACCTGGCTCAAAGATTGATTGTCGTATCTCTTGTCCAGAATGGCGATGATCTTGTCGAAATTGCCTTGTTTTTCAGTTGGAATGCTTTGGAGGAGTTCTAGGGCCGGACCTCTTAGCGAAATTACCAGAGAGGTAGATTTTTCTTGATTATCCCATCCATTAGCTGTAGCCACGGCCTCAAATTGTCGTTTACACATGGGCCAAGATGAACTGCCATCAAATGTGGGTGGTTTGCTAACGGAACCTTTGGTACTCACGGTATGCTGGTATTTCCCTCTCTGCAAATCTTGTAATTTTTTAATTGCTGTTTCCACTTTATCTTGTACTTCACTGTGTACTGCGTCTTTAATTGAACTGATTTCAACTTTTACGTGGCTTTGGATAGCACTTATTTCAAATTTCACCTGGTTCTGGACGGAATCGATGACATCTACTTTGATTTCAAGAGTCTCCACATTACTTTTTAGGGTCTTTATGACGCCGTTTATTTCTTTGATGTCTGATTCAACTATTTGCATTCTTTCATTAACTGTTTCATTAACTTGCGATACTATTTGCATTAGTTATTCAAATTGCATTTGTCTTTTTTCTTCAGTTATTTTAAATTCATTTTGTCGCTTTAATTCAGTTTGATCTTGTTTGTCTACAAATTTCGAGAATAATCCTTCAATTAAATTATGTTGTTCACTTTTCATCGTGGAAACTAGATTTTGTTGTTCGCTTTTCATCGTGGAAACTAGATTTTGTTGTTCGCTTTTCATCGTAGTGACAAGGTTTTCTAATTCTACTTTACGTTTTTCATCAAAAGATTTTACTAACCTTTGTTGAATTTCTTCTTGATGTTGTTTCTCCTTCTTGTCACGTTTTTCTAGAATCTGTGCAATTTTTTCGTCCAGTCCCTCTGTAACCTGCTTGACTATTTTTTTGGTAGTTTCGTCCATACAACGAGTTTCCATAAATCAAATTAGGATTTTAACTGCACTTAATCCTTTACTTCTGATCACCAAATTGTAATATAGTCCGTGGGTTCAATTTAAAATTATATAACTAATATTCACTTTCACTTTTCTAGAAACTTTTATTTACATCGAATATACAACAGCTGATTCAAATATCACAATAACCATTTTACATATAAGCTCTTTGTACAACCAACTGAACTCGCGATCGTGGCCTGCTTCCTTTATAAGACCAGCATAGAAAATTCTCGTAAAAATCATCATCACTCCTACAGGTGCCGAGTCTTTTCGAGAACCATTTATTATCTCAAAGCGTTTGTTGTCGTACTGAAATGAAACAGGGTCGGCTTTCGGTAAATTTCATAACAATATATAAATAGTCAAAGACAAAACGGTTCGGTATCATTTTCTCCTGTGTACCTCAAACGGTTTACTTATTTTTATTTTGTTTAGTAGCTACTGATGACCTTCAGTGCAGAATGCTAAAATTTATTTATAATAGTGCTTCATTCATTAAATACTCGTAAAATAAAATTAAAATTCATAATTTATATGATAATGCCATTTATTGAGCACTGGCAAGTTTGAACTTTCAGTTCTTTCTAAATATAAATTAGAGTTATGTATTGTGTGGTAAGTGGTCAATGTATTTCCGAAAATATTTTATTATTTTAACATTTTACTTTGAAATTATATTGTTTCTATTTTAAAGTTTCATACGATTTAACTAAAATTACAAAGCCCATGATATGAATACAAATAATAAGATTTAAGACAAAAAGGTAGATCTGACATCACGGTCATAATTCTAATGTTTACTGCCATCGTGGTTGTAGCGAATTTGATTTCAGTTTGACATTTCATAAGTATCTTTTCAATACAATGTGAAAATTTTCAATGTATTATTTTCAACATTTTAATATCAATACACTTTGAAACATTGTCAACAAATAAAGGTATTTTTAACATAAATTAACAGCAGGTGCATTGTGTTTCTTTATATTTTTGATATTATGCAGAAATAGTAATCATTAACTTTGTCTTTAATTTAACTTGATGAAATTATACTGAATCTGAACGGAAATATCTGAATAACGCAAAGTATTTTGGAAAAATTAACGTTTAAAAATATTGTAATTAATATTTTATTTGATATACTCTTAACAATAAAATTTATTTGATATGTTTTATACTGATAATTATTAAATCATGTTTACATATATGTATATATAAGCAGAAAATGAATTTTAATTATTTTTACATAAGTAAACCCGCAGATACTGTTTCCTGTGCTCAAATTTTATCTTATAGATATTTTATTCCTGCAAAATCCTGCCTCTTAATACAGGGTTGGTGATTTTTACTTAAAGTGAACACACTGACATTTTAAAGATCTGTATTTTATTAGAAATCTATATATAACTACGCCAATGTAAAACCATTTTCTACTGTTTGTCAACCGATATTCCTGCATTTTTGAATTGCTAATTGACTGCATTTACTATTATTAATAATAAAAAATGGAACAATCTGGCCCCATCTATTCCATAATAGCTGATCTAGCACCATTGAACTTTCCACCGCTAGAAGACAAAATTATTTCAGATCTTTTCATGTAATACAAATCAAGGCTTTTATAAATTCTTGATTTTTATTGATCTTTTAAACTCTCAACGTATGTCGTTATTTTGATTTCGCTTATTGAATCTGTCTTAGCATCGCGCATGTACAGTAACTGGAACAGTTAGACAACAAAACTAAAATCATTATCCTTTGCAAAATAATTTTTAACCTAATTGTAATGGTAGTAATTTTGTAGAAGAACACATAAAAGAGTATAATAGTAGAAAAATTGTTCATATAGCTATATTATTTTCAAATTTTTGAAAATGATTTTCGGTCGTAATTCGATCACTGGGCAATTTAATAAACTGAATCATTTAATGTTATTCCAGAATTTTCTTCTGAGTAAGGATAACAAATACGTTAATAATTAGGTATATAAGAGATAACTTTCTTATAACGAAAAGTGGTTACAAAATCAAAAAAAAAATTAAAGAGATTTCAAATGAGTGATCGTCCGATGTCTTTGACAATTTTAGGTTCTGAAGGGTAAAATTAAGAGTGAAAGGGGGAAAAGCAATTTTTGCTCAATGTGTTGTCCTGTGGATAAAATTTTTACATATTTCATCGATTATTATTACAATGACAAATCACACATTTCAGGTTAATTATGCTCTTTAATAAGGGCAAAGTAAAATATATTTGCTGTTGACAAACTTTTATTATCGAAATGTCTATGAAAAATTTCTTTGTTGCATAATTCAACTTCTAAACAAAATCAGTTTGTTCCAAATCATGATACACTAAGCGTTAGTAATGCTATTTGATTTTGCATAATGTACGGTAAGAATAAATTTAAGTGGCCACGAGTTCAGACAACCTGCACCCTAACGACGACTATCCGATGTCTTTGCTATAGTGATATGTAAAACCGGAAACGATCTCTTAAATAAGTTTTCTTTCCAATAAGTCCAACAAGTAAATATATTTGCACACAAAATTGTGGACACATAGGCGTAGTTAACTAAATGAGTTACAGTGCTGTTTCTTGAAACATCGGTACAATCTTTTCCCTTCTCCATTTTCTGCTAAATAAATCACACTTATGTGACAGTAAGGGCCCCAACGAATTTTTTTTTCATCATAACAAAAGCCTTTACCGGAAGATACAACCGATTTACCAAATAGTATCTTTGTTTCAGACAATATAATTATTTTCTTCAAATATATGCAAACCGCTTGCTTAACCGTATTTACAACAAATATATTTATTTTAGTAAACAGAAGTATAAATCATTTATCACCCCAGTTCTAAAAACATTATTCTTGATAGGAAGATTCATTTAGAGGTGACAGCTTCTGTTGTTAATGCTCAGCTCAAAGTCCGTGGCTGAAAATTAATCTTTTTAAATAAAGGTGTTGATTTTCTTTGTGTGGTCGCGCACGCATTAGTTGAGTGGGAGGGATCATTACTATACCAAGTGTATCATTTCGAATATTAATGTTATAATCTATGCCTACATATATATCTAATTGTAATGATAACGACTGTTAAAATTAATATGCAAACGAATTAGGGTTAGCAGCCAAAGATTAAATCAGTGTACTCTTTTTTATATGACAGCTTCCGGAATTCTTTTATTCCTTCGTCAGTCAAATACTGAAAAAGGTACAAATATTGTTGTTACTATAAGTACTATAAATGAAATTAAATGGTAACTTACTAAAGTTCAGGTTCACAAAATAAATTTAGCATGACTAGAGAATTAAAGAAAGTAACATTCAGTTTTTTTTGGTTGTAGTTTCATGAATTTAGATCCAAATTTGAAAACTTTTTTGATGAGAAAAATAAATGAGAAACCATAAAAATGTCGGAGGTAATATTATAAACGATGAGAGTTTTTTTTAAGTTTAAGAAAATAAATAAATAAATTTCTAGTTAAGTTCTAAAAGTAAGTAATATATGTACATATACGAGGGTGAATCAAATATGAACCGGACTTTTCTCTTTCTCGCCCTGTAGGTAATTCTAGTGGCGTGACGTCTCGATATATGTTAGGTAGGGAAGTTAAGAAGAGGGGAGTTCGTCGGTTTGGCGAGGCGTAGTCTATGCGCTGTTAGTAGCATCATGTCAGAGCAAGAGGTGCATACGACTGTTGCGCAACGTGTTGTTATCAAATTTTTGGCGCGGGAGGGCCTTAGACCGTCTGAAAATTGGCGTCGACTATCTGCACAGTTCCTCAATGAAACACTTTCAAGGACCCAAGTGTACGACTGGCACAAAAAGTTTTTAGATGGCCGAGAGACAGTGAAAAATGAGCCTCATGCACGCCGTCCCACGACAAGCATCAATGAGGCGAATATCTACGCAATTCGTGAGCTGATTAAAGGTGACCGCCATCTTACTGTATTGGCAATTGCTGAACACGTTGGAATATCATACGGGAGGGCTCAATCAACCATTTCAGATGAGTTGGGTTACCGAAAAGTGTGTGCAAGATGGGTTCCTCGCCTTCTAAGGGACGATCAGAAAGCAAACCGTCTTGCCGTATGTGAAAGGCTGTTAGCAAGGTATCGAGCAGAGGGGGATGAGTTTTTGAGACATATTGTCACCTGTGATGACACATGGGTGCATCATTATACCCCGGTGTCCAAACGTGCAAGCATAGAGTGGCGAAAACCTGGAGAGGCAGCACCGCGGAAAGCCAAGACCCGTCTTTCTGCAGGGAAAATTCTTGCAACAGTTTTATGGGATTCGAAAGGCGTACTGCTGATCGATTTTCTGCACGAACACCGTACAATTAATGCTGAGTATTACTGCGAAATACTCCAACAAGTGAAACTTGCCTATCGGCAAAAAGACAGGATGTGTCTATCCGAAGTGTGATTCTGTTGCATGACAACGCTCGGCCACATACAGCTACATTGACTTATGGAAAATTGAACAAAATGCATTGGGAAACCCTTGAACACCCACCTTACAGTCCTGATTTGTCGCCATGTGACTACCACATGTTTGGGCCACTTAAAGAAGAACTGGGAGGCCACCACTTTGAGGACAAAGAAGGTGTAGAAACGTTTGTGCGCAATTGGATATCGACACGACCAATTTCATTCTTTGAGAAAGGTATTAAATAACTTCCGATTCGGTGGGAAAAATGTATACATAAGAGAGGAGACTATGTAGAAAAATAATATGTATTAAAATTTTTATTGATCGTACCAATAAAATTTTTAAAACAAAAGTCCGGTTCATATTTGATTCACCCTCGTATATCACAAAAATATACACGTATGGGTTGATTTTTTTTGTACTATTATACATATATACATATATATATATACATACACACATACATTTAGACATATATACATACATATACATATATACATACAGGACAATCATTGCAATTAATTTTATACACTACGATGGACTTAAGATCTTTAGGTGTTTTGTCTTTAATTTTATTGAATAAATCACCAACCGTTTTTATGGATTTATATGCAAGTCTTATACTACGTTCATTTTTAATTTTGGGAGGAATTTCTTTGATGTACGGAATTGAAACATAACTCAGAGTAAGATCGAATTGGATTTGTTAATGAGGGAATTGTTAGATATTAACATATTTATATTATATATATATATATATATATATATATATGTGTGTGTGTGTGTGTGTGTGTGTGTGTGTGTGTGTGTGTGTATGTATATATGTGTATAATAATATAAAAAAAATAATCAACTGTACGTGTATATTTTTGTGATATATATGTACATATATTACTTACTTTGAGAACTTTGTCTGGAAATTTATTTTTTTATTTATTTTCTTACACTTAACAAAAACTCTCATCCCTTACAATATTACATCCGACATTTCTACGGTTTCTCATTTATATTTCAAAAAATTTTCAAATTTGGATCTAATTTCATGAAACTACAACCAAAAAACTGAATTTTACGTTGTTTAAGTCTCTAGACATGCTAATTTTATTTTGTGAAACTCAACTTTAGTAAGTTACCATTTAATTTCATTTATAGTACTTATAGTAACAACAATATTTGTAACTTTTTCAGTATTTGACTGACGAAGGAATAAAAGAATTCCGAAAGCAAGTCCCTGCATATTATTTATTTTTTCAATTCTGTAGAAAATTGTAGACATAATTCATGTACAACGTCCTACAACTATTAAGAGTTTTCAGATTTATTACAAAAATTAACATTAAAAAAAGAAAATAATTTTATTTCACAAATTCACTACATTACATTAAAAACATAATAATTAATCTGATTATTTCTTAATAATATAATGAAAACAAAAACCATTAATGTCAATGTAGGAAATGTTCAAAATACTTGATGCGAACGTCTTGGCATCATGCTAATCTGGTATAGAAATGTCTTCTAAAGTTACTCAACATCTCAGGCCTGACTGATCTAATCGCAATCATGCTTCGTTTTTTTGGTCATCTAAGTTAAAGGGTTTAATTTTCTATAGATTACTTTTGACATATCCCCACAAAAGTAGTCCAAAGACGTCAAATCAGGACATCGTGCTGGCCATTCTATGGGTCAGCGGCAATTTTGACGATTAACATGACTGTGAACTGTAAATGTGCTCACATGAGAAAACAAAACATCTTCTAATTGGGTCACATTGTTATCTCACATTACCATCATTTGTTCACAGAAATACGTTCTTCTATCGAAATCGTCTTCCATGAGCTCCTGAGTCGGCATCATGTTAAAGGGATGCATTTTAATTAATGCTCGAAAAATTTAGGTGTGGCTAACTTTGAACAGTGGGGCTGCTTTTCGACCCGAATTATGTGGGTTTTCTTGAAACCCAGGCATAATAACCATAGCGCAGCTACTTTTTATACCTGTCTTACATCAGCAAGCTGGCGAAACTGCTTTCCTATTTTCTTAATTGTTCCTTGGGATACAGGCGACAGATTTGGAAAATTTTCGTGAAATAAGCGAGAAACTTCCATTTGTGTCCGTGTGTTATCTCCATAACCAATCATTTTCTGATATTACGTACAGTTAACGAAATTCAAACGACAATAGCACTGACACTGATCACCACTGTCATGCAGGCAGACAACAAGATGCTAAGGCTATGAGTTTTTTTCAAATCAGTAAAAAAGGAACGCAGCAATGTTTTATGCTTACTGTCTCAATATCAAGAGCTAAATGGAAAGTATTGAGTGTAATGTATCGAATGTGTGAAATAAAATAAATTTCTATTTTTATTGTTAATTTTTCTAATAAATCTGAACACACTAAATTTCCGAAACAGTTGAAGATAGGTGTAAGGACATTGTACATGAATTGTGTTTAGAATTTTCTGGAGAAACCAAAAAATAAATAATATACAGGGCTTGAATTTAAAATAGGATTGTTGGTATTGCCACTATCACATGACACACCCTATATAACAACAAACAAATGCGCATTTTAAAATACAAATCGACGTGTGCTAGCGTTTCTCCCTACACGCCCTACTTTATTTGTTATCGAATTTATTCCATCAGGCTGTTTGTTTTAAAAGGCTTCTGCGGTCATTATTATAAACTAGGCTGGGATCCGGGTGCACCTGACTTTATTAAATACTCGACGAATGGACTCCTGCTTTGTAGCCATTATCAAAAGACAAAAGGTGAAAAGGGGTTTCAGAGTCTAAATCGAACTCGGGCCCTCAATCTGCCTACTACACTAGACTCACTAGGTAACTGAATTTACCGGAAAGATTTGGATGATTTCGAAATCATTACAACTCGAGCACATCGAACACTTCACTTGCCATGGTAAGTATACTATAGGGAAGTTAGTATTTTTAATTGAATAAATTCCACAGGTGTTTCATTAACTTTTCTTGAAGAATGTATATAGGATAACACATAAAAACTGTTGTAAACACATTTTTATTGCTTAATTAATTACACGGGGTCTTTAAAGTTGCAAAAATCGCAGTTTTGCAGGTTTTGTAACTTTTCAGTAACTAAATGAAAAAACTGTAAAAAATACGCATTTTTCAATTGTTCATGGATATTGTTTAAATAAGGTTGAAATTTTGAAACTAAGCAGAATGTTTCATTTTTACGTGGTAAATAAATGGTAAGAATCTCAACTTTACGGCTTAGAAGGTTTTTTGGCAAATCTGATTTTTATTCAGGGCTTTTGATTTTGCCTCATGTTTACAATGCTCCCATTTTGCGTAAATTAATTTTTTAACCAATTGAAAGAATAATTTCAATTATCCAATCTTTCAGTACAATCCCTCATGAATTTTTTTTTGGTTTTGTTTTATTGTATGTAAATTCAATTTGAAATCTACATTTTGGTATTCGGAATAAAATAAAATTTACTGGTGGGTACTCCCTTAGCCGGATTAGTTGTATCATCATCCTTCGGATTTAAAAAGATTATTCCATGGGTAGCTGGCCTAGTATTTGGGCTAGAGATGTAATTGTTGAACAGGCGTTCTACTGTTGCATGTGCGAATGTAAATTTTTGTAACCAGAAGTTTGTAATTTTGTCCAGGGTTGGTGCTTTCCAATTATTTGTACTTGCTATTGTTTTATTGATTTCTTCTTCAGTTATTTTTAGTTATGGCATTTGGTCGATTCTTTGACTTTTTGGTAACCTCAGGAACCTCAGGTTACATCCAGGATGCATCAATGTTGTGTATTGTTATTTTAGGCAGTTCTAGTTTAACTAACCTGTGTGCCACTTTTTATATTGAGCAAACATAATATTTCGTATTTAAATGTAAATGGAATAGCTATTACTAGTTGGCATATTGGCTTTATTTTGCTTGCTGCCACTGGGTAACTGCTAGGTTAAAGAATAAAAATTTCGAAAGATAATGGAATCTGTCGAAGAGGGTTTAATCATAGTTGTGTCCTAAAGGACCCCACACAAAACTAATGGAAGAAGAATGTGCTGAACTAGATGAAATTTGGTAGCACTATAGTCTTCAAGCATGCCGATCAAAAGTTTCAATGAGTCCAAAATCGTGGTAGTTTTAGAGATATCAGACTCCAAAATAGGACTTTTAGAGTTTTCAGGGCAGGTACAACTGAATAACTCACACTAGTAAACATTTCTTTTAACAATATCGCCAGACCAAGTAAAGTTTTGTTTTGGTTGTCGGAGTCCTTCAATATCTTATTACACACCTTTGTTTGACAAAAATGAAATTATATTTGAAAATTGCATCCAATTACGCCATTATATCACTAAAAATTGTAAAGGATCCCGAAGTGGTCGCGTATTTTTTTTGAAGATATTTTTTGAAAAATCGGGAAACCATTATTTTTCAGTAACATTTAGTATTGAAAATACAATGGAATTAAATACAAAAATTGTTAACCACCTTTGTGATAGAGGTTCTCAAGTCGTCTGAGTAATCTATCTATCTACATAAGATACATTCAGATGGAAAACTTTGTTATTAATAAAAATTTAAAAATGGAGTCAGCAAACCGCCACGTACACGCCATTGACCCTGGGTACAGCTTAGGGCGGTCACAAAATAACACAAACAAATGAAGACTGCTGTTTGAGCAAAATAGTTGAACAACATGAACATTTAATGGAGACATTGAGTGGACATCGGGTGCATTCTGGGAATTGCAGCGATGAGGCGCTTTGTTAAAGCGGTGTAGTAAAGGGTCTCTGCTTTACGCACAGCACTGCAGCGCTTTAATAAAGCAGTAAAGCATATAAATTCCCCGCTTTACCGTTTAATAACTAAATCAGCTGCCAAATTCTATGTTGATATTACGCAAAAGTGTCGCCAACAAGTAAGCATAACTAGTGAAAACAACTACAGACAAAAGTTTTCCTTCAGCGGAAGCAAAACGCTGTGGCGCTTCAGCGCTTTAATGGTATAATTCCCTGAATACACCAGTGATACTATCGTCAAAATGCTCACAAAGTTAAGCAAGTAACTTAATCGGATTCTGCGACACAAAAGTATAAACAAACTAAATAAAACATCTCCAAATGACCTTTAAGTGAAGGTACCTGGTCAATAGAATACAATTATCGGATTTAGTGACTAAAAACCTTCGAATGATCTTGAAACAACCTCTAAGTGACCTTTCTTGTTTAATAAAACTCAACCTCGCGATATTCCTGAACTTATACCTAAAATAGTGTAAGAGTGTGAGCGGATTACACAAGACAAGCTTCAAAGTACGGGACGAATTCGAGCTGCGACTTTACCATTGTCTTACCAACAATGGCGGACATTTTGAATTTAAGTACAAGGTAATTCTAATGCCAATACAATATTAATAATGTAAATACAATATAAATAATTTTAATTTGAAAGTTTAAAATGGCATAACTCTGTAAAAAACAATCTGATTTAAAAAATGATACCCCTTTGTATTTAAACTTTTAGGAGTGATATTCACTCCAGCTTAGTGGTTGAAACTGCAGGGTGACCAATAGGAATAAAATGAGTCCTTCCCTAAATATAAATTACGGAGTTTTCTTGTATTTTTCTTTGAAACATATTTTAGAAGTTATTTTGGGTGTCTAGTTTTCAAATGAAAGCCCTGTATACAAGCGAATTGAGAACCTCCTCCTTTTTTGAAGGTGGTTAATAATGATATAAAATGAATTGTAAATGTTATTTTGTCCTACGTAGCTCTAAACTGCATTTCTCTTCAAAACATGTTAGCGCGCCGTTTCTTACTGATTTGTTTTTATCATAATACAGTTCAACTAATTTTAATGATGTCTCTTATAGCACTATATTATTTTCGCATATGACTCTTACTGTTATAGAATGTCATCTGGTAAATGCGTTATTCCATTCACGACATACAATAACTAACTAGTT
Source organism: Octodonta nipae (assembly GCA_034190945.1). Classification (NCBI taxonomy): domain Eukaryota; kingdom Metazoa; phylum Arthropoda; class Insecta; order Coleoptera; family Chrysomelidae; genus Octodonta; species Octodonta nipae. The sequence goes on along the minus strand of CM067216.1, from coordinate 102,123,712 downwards.
TGTGAGGTGTTTGTCACTTTTGTACTACGTCTTAATATTGCTTTTTTTCACCTCCTATTAGTTGTTCAAATAGTGGTGAGGATGTAAACATAGGCTAATAATTAATACCTGCCATATATATTTTTACTTCTTCATGCCCCTTCTCCATCTGTTATTGGTTTAGAATCGTTTCTTTTAGCTATTGACTATGTTTCTGTTTCATTTTTTTGCTTGTACTGCTTAATAATTGGCTAATAATGTATTGTGAGAGTCTTAATGTAAATTCTGTACAGATACAAGAAGAACAAAAAATTTTATGCACACCATACAGTACATTAACTTGTGTATAAATTTGTGTCAGTTTTCAATTAATAGGAAAAAAATTTGTAATAGTGTTTCTTATTGAAGGCTTTAAATAATCTAATTAGGCCTAATAAGATATCTGACCACTTGTGTTTTGCCGGCCTGGCATTTCGTCAATGCTTAGCTGTTTCTTTATACAAAAAGAATGTATGTAACTACTAATTTTTTAAATATCTAACTGCATATGTTATTTCTGTTATTAAAATATTATGCATTAAATCGTTTGAATAATGTTGGCTATGTGAAAACTAGGAAACGTATTATAAATACTGAACATTCATGATGTAGTTTTTCCCATCTGTAATCATGCTGTATAAATTTTTCGTAGAGGATATTGCAAGCTTCTAACTTTAATAAAAAGAAAAAATGGCATGCTATTGTAATTTTTCGAACTTGTGCAATTCACATTCCAAAGTTTTCACATTTACACCCAAAGCATTTTGATAGCTATTCAAGAAAATCCATCAAACTTCTTCACAGTATCTCAATCTCAAATCTGAAAATTTAAGTGACACGATGGAAAATTTGCAACCCTATGCGGTGGAAAGTTTGTGTAGGAACTATATTGCTCGTTTGTGAGAAATATAAGAAAAACAAAGAGTTATTTTCTTTGGTGGATGATTTTTTGACTAAACTATTAATTTATCTAGTAACTTCAACAAAACTCTGTAATATAAGACATCAAAACTGTTTGAAATAAATATATTTTCCCTATATTTTAGTTTTCGTCGTTAATTGACTTACCCTTGTGTGTAACATCTATCTAAATAAATAAAAAAATATGTTATTGTATTTTAAAATTCTTTAAGAGGATTAACACAGGATTTGAAACAATACAATTACAGATTCAGCCAAGGCTCTGGCTTCCGAAATATCTGTACAGTAAGTTTTTCCAGATTCCAGATGTGTTGAGCTTTTCTTAGACTAGCGTATTGTAACATTAAGCTTTCATACATAGAACTGAATAACCCAACATTCATTAAATATATTTTGTCTGTTCTTTGGGTTTTCTCAACTCTACTAAATATAGTAGCGCTAACATTTACTAATAACTTTTCTTACAGAAATTCGCGGTCAATTGCGGCTAAACAAAAAAAGCGTGTATGCTAGATACCAACGAAACATTAAACCCGGGCTATCGTAATAGCAATTTTTATTGATTGCAACTACGGAATACTGTTTGGTTATACAAGTTAAGTAGCATTTGCCTAATGTTGTTGGTTTGGGTATCCTTTGGGGTCCTTCCACATTGCCCGTTATTTATTTTATAGGTATTGTCCGTAATACACTTCTGCTCCCCAAATATTTTACACATTTTTTGTTTATATCGGACAATATTTTTTCTCTCTATATACGTTTTAACCAACCTCAAAAGAGCATATTCATATATTCCTATACATATCATATTCCATATCATTAATCATTTCTGAATTGATATCTCTGATTGGTTTCCCCGGCCTGTAAATAGTCTTATATGAAACTAATAATCATTAGAGTGGTCAATAAGGTTGTAAAGACCAAAACCACCGTAGCCCTAAAGCTTATTGTACCGTTGTAGAAGAAGAAGATTGTAGTTTAATGATTCTTCATTAATTTCTTCGAAGCAGCTTAATATGTTTGAATATCTCTAATTGCATACTATTGAGGTAGATCTAGAGGGCGAGTACGATATACTTTTCCAAAACATGAAAATTAAAATCTAAAAAATTACTGCAAAAAACAGAAATCTCAATATAAATTAGAAAATAGGTACAGGTTGCACAGACTGTTGTAACTGGTTTCTTGTTTACTTATCCTTGGTCTTTTTTTCTTAAATAAATTTATTGTTTGCACTATTTGTTTATTTTGTTCTTTGTTCCGTAAAGGCTTGTTGGCTATTTTTTTCACGCATTTTCCCAAGGCTTCTGTTTTTTTGTTAGTTTCTTTATTACTCTATCTCAAAATTGCGCCTCCGCTTTTGGTCATTATTTTGTATACTAAACTCGGTATATTTTATTATGAGTACCTACCTAAACTCTTACGTCAAGCTATATGGTTTTTTATTCTCAATTATGCCTATTTAATTATTCTATACAGAAACTTATTTCTTATAAAAATTAATAATAATCTTTATTTAGCACTTAGCTAGTACAGACACAGATACATTACATTCAAAAACAAAAGTTAAGTTAACATATGCAAATCACACAAATAACGGAATACTTCCTTCTTAAAAATACATAAAGTAGGAGCACATTTGATTATTAAAAAGTTGTATACCTTCAAAAAACAATGATTTTTGTAATGATGCACTTTTTACCCCTTCAATATTGTAATTTTGCCTCGATCGAATATTGTAACCATAAAATTGTTCCCTTTTTAACTGACTCCCAAAAAGGAGGAGGTTATAAATTCGGCGCGTATTTTGTAAGGATACTCTCCGGATTTCTGCCTCTGTCACATCACAGCAATTCTCTACTAAACTACTGGACGGAAGAGGTTGAAATTTGGTATCAATATATAGTTTGGGGACCCGATCAGGAGTACATATCGTAGAAGAAGAAATTTTGATTTTAGGGGTACTTCTGTGGGGGGAACTAAAAAAATATCAACCGTTCCCCCCCCCTGATCTCCGAAACTCCTCAGCCTAAAATTTTGAAAAAAAATAGGAAATATAGAAAGTTGCCCGAACTTTACAGGAAAAAAAAGGAGAAACCATTAATATTAATTTTTGGGGGGCAAACGCATCATGTAATACATCAAATGAAAGGAACACAATTATATTTTTTTTCATATTAAAAAATAGTTAAAAAGATATTGACGAAAATATACCAAAATTTACCCATTCCCCCCCTTATCTCCGAAACTATAAAACGTAAAGTTTTGAAAAAAAATAGAGGTATAGGGTCTGACATGAAGTTTACTGGGAAAATAAGGAGAAACCTTTACTTTTATTTTTGGGGGGCAAATTACAGAATTAAATGGAAAATGTAAAATTAAAATTGTTTCTAACGCATGACGAAAACATTTTTTTTTTCATATTCTTAAAATAAATTAATTAAAAGATATTAATAAAAATTATAAAAAAATTACCTTTCCCTCGCCCCTTATCTCCGAAACCATAAGCTGTAAAATTTGGAAAAAAATAGAGGTATAGCGCCTCACGTGAACTTTACTGTAAAAATAAGGAGAAACCCCTAATATTCATTTTGGGGAGCAAATTATAGAATTAAATGGAAAATAAAAAATATAATTGTTTCTAACGGATCATGTAATATATCAAATCAAAGGGCTCATTACGACGAATACAAATTAATTTTTAAATAGTTTTAAACGATATTAACAAAAATATTATAAATTTACTTATTCTCCCCCCCCTTATCCCCGAAACTATAAGACGCAAAAATTTGAAAAAAATAGAGGTGTAGCCCCTCACATGAACTTTACTGAAAAATTAGGTGAAACCTCCTAATATTGATTTTGGAGTCAAATGACAGAATTAAATGTAAAATAAAAAATTAAACTTGTTTCTAACGGATCATGTAATATATCAAATAACAGGGCTCATTATGACGGATACAAATATATTTTTTTAATTTTTTTAAAATGAATATTTTAGAATATATTAAAAAATATATTTAAAAAAGTTAGCCATTCCCCCCTTTATTCCCCAAACTATAAGACATATATTTTTTTATTTACAGGAAAAATACGAAGAAATCCCTTATATTAATATTGGGGGCCAAATTATAGAATTAAACGGAAAATAAAAAAATATTTTTTAACGCATCATGCAATACATCAAATGAAAGGGCTCATTATGAGGAATACAAATATATATTTTTCATATTTTTATAATTAATTGTTTACAAGATATTAACATAAGGATATAAAAAATTCTCGTTTCTCGTTTTGTTTCCGAAACCATACTACCTAAAATTTTGAAAATAATTAGGGGTTCGGGAGCGCAGTTGAAAATTATAAGAAAAATTATTAGAAAACCCCCATAGTAATTTTAGGGACAAGTTATACAATTAAATAGAAAATAAAAATTCAATTTTCAAACGCATCATGTAATATATTAGATAAAGCCTCATAATGTGAATTAAAAATATATCATATTCTTAGATCATTTGTTTAAAAGATATTAATAAAAATATTAAACATCGACTTAGTATATAGATTATGTATGTACTAGCGCCAAAGTGAGCTGGCGGTTTAGGGGTGAGAAACGGTGCAATTAGTGCTATTTTAGCTTAAGGTGTGCCCTTTTGGCAATTGACGGGGGTGAAATTCGATTGGGGGTGACATTTGTTCTGCGAACCTGGGGGCCGCGTTCTCGGACCGTAGCGAAGCGACCAGGACTGCGGGAGCCCCAACTAGGGCTGCTTTGACGTGTTGAAGACGGTTGACTAGGGCTCCGATGAGGGCCCCAGGGCTGCTATGAAAATAGATGGGGGCCGTTTATAGGTTAGGATGTTGATAACAGGCTGTGATGTAATGGAGGTTATGTACTATTGGGTAGGGCTGCTGTGATGTGGATGAATGGGGGCTCACGTAGAGGTTAGGTTATATCGGCTTTATTAGAGGTTATGGGTCGTTGACGTATGGCACGGAACGTTAGTATGGGATGTCGACGTATGGCATAGAACGATGGCACGGAACATTGACAGCTGACAGGTAGTCAGGTGAAGCGCTCTCATTGGTTAACACATGCTCAGCCATACTAAGCTCTCATTGGTCAATAGTCACCACCACGTGATCTCTTTAATCACGCTAAACTTCAATAATGTATAAAATAATTTATATATTTATATTACAAAAACCGCAGCAGTGATGGGGAACTGAACCCCAGTCCACCGGTTTCCTATGTAAGCACGTAGCATATGCGCCAACAAGACGACCTTACTTACTCTTTCTATCAGTAGATAGTATGTTGAATAAAAACCCGTTTAAGACGCGTAGTAATAATATCAGTCAGGCTGGAGACACGATGACCTTGCCGAAATTCTGCGAACTTCATCTTTTAACAGGCCCACAGAAGTGTATAGACTGTCACTGTCGTGACTGGTAGCGATGCGCTCCCTCTGTGTGAGATCTGACAAAGGTGAAAACATTTTGTGTGTAGAAGACATCCGGTAGCAACACGTAATAAACACAATGTGCGGTATCGTGTCGATAGATAGCGTCCCATGTACAGTCAAAACATTAAATCGGAGCATATATTCTAATAAAAAGATACCGGGTGTCTCGAAAAATATTGGATATGTAAATTCAGGATAATAGACGCGGGGATATGGGACAGAAGATGCTGGGATTCGAGAAATTTGTCGCGGAAATTCGGGAGCTAGCATACAGGAATAATGTATTTGGAGTATAGGATTGTTGTATGGTAAGCTTCTAGCCTCTCTGCAAATGGTAGAATTGGTTGAATCAGGACTACTACAAATGCTAGAAATGGTTGGACCAGGACCGTTAAAAACAATATAAATGACTGGAACAGAACCGTTACAAACAGGGACGCTACAAATAGGTTAGTGTTAATGTTAGAAATGATAGAAACGGTAAGATGGTTACAATAGAGACGTAACAAATGCTAGAAATGGTAGGATGGTTAAAGTAGGGTCGTCACAAATGATAGGATAGTGGGAACAGAAATGTTGGAAATGAGATAGTGGGAAAGGTAGAAATGACAGGAATTTGAATGGAAGAAACAGGCACGCTACAAATGGTAGATATATTGGGAAGTCGAATGGATAAAAACAGGGGCTCTACAAATGGAAATGATAGAAAAGACCGGAATGCTGGTTGGAATATGTTTGAGGTTGGTTGACAGAACTCTGGAACCGTTGAGAGCGAGAATTTTGGAAACTGGAACGCTGCAAAGAGGAATGCTAGGAACAGCGTAACAAGGAAAAGTTTGAATGGCTGGAACAGGAATATTGGAAAAGGTAGAACTGGTTGAATGGTTGAAGTAGGACCGTTGCAAAGGGTAGAACTGGTTGAATGGTTGAAGCAGAAACGTTGCAAATGCTAGAAACACCCTAACGGGAATGGTAGGAACGGCCTAACAAGGAAACGGTTTGAATGGTTGGATCCATTGGAAAAGGTAGAACTGGTTGAATGGTTGAAGTAGAACCGTTGCAAAGTGTAGAAATGGTTGAATTGTTGAAGTAGGACCGTTGCAAAGGGTAGAAATGGTTGAATGCTTGAAGCAGAAACGTTGCAAATGCTATAAACACCGTAACGGGTATGGGAGGAACGGCGTAACAAGGAAAAGGCTTGAATGGTTGGAATAGGAATGTTGGAAAAGGTAGAACTGGTTGAATGGTTGAAGTAGGACTGTTGTAATGGGTAGAAATGGTTGAATGGTTGAAGTAGGACCGTTGCAAAGGGTAGAAATGGTTGAAAAGTTGAAGCAGAAACGTTGCAAATGCTAGAAACACCCTAACGGGAAAGGTAAGAACGGCGTAGCAAGGAAAATGCTTGAAGGGCTGGATTCGTTGGAAAAGGTAGATCTGGTTGAATGGTTGAAGTAGGACGGTTGCAAAGGGTCGAAATAGTTGAATGGTTGACGTGAGACCGTTGCAATGGGTAGAAATGGTTGAATGGTAGGAAGTTGGACGGTTGGATAGCGAAAAGATGGATGGTTGGAACAGGCATTATAGAGTTAGGATGGGAATGCTAGAAACGCGAATGCTGAATGACAATAGCTAAAGACTGGAGGGTAGTCAGCAGCATTGTTGGAATTATAAAATTGCAGGAAATGGGTCTCGTATTAGCCTACAACTTGGGGAGAGTTACTAAGCAAAAAGGTATTCAACTGGTAGTTTTGTCACCAAAGAATTTGTCACTGGGGGCAACACTAACGGATCAAACGAATCAGGGCTTTTGAAATGTCGCAGAAAAAAATTGTCACAGGGTTCGTAGTGATGAAGAGCGTCCAGGGATAGGATCATTACAAGATGATAGAATTGTTGTAGATACTGGGCGGTTGTAATATTCAAAATTTTACATGAAACAAGTGTTAACAAGTCTCCAGCCTTACTGATATTATTACTACGAGTCTTAAACGGGTTTTTTAACATATTATCAACTGATAGAAAGAGTAACTAAGGTCGCCTTGGTGGCGCATATGCTACGTACTGGTGGACTGGGGTTCGATCCCCCATCACTGCTACGGTTTTTGTAATGTAAATATATAAATTATTTTATACATTATTGAAGTTTGGCGCGATTGAAGAGATCACGTGGTGGTGACCATTGACCAATGAAAGCTGAGTATGGCTGAGCATGTGGTAACTAATGAGAGCGCTTCAAGGGGTAACTGCTTATCTATTACGTCATGACTCGTCTGTAGTATACTACGTCAGCTGTCAACCGTGTTCCGTACCTCTGACTCTACCTGTCAGCTGTCAATGTTCCGTGCCATCGTTCTATGCCATACGTCGACGTCCCATACTAACGTTCCGTGGCATACGTCAACGCCCCATAACCGCTACTAAAGCCGGCATAACCTATCCTCTACTTGGGCTCCCATCCATCCACGTCACAGCAGCCTTATCCAATAGTACATAACCTCCATTACATCACAGCCTGTCATCAACATCCTAACCTATACACGGCCCCCATCTATCTTCATAGCAGCACTGAAGCCCTCATCGGAACCCTAGTCAACCGTCTTCAACACGTCACAGCAGCCCTAGTTGGGGCCCCCGCAGTACTGGTCGCTTGGCTAGGGTCCGAGAACGCGGCCCCCACGTTCGCAGAACAAATATCACCCCCGTCAATTGCCAAAAGGGTCATAAATATGATAAATGCACCCCTAAATATTCCGTTTACACCCCCACGTTAAGCCAAAATGACACTAATTGCATCGTTTCTTACCACTAAACCGCCAGTTCACGTTGGCGATTTCAAGGTCAACGAGGTAAATTTTCGGAATTTAATTTTGGTGGATTGTGCTCTAGAAGATACATAGCCTATATACTCGACTTAATTCCCACTTTAGAAACTACACTATTTAAATTTTGAAAAATATATTTTATTTCTATTTTTAAATAATTTGAATAACAGATTTAATAATTTGTAATTTAAAACTTGACCTATTTTGCCCTTTATCTTCCAATCTACAAAGCCTCAAAATTCAGACAGTAGGCTTCCCTGAAGGTTTATTAGTAAAATAAAAATCTAATTAGAAAATTAAATACATATATATTCTTATAAAAATTAAGCGAATCCTGAAGCAGATGAAATAAAAAGTCTATGTGTGGAAAATGAAAGTGTATATTTTTTATAAATTTAAAACGCTTCTTTTAAAAAATATTAGGGTAAATATAAGAAAATGCACTCATTCCCTGCTTGTCTGAAACTGGAATATTAGTATCTTGAAGGTGGTACGGAACCCTTAGTATGCGAGTCCAACTCGCACTTTACCAAATTATTTTTTGCATGTATGTTACCTGGTTTCTTCTCCTGTGGGGCACCGATTTGAACGATTATGGTCTTGTTTAATAGAGTATATATTCGGATTGCTGAAACTTGAAATTTGGGAAGAGAATTCTATTGCTAAAGTGACGAAATTTGCGAATGAACACATGCGCGCATGAATATCGAAGGATATCCCTAACATATTGGTTGATTCCGAAACCTGTTATCGATGTGTATAGTTTTTTAAAGTGTAATCTATTATAGAATATCCCTAGGGGTCTCATATACATGCAACAAGCAGTTTGGCAGAAAATCGCCTAAAAATCCAATATTCTTATCAAAAATTCCTTTGAAGTGACGTAACTGACATTTTTTCATTAATATTTTAATTCCAAAATAATAGTGCGAGAACTGCAGGCACTAGAAGTTTTATTTGCGAATTTGAAAAATTTTCTATGTACATCCCAAGTATCTTCGGCTCCTGAAATCAATGAGTACCAAGCTCGTTTCCCAAGACGCAGCTTTTCATGTCTCATACTCGGCTCGGCCTAATAGAAAATTCAGTGACAACACATATCAAGCTCCAAACTGCTATTTGGTGCGATTATACACAGGGTGTTTAATTATAGCAAACAAAACCACAAAGTAAAGTGACAAAAGCTATAACAATAACACAGATGCATCGGTCGGAATTATATCGATATATAAAATTTCTAATATATCATTTCTTAGTGCAAATTTCAATTATACAGTGAACTTTTTGATAAGTGTTTGCTCTTCACGGCAAGGTAAGAGCAGTCACTCCTAATATTAAAAGTTCAATTTAATATGGAGTTTTCAGAAGTGTTGTTAGAGTGTTATGATTAACTAACACAAGGTATACATACACATACATACAAAAAGAATATATAAGGTAGCCATCAGTAATTGAATATATAGGATAGTGAAATTATAGGGAGGAGTAGCATAGTTCTTAAATAGGTTGGTTAATAAAACATAATTATATACTAGTTAGATAGGTAATTAGTTTATACAGAATGATACCTTTTAATGTTTAAATTTTTTACTTTGTGTATAGGTAGGTACCTAACAACAGTGAATGTGTTATTTACTGCCTAGAGTTGTAATTCGTTATAATTATTTTCAACTATTTACTTATACTTGGAAGTCAGTCATATATATTTTTTAAATGTTTTATAACTTATAAATTTTTAAGTAGTTGCCCATCAAAACTAGATTTGCCTTTTTAATAGCCTGTTTAATATGTAACCAATTTAGAGCCTGTAGCATAGCATTTATTGGAGTATATTTGGTAGAGTTTAGAATAATGCGCGTGGCTCGGTTTTGTAGTAACTTCAGTTTGTTTATATTTTCATGTGTAGAAGATATGAACAGAGAACTACAATAGTTAAAATAAGGTAAAACAATGGTATTATAAACTAAAATTTTGTCCCAGTTAAAAAGGTTTCTTGAAATCCTTTGTAAGTACCCTAACTTTTTACCTATTTTTCTACATAAATAAGATAAGATAAAATTTGAATTAAATAATGGTTTTACAACCCCTCAATAATTATCAGAAATTCAGTATGTGCATACTATTCTTCAGATGAAACATTAGATTTTTGATCTACATTCTACATGCCTGAAGACAAAACGCTAATGTTCCACAAATTAAAAAAAATTCCGTGTTCACTATATTGTTCATTAAATTTGTAATAAAATTGTGAGTTTTGTTCTTATATATCCTACATGTACCTTGGGTGTATTTTCGCAGCGTGAGCTCTTCTTTATTGAGCTGTTTTAATTGTATGTTCATTTATTTTCTGATATTTCCTCGCTGTCTTTGTTTACCTTGCTGCTTCGTCCTCTGCCGTATTGCCGCTTCCTTATATAAGTATGTAAATATTCTATTCATTATTCAACTGAGATGTCTTTTTCCACGACTGGCGAAAAGGTTTTATATGATTTCAAAGTCTATGTATTCTGTAATACTCGAATGGCTGCAAGGATTTGAATTTCATGTACAAAGACTTGTTACAATCTTTTTTATAATCATAAAAGGTGGAGAGTGCATAAATAGGGCAAGTGCATAAGCGGGCTCTTATTCACATAATATGAGAGAAATGTAGATATCTACTATATAATCATCTACTCAATGTTAATGCCATACTATACACGCAGATGTTGCCGAATTAATAGAAAAAAAAAGAAATTATGTGTTTTGTGAAATTATTTTTGGTAAGTATTAATAAATAATGTTTATATTATACTTTAAATAAATAATTTCCCCTGAGTTATTAAAATTTATTGCGAAAAAGAGTAGTGTGCTCTTGCCTCGTAAATATTGAGACAAGGTGCAAGTGCATAGCGTGTGGTGGGTAAGAGCATATGTGCTGTGCACATGCCCCAGAAAATGTCCTGCCTGATTATTTATCGTTTTACATCTCTGAGTAATATGTTTATAGTAATTTGCTACGTTTATTACTTAATTAGCTTTTTTAAAGGAAGGAGCTATGGCTCGTACTTACGTTAGAAAAACGAACAGAGGAGATTATTCAAAAGAAACGTTTCAAGCGGCTCTTGAAGAAATAAAAGCATGCCGCATAAATGCTTACCAAGCCAGCAAAAAATGCACCATACCTTATCCTACAATAAATTGTCACTTAAAAGAAAGACGTGGGACAAAATCAAAATCATTTGGCAGAAGCACTGCTGTACCAATCGAATATGAAAAACGGCTAGTCGAAGGACTGTTAAAAATGGAGAAGTATGGGTTTCGGATATCCAGAAAAGAGGTGCAAGAATTTGTTGGGCACATCACATCAGAAAGAGGTGAAGTGCAGATTGGTTTTAGAAAAAACGTGCCAGGAAAATGACAATACCGTATTAGAAGAAATTTCCACTTCCGCAAAAGATGATAATTCTAATTTATGTTCGATCTGCAGGTGCGATTTTCGTCATTACCCTATGAAGAAAGACTGGATCCAGTGCGTAACTTGTAAACAGTAGGTATGTGGAACAAGCAACAAAGGTTCCAAAAAACGACGGTATGAATATGAACGTTGTCTGGATTCGGATTAATAAATTTGCTATTAGTTCAAAAATATGTTTTTGTAACATATAAGACTGTAACATTTTAATTAATACATTTTAGATCTCTGTAATTAAGGACTTTACTTTACTAATTCCTTTGTATTTGTTTGTGTATTTTGGTTATTTGCTTTACTCTAAAATGAAACAAAATATTTGAATGCGGTAAAAAGCATTTTAAAGCAAACATTTCAGTAGTTATGCTCTTGCCTCGTAGCATACGATATAAGGTTTCAAATCGGTTTTAATACTCGGTTATGCATTTGCCCCATTTTCGGGGAGTAGATAAGCAAAGCGGTTTCTGGACCGGAAGTGGGCATAAAGGTAACCAGTCATCGAGTTCTCGCCGGGAGCTGCTGCCGAGCTGTTGGTAGTTGTTGTTTGGATAAGAAGAAGAAGACATTGGGAAAAAGAAGACCTTGGGGGTGTTCGTAGGGGTGCGCGAAAAACATTTGGGTGTGTCGCAGAGGTGCGCGCCATCTGTTGTTAATAAATGAAAGCCATTGTATTTTGGGTTGCGTGTGTTGCGCGCCATCTGTTGTTAATAATTGAAAGCCATTGTATTGTGGTTTGCAGGGTGCACGCCATCTGTTGCTGGTTGTGGTGGTTAGAGAGAAAAAAAGCTTGGCCGGGTATCGAACGCGGCTTGCCTGATTACAAAGTCAGGTACCCAGCGAGCTGCGCTAATGCGGTTAATCGAGAAATGTTTATTTGAAAAGGTAGAGTACATGCCCGTTGCGCGGGCGCGTGTTTTTGGCCGTAATAATTTTTAGAATAACGTAACGAACGAGGTGCAAGATGTCTCACCAACTACTGTTGAATGCAGATCGATAAAAATGACTTTACTTAAATCAAGCTTTATAATATTCACATTAATTTTGAAAAATGTCTTGTGTGTTAATATACCTTATGGAACCAAGGACATGGCTGTATGCCATTCAGGGAACTGTTTGAAACGCTCCAACTATACATTGATGGCTCGAGATAGATTAAACGATGGACGGTTGCCTGTATATTTTGCTCGCCTGTCAAACACAACAAAAAATTTCAAACTGAAGCTGATATTTTCTGATGACACTGAAGGTGACACTGACTGGATTTCAGCAGCTTCTTGCCAAGATGAAAAAACTTTACTATCGAACAGCTCAATGACTATACGTGATTCTAACCTACAAGAGGAGCTCTATAAAGTGCTGATTCTTATTTGTGTAACACTCTCTACAATTACAATATTATTACTTAAATTAATTGTGAAATGTATAAGGAAAAGAATGAATAATTAAAACACATAGTTATATACAATGTTTTATTTATGTAAAACACTATTCAGAAGCCAATAATAAACTACATCAACATTTTCTTTTGCACATCGTACTGAATCATTGCATGGAGAGTCAGAAGGTTCCAGTTCAACAGCACCTTTGAAATTTTCCAGATTGATTAGGTGATAGTGTGATTCCCCATCTTCGTTAAGCAGTTTTCTCAATTTGTGAATTTTCAACTCTTCAAATAACTTGATAAATAAAAAGTCATATTTCTGATGACCTCGTACATATATGTGCGTGCATTTGGTTAGGTAAATTCTCAAAATGTCGTTCATAGTATTCAAATCATAGTGGCCATCAGAGTAGTGGAGTCCATGTAGCCATTGTTCCAAATATCGTACTTGTCTTTTGTCTGCTGCTGATAGATAGTTAAACGGTTTGGGTGGTTTAAATAAAAACACACCTGTGCGTTTACGTGTCTTGATAACCAATTCTTTGGGAACAAATGTTCCCTCGATTTCGAAACCTTGAATGTCGACAATTGCAATATCCATGGTGAACCGTTGAAAAGCTGTACCGAAACTGCTTTTCTAAACAGCTGAGTGATCTAATATAAGCTTCGGACAATTTCGCTGAGTGGGAGAAATTCCATTAGGCAATCGTGGATAATTACGCAGAAGGCTCGGGTCTTATCGGGAAATCCCGTCTGGCTTTCAATATCCAGGCGAATATCTACAGTCGAGGATTCCATGGTGTCCTCACGTCGGGAGCAATCGATGACGAATAGGGTGTGCGTCTTGAATGCAACATAATCCAGTAGAGGGTGTTTGCCGCCGCCAAAGCTGGGATAAAAGTCCGTATACCTTTTGTACGCCTCACCGTACTCACTCTTTGAAAATCTAAATAAAATCTCTCCATAGGCCAAAATTCGCTGTTTAAATTTAGACGAATATTGGAAATGTGCATATTATCAAATTCCGTGGGATCCTCTTTGATGTTGCTGTGGCCATCCGTTTGGAAGGCTACGATAACGTAACGAGGGCTTTCCAGTGCGGCACACGTCTTCACAGCCCAAATTTCACACGTAGCACCTGTTTTGAGAGCAGGCAACTAACTCATTTAGCTCCCATTTACGAAACGGTAAAATTATACTGGAATCCGCTTTGACGGCTTGCAGTAAATCCAATTTAACGTCATCGTTTGGAAAAATGTGACGAACTTTGAGTTCGATGTTGTTTATTGTCACTTTGCCCTTGGTAGCAGCATCCGTGTTTATAAGGCAATCATCATCGCTACGACTTCGCACCAGACGAATTCTTTGTTTACCACACATCACCTGCTTGTAGTCGTTGAAGATGGAAAACAAATGTCCCAATGGAATGTACATGTGAAAAGTTTTATCGGCGGCATTCATATACGCTTTTTGTGGAAAATTCCACCCGGCTATGAATAGGTCCTTTGAACTGTTGGGCTCGTAGCACAAGTATCCACGAATTGTACTCACGCGACCAGGGTCTCTCACGGTTTCAATTTCCTTGCCGCACCACTCGTACTTAACGCTGTCGAAGAAGAAAGCCCCAGCATTTGGTGATAGAGAAACATCTCCATTGCCTGCTGTCTTCACCACTTGTCCCTGGATTGAGATGCAGGAATCAGCCATGGAAAACCAACAATCTGTTTGATTGACGGTGATTTCAACGATATCATTGTTGCCGAATGACTTGACTTATAGATATTAGGTTCGCAATTTCTCGCTTCTTACACTATCATCAAAATTTGGTATGCGGAAGATATCGAACATTTGAGGAGTTGACATGGTAGCCGAGCGTTTGTAGAAACAATCTGTTTGAGAGCGTGAGTGATCTCTTGAGAGGTTTCATAAAAACTGATGGTGGTCGAGGAGCGGTTGACTTCTTATATGGTTCTTCATCAAATACAAGTCGACTCATTATTATTGGAGTTGTTTCAGCTCAAGTCGAATGATGATTTCTTCACCACGAAAATTCACAAGTTCAGAGTCTTGATTCAAAATTTGTAATGTGAGGTTATGTATTTCGCTTCTGTTAATCGGCAAATAGATTAAATGCTGAGGTGTTTCGTCGATGGCAAAACCAGGATCAACTGCAACGGCAAACTCGTAAATGGTGTGTGAAGAAGTGTTGTTGTAGAAGGCTCCCTATGTGATGTTGCTATCGAGATGAATCTTTCTAACTTTTATAATGTTCACTGGTAAATCGGAACTGTGAACTTGATTGCATGGTAGCAGCTGTTTAGAGAAGCCCAGAATATCACCGATGCTGTCTTGCGATTGAAAGTCCACAGCGTACTTGCTGCTGAAAAGCTCACACTTGAGAGTATTGTTATTTGGTTTCAATGAGAAAATATTCTCAACGTCCTTTGCCAAATGAATGCCAAGTGCCTTTCTAATATAAGCTTCGATGTCACCAATTTCGTATGATTCTTCAGGCAAGTCGATGAATGTTTGCGTGTTGTGATCGTCAAACAGGTAGATCTTGTCACCTCTCTTAATGTTTGGGATGCTATTGTACGAGTGAAAACTCAATAAAGCTAGTCCGTAGTTGTAGTTGGGATCCAACTGAATAGGTGATGTGATGATCACAGACATAACTGAAAATTGGCTGCATGTTAGCTGCTAATATAGGTAAAGGTAAAACAACAATAATGCAAAATATTTATTTTTTATTATAGAGAAATTTCAAGCATAAATGGCCACAATTTGATTGATTGTATGTCTGATAAGAGTCATTGTTGTAGAGGACTTTCACTCCATTGCCAAAGTAGTTGGCTAATTCTCGGGGTGGTTTCAAACATCCAAAGCTATCAAAGTATTGAACGGTGTTTCCATTTCGCACATAAGCTACCCAATGCGTACCGTGACGACTGCTGGTATCCAAATTAACGATGGCAGACTCCCTTGTTTGTGAATTTTTAGGTAAGGCGTCTCGCATAAATACTCCCCAAAAGTGGGGGATCTTCAAATGTTTGGCATATTGCTCAAGCTCGTGATTGTAGAGTGCTCGATTGGGTAGCTTTATTGGGATTTTTTTTGCTTCTTTAAGTAAAGCCCGAAGCCGTTGCGGGACTTTTTAAGAAAAATACCGCTTCCTTTGTTCGCAAGTTCTTCCATGGCTTGATTATGGCGCTGGTCCTCCTCCAACTTCTTGCGGGCGTTCTTTGCATCTATCACGGTTTTGGCTACTCCACTGGCTCCTCCGGCAAGAGCTCCAAGTGCTGACAACCCCTCAAATAGGGGTATTAGTGGGAGAAAACCACCAATTTTCGACTCAAAAGGAATGACTAGAGGTACACGGATTTTCTTGCGACCAGCTGCTTCTTAATGACTGTTCGGGCTGCTCTCAACGCCAATAACGATATTCTTACGGACATCACTTCCAGATCCGACAATAGCTCTCTTGATTGGTAGAAACACATTCTGTCGAAAAGATTTTTTTCCACATCGTTTTTTGATTCCAAGACCCATCTTGCGTTTAGCCTTCATGCCTGTAGTTATAAGCCAAGAAGCTGCTTTTTCTCCAAGTGAAGCGTCCTTTGACTTGAATCTCTCCCAGGCTCGATTTTCCAACTCGTAATCAGCCTTATGACGATCCGCCAAAGACTTGTATTTACTGTAGGCGATATCGTGCGCTCGACAAGCAGCGTCTGTCTTATTGATTCCCTGCTGACCCTTGGAGAGACGGTCTTGAAGTTTTGTACCGGGCCCACAAAACTGATAACCAGGTAGATGTAGTTCAAATGGTAATTTTGATTGCGCTATTCAGTAGACTACCTCCTTTGGGAGTTAGCATGATACTGATTGAAGCTGAGATAGACTGCTGTATTTAATTAGTATCCGCAATAAGGATGATGTCAGTATATCGTAAGATGTATATTAAGCAACAAGATGTCCAACTGCCTATCGAAAATTTGGTCTTTGTTGAAGAATCGTTGTCATCAGCAAGTCGACACGGACAATTGTTATCAAATTCCCTACGAGCAGCATTCTGCGGACCTAGTGGTTGCGGAAAGACCAACGCATCGTTATCACTGCTATTCAATGAAAACGTCCTACGATTCGAGAACGTCTACATCTATTCCAAGTCACTCTACCAACCAAAGTACCAGCTCTTACAAGACGTTCTCAAGCTGGTTAAAGGTGTATCGTATTTTCCCTTTAAAGACAACGAAGAAGTAATTGATCCGAGTGAGGCACGCGAAGGTTCAATATTTGTTTTCGATGATGTGAATGGTGATAAACAAAACAAGATTCAGAATTTTTTTTCGATGGGAAGGCACAGGAATATCGATTCAATATATTTACGTATAGCAAAATACCTAAGCAACTGATTCGAGACAATTGCAACGTAATTGTCATATTCAGACAAGATGAGGTAAATTTGAAGCACGTCTTTGATGAGCACGTGTCTCCCGACATGGACTATGATAAATTTAAGGCAATGTGTTTGGCAAAATCGTTTTGGCTTTATTACAATAGCTAAGGACTTCAACTTGAATGTTGGCCGCTACCGTAAAGGATTTGATAAATATATAAAGGTTCAATAAAGATGATTGCTATTAGTTGATAAAAATGTCTTCATTGAGTAGCAACATTGCTGCCACCGCTCGAAAGAAAAAGATCAAGCAATTGGCACCTTCTATTCGCAAGAAATATCGGAACATGATGAAACATTGAATAAACTTTTTAGACCGCTAATGACACCGCTACAAGTTATTGCCTCAACTACGGCAAAAGTTCTCACTAAGATGCCAACACAGACCATTAAACAAGAAGTGCAGGAGCTGCCACCAGTCAAATAACATGAGTTGGAAGAGAACGTGGAGCTCAAAACTTTGCTGCAATGAATACTCGCATGTTGAAAACCGAACAAGCTATGGAAACCCAACTACAAAATATGTCGCGTCTCATTTCAAAATGCAATACAATAGAAGCTCAGTTGGAATCTGCCCGGAAAGAATATAAGGAAACCATCACAAAATTTGAAGCCTTGTTTAATGACAACCGTATATCACAGGAAAAACGTATAAATGATCTGGAACTTTCTATGAAACAAGCTCCTAAAGGTGTTGATGCAGCAGAAGTATTAAATATTGTTCGAAAGGATAAGGCTAAAGATCTTTCTGATCTAACTGAACTTAGAGACAAGATGACAAAAGTAGTGCCTGACCTTTACCGAGACATGCAAAAACTACATGATGATATTGCAAATCAAATGTTGGACCAAAATCAAAAACTTGAAGCAATCGCAGACAGTATTGCTGCAATTAAAAAGCATCATTAGGGTCAATAGAAACATGTCTTTGTCTATTTTTAAGCAGTATACAAGATGGTTCCTATAGCGAAACATTCCAAAGAAAAAGTTCAAGTCGTTAAGGAACTGCATAGACCTGTGACACGAAAGTTTCCTCGCCGACATGTAATAATCAAAGGTTTTGATGACTCCTGGCAGTCAGACCTCGCACAAATGGATCTCTATGCAAAATACAATCGTAATTTCAAGTTCTTCCTCGTGGTGATTGATTCTTTTTCAAAGTATTTGTGGACGAGACCGCTGAAAACGAAATCCGGTGAAGAGGTAACTCGTGCCTTTGAGAGTATTCTCAAGGAAGGACGGCACCCGAAAAATCTCCAAACCGACCAGGGTAAGGAATACTACAATAGTTGCTTTCAGAAACTAATGAAGTCATACGGGATCAATCATTATAGTACATTTAGTGGACTGAAAGCGTAATAGCTGAACGAGTAATTAGAACGCTGAAAGAACGGCTCTACAAGTACTTTAGTTTGGACGGCACCTACAAATGGATGGATATTCTACAGGAAATCGGTAAGGACTACAACCATCAAAAACATTCCAAGACAAAGATGAGACCTATGGACATTAATAGGAAAAACGCTCGAGATATTAAAGTATACAATAACCTGAAAATTGCTGGACCAAGAAAACTAAAAGTCGGAGATGTTGTGCGAATAAGTAAAACTAAACACGTTTTTGATAAAGGTTACCTTCCTAGGTGGAGTACGGAATTGTTTAAAATTACGCAGGTTAAAATAACTAATCCAGTTACTTATATTTTGGAAGATATGTCTGGTACACCGATTCAAGGGAGCTTTTACAAAGAAGAATTGCAAAAGGCCGCCTATCCTGATGTGTATCTCGTTGAGAAAATTTTGCAACGAAAAGGCAACAAGGTTAAAGTTCGGTGGCTTGGGTTTGATTCGAGCCACGACAGTTGGATTAGCACTGAAAACAGACTATAACACCAAGGCCAATCATAAATTGATAATAAATTATCATAAATATAGACATGTGCTTGCATTGCAAAATGAAGACTCAGGGTGAAAACATCACTGTAAAGTATTCGAAAAGTTTAAGTCAACATATCACCAAACTTAAACGATTACAGAAAGATATCAAATTTTATTGTGAAAAACAACAAGTGATGCAACATTTCAAAGCCTTACATATATGATGATGGTGATGTGGAACAGAGGAGCTCTTAGCAACAAGAGATCTACTTTTCCATCTTGACGTAGGAACACATAATTGAAATCAACCGCAATCAGGTAGTGGAAGGGGTACAACTATAAAATTGTGAAAATTTCCTACATATATTCCCAGTCCCAGTTTACCTCTCGAGTGATTTGTGAAAATGAGTACTATCAGCAGTTTTGAAACCATGGATAGTGGTTCCTATCAATTACAGTGCGGACTTGCATAGAGTGTTACAAATGTATGATGAAGCTGCCAAAAAGGAAGACTATTACTTGCTGCATTCGAGATTTCCATTACTGAATTCAGAATATGATGTTCAATGTGCACTCAGTCCTGCAAGATCCTATTCTCCAGTGGTTATCTTGCAAAAAACACCTGTAGCCGCTGGAACACCAACGAAAATTGTAATGAATATGTACGAGTGGGAAGATGTCATCATTGAGCTCAAGCTGCTGAAAACAAACTTTTTTGAAAATGTCACACGTCCAGAGTTTGCTGCCCCAGTGACCTGCGGAGATTGTCTCCATCTATCCCAGATCCAGTATGAAGACGTCAAACAAGTGTTAGTGATGAAAAACATTTGCGCACTATATTTGGATTATAGTGATGTGGTTGAACTCTTAGCTATTAACCCTATTATCTCAAGTAAAACAATTTATTTGGAGCGCTTAAATTTCTGTACTTTTTATTATAAAATAATAGATGAAATATGTTTATGGTGAAATTTACTAAATCGTTTACCAATTGAAAAATTGTTAAAACCATTTTGTTTAGATGACAGGTCTCCATTATGTATTGCATTAAAAGAACATATTTATTATTATAAAAACATTATTTTGAGAGATATTGACATTAGAAAAATTGAATAAATGCTTATACATTTAAAAAATTGTTGTTTATTTCATCAGTTCTACACCATGGAGTGTCGAGAATACTTTCAAATATACGAAAATCGATTACGTACCTTTGAAAACTGGCCTTCCGACTTCCCTGTTGAAAAGTTAGCAAGAGCGGGGTTTATCTCCCGACAAGATGCAATAGAATCCGAAAGCAGCTTAAATGACGCTGTTGAATGCCCATTTTGTGACACACGTGGTTTCAACTGGGAAGATGGTGATGACCCTGTTGCCGATCATCTGCACTGGAATCCATATTGTAGCTTTTTTGATTTTCATGACACTTACCACATGACCAGACCTATCAGACATAAAAGCAAAGTGACATTTGCGAGCAGACTTGAGACTTTCAAAGACTGGTCTATTGCCTTGAAGTAGACTTCCACCGAGCTTGTCAACGCCGGATTCTTTTACACGGGCTACGGTGACAGGATCACTTGTCATTGCTGTGGCTTAGAGCTCAAGAATCTCCTACCTTATGATGATATTACAGAGCTTCACATAAAGGGAGCAGCTAAATGTTTATTGCTTAGAGACTGCCCACCAAATCCCCACGATTTCTACTGTCCCAGTCGTTTCTATGGGACATTTCTAGCTTTTGTAGTAGCTCTAACCATTTCTAGCAGGAATTTCTAAGTTTCTAGTCGTTTCTACGGGACATTTCTAGCTTTTGTAGTGGCTCTAACCATTTCTAGCAGGAATTTCTAAGTTTCTAGTCGTTTCTACGGGACATTTCTAGCTTTTGTAGTGGCTCTAACCATTTCTAGCAGCAATTTCTAAGTATCTAGTCGTTTCTAGGTGCCGTTTCTAGCTTTTCTAGTGGCTCTAACCATTTCTAGCAGCGATTTCTACTGTCCCAGTCGTTTCTACGGAACATTTCAAGCTTTTGTAGTGGCTCTAACCATTTCTACCAGCGATTTCTACTGTCCCAGTCGTTTCAATCGGACATGTCTAGCTTTTGTAGTGGCTCCAACCATTTCTACCAAGGATTTCTACTTTCCCAGTCGTTTCTATGGGACATTTCTAGCTTTTGTAGTGGCTCCAACCATTTCTACCAGGGATTTCTAAGTTTCTAGTCGTTTCTACGGGACGTTTCTAGCTTTTGTAGCGTCTCCAACCATTGTACCAGCCATTTCTTCTGCCCCCGTCGTTCAAGTCGCAATTATTATTCCTCATATACGTATTTATTTTTTTACATTATTAGCTACCATTATCTTTTCAATGAAAACCGCGTCTACTTTTATAATTAACGATTTCCTTGTTTACAATCAACCAGCCACAGCACTTTCAACCAGTGCTCGAGTTTCGTTTGTTTATCAGTTCACCAACATGCAGTTGCGGTTTCGTTTATCTTTTGTTATTGCCTTCGTTGAATCTGAATTATTTTATTATTTGTAGTGAAATGCTAATCACCAAATATTTGGAACCTATTAATTATTTACGATGCATTTTCGGTACATTTTTTTGCTTAAAATTGCCGAATTATCTATATTAAGAGATCTAACGCCCTGACTAGGCGTCCTCTTGGCCCTGGTTTATCCGACGAAAGCAGAGACTCGAACGAGTTGCCGCTCTCGCGCATATGACCGATACATTTATTTCGTTGTTCAAAATACGTTTCGTTCATCCCAATCATTGAATATGTTCTTAAGATGTGTTTCGCCACTAATACAGTATGTGTTCCCTGCCACGGCCGATGCACCCGGCTGTGATACACCCCTTGCGACAAGCCTTGCACCCGACACGAGCCAGTCCATTTCCCGATACCTCCAATGACGTCACGGCTCGCCACCCCGACGGAAGCACCCGGCTGGCCCCCACCGTTCCTTCCGCGTATTGATGCAACCCCGCTATCCCTACCCCCGTTCCCAACCGACGCGTCCCGACGCCCGACAGAAGTCCTGACGGTTCCTCCCGGAAGTCCCGTTAGGTTAGCTCCCTTGCCGTTAGGTGTCCCGACCCCCGAAGACCCACCCCCTTAGGTTAGCTCCCTCGCCGTTAGGTTCGAGCTTGAGGTTAGTGACCCCGCAGACCACGTGGTTTTTGCTGCCAAGTGTCCCCTACACTACTTCGGGGCAAGTGCACAATTCTTGGATTTTTTACAGTTTTCTTAAAAAAAATACAATTGAAATTGGCGTTTTTGTCATTATTAATTAAAGCGTAGTCACTCAACAATTCGTTTATTGTCAATAAATGTTAAAGTATTATAAAACATATTTAAGATATTTGGGTTGAAAGTCAAACTTACTAAAAACTGTGATGCACTTACCCCACTTCACCTAACAAGACTTTCATAAATGAACTGATTTTCAAATTAGCTGTTTGGCTTGCACTTGATTTGACACCAAATTTGTTTTTATTGAGTTCACCTTGCATGTTGCATTTGATTGATATCAATACTTCGCCATTGTATTTTTCAAACTTTTTAATTTTTTGTTTATGCATTTTTTCGTCTTTAATACATTTTACTCGTGTAGAAGTTGTCTATTTTTTAGTTGAATTTTTTCAATTAGCTAAATCTATTGCCGGTTATTTTTCTTTTTTAAGGTTCCGTATTTACAATATACGGATATCCTTATACTCGTAATATCACTCCGGACTTCTCTCTCTTTCACATCACAGCAATTTTCTCCTAAACTACTGGACGGAAAAGGTTAAAATTTGGAATCAGTGAGAAGTTTGGTGACCCGAAGAGGAGTACATATCGTAAATGAAGAAATTTTGATATTAGGAGTAGTTCTGGGGGGGGCTAAAAAAATCGACCGTCCCCCCCTTCTCTCCGAAACTAAGAAATAAAATTTTGGAAAAAAATAGAAATATAGGGCGTCACCAGAATTTTAACGGAAAAATAAGGACAAACCTCTATTATTAATTTGGGGGGGGGGCAAAAAAAATTATAATTGTTTCTAACACATCGTGTAATATGTCAAATGACAGGGCTCATTCTGGCGAAAACAAATATAATTTTTTCATATTTAAAAAAAATTTTTAAAGATATTAACAGAAATATAAAAAAATTATCCATTCCCGCTACCTTATCTCCGAAACTATAAGCCGCAAAAATAAAAAAAAAATGCGAATATAGGGCCTCACCTGAATTTTTACTGGAAAAATAAGGAGAAACCTCTAATATTAATTTTGGAGGGCAAATTACAGAATTTAATGAACAATATAAAATTAAAATTGTTTCTAATAACACATCATGTAATATATCAAATGAAAGTGCTCATTATAGCGAAAACAAATATATATTTTTTTATATTTTTAAAATTAATATTTTAAAATATATTAACAAATTTATTTAAAAAAATTAGCCCTTTATTCCCCAAACTATAAGACCCAGATTTTTTTGTTTACGGGAAAAATACGAAGAAATCCCTAATATTAATATTGGGAGCCAAATTATAGAATTAAACGGAAAATAAAACAATATTTTTTGACGCATCATGCAATACATCAAATGAAAGGGCTAATTATGAGGAATACAAATATATATTTTTCATATTTTTAAAATTAATTGTTTACAAGATATTAACAAAAAGATATAAAAAATTCTCAGTTGCCGGTTTATTTTCGAAACCATATGGCCTAAAATTTTAAAAATAATTAGGGGTCCTGGGGCTCACTTGAAATTATACTAGAAAAACCCTATAGTAATTTTGGGGACAAATTCTAGAACTAAATTAAAAATAAAAACTCAATTTTCAAACGCATCATGTAATGTATCAAATAAAAGGCTCATTTTGTGAATCAAAAATATATCATATTTGTAAATCATTTTGTTTAAAAGTTATTAACAAAAACAGACTTAAAAATTTGACATATTCTCCCCTTTATCTTCCAATCTACAGAGCCTTAAAATTCAGACAGTAGGCTACCCTGAAAGTTTATTAGTAAAATAAAACTCTAATGTTAATTTTGGCCAATTAGCAATCAAGCAAATCATGAAGCAGAAAAAATAAGAAGTGTGTGGAAAATGATAGTGTGAATTTTTTATAAATTAAAACGCTTCCTTTAAAATATATTAGGGTTAATATAAGAAAATGCCCTCATTCGCTGCTTGTCTGAAACTCGAATATTAGAATCTTGAAGGTGGTATGGAACCCTTAGTATGCGAGTATTGGTGTATTAAAATTGCTTTTTAAACCGCACTTTAATTTTTGCTTCAAAACATATTTTCTATGTTTGCTTTTTTGTTTATTTAATTTTCTTAATGTTAAGAGTTCTTTTGTTAATTTTGGTGTTATCAAGTTTCTAAATATCATACCGACTGAAAATATAACACTTTCGGAAGCATTAGAATACCTTATATTTAATATTTTGAATATAAATTTTTCCAAAGCTAATAAGAAAATAACTTTAAAATTGTGAACTGGAACTGAGGAAGTGAATAGGTACAATACAACATTTTTTGTAGAACAATACCATGTAACAATGGGAGAATCATCTTTTTGTATGGAATTATAACCCACCAATTTCGACCGGCCTAAAGTTTTGTAAAATATTTTAGCTAACTTTGGCAATTGTTTTACAACCGCCTCAATTTTATCTGTATAAATATGTCTTTTCCAGATGCATAATTCGACTGAAAGTGTAGTCATTCTAAACTCAGTTCAGCTGACTTCAACAGGGTCATACACATGTGAAGTTTCCGGAGAGGCACCATTTTTTGAAACCGTGGCTGATCACCAAAGAATGACCGTTGTTGGTAAGTGCACAATGATTAATTTTTCTGTTGGCAGATTTATTATAATAAGTTAGACTAAAGACTATGTGGTATGGGAACAGAATTATTTTAGTTTACTCGATCGAGATTACAGCTTAGCTGCTGAAATGTCGTTGAGTGTAACAAATAAGCGTTTGTTGTGAGACTAAAGGTTTTATGGTTCATACAACAATTTTTAGAATTATATCATCGTTTGGAATAAGTGAAGACAGTAGACTTTGAAATTTAGGCCATATTAATTTCTGATTTGTTTTTATTCTTGAATTTCCCTTTACTATGGGTATAAAAATATTTGAATACATAAAGCATATCTATTTAACTGAACACCAAAAAACATCACTGGTGTACTAAGGAAATGTTGCCCAGACCACTAAATATTTCAATATTATTGTTTTTAGTTGTTATCTCAACCATCACACTTTATAAGTTTGCAATTTTATTTTAGAATTTAGAAACATGGTGTACAAAAACTACATATTTTTCTACTTTCATTGTATTTTAACATAACGCAATTATAAAAGAAACATTGGGAGTGAAATAAAACAGTAATCCATAAGCAATCACAACTCTTCGTATCCTAACACCAAAGTGTTTTTTTTTCTTCTCAATTCATTAACGATATTATGATCTGCACAATTCAAACATTATTTTTAAATCATTGAACGCAAAACAATATAGCGTTTCTAGTAAATAACTTTCATCAGTTGCGCTCCCCTCAACTGATTGAAGTAGTACTTGCTAATTAGTTATATGCGAATAGTTCCCCTACATTATTTCTTATCAGTCTGAGTCTTATGTCCATTTACATCGGTATGATTATCCGACAATAAAAATCATAAGTTTGCATCGGCGCTCCTGTAATCTCAAGAGGTTCTATTCAAACCTTGCAATCACCCGAAAGTTTCCGAATCATTTCTTACACGAAATCACATCCGCATTGTCATTAATTTGAAATAAAGAAAAGAACCGGAAATTCATTAAACGTTAAAATATCTGAAACTCCAGTCATATCCTTAGAGAAAAACTGGTTAATCCTGAGGGAACCCAGATATCGAAATGCAGACGCGATTTTTGTTCTCTTCTTTGCTTGCGTATTCAGTTGAAAAGCTAAATCTAATAAACGATAATTTCTCTCTCTTTATGTGGATTCTGAAATGTGAAAACCAGTAACTTTCGAATTGGGGTTAAGTTATGCTTTTCAACAAATGCGTAAATATTTCCCTGCGGGACATTTTGCTAGGTAGAAAAGTTGCTATCGGAATAAGTTGTCATTTTAATTCACGAGTTAATGCCAGCGTTTAGAACAATTTCTACATTATGAGTGAGAATGCAACCGACATGATTTGTATAAAGAAAAGAGAAATTTACCGAAAAATGTATCCAGCATTTTAAAATATTATGAATGATATTCGAATATATACTCTCTGTGACGTTAGAAGTGTTACAACTGGAATAATTGTACCAAATATGTGGAGAAAATTTCAAAGTGGACACTCACCTCCCCATCATATCCCACACATGTTCGATGGGACTTAAATCCGATGACTGGAGTGGTCACTAAGAAACATTCATTCCTAATTCTTGGAGAGAGTCTATAATTCAACGTGCGTTGTCTTATAAAGAAAAATGTAGATTAACTACCATAGACAATAGACTCTAAACCACGATGCCAATAGTCATGTGTACATGTTTCTCAGTGCGTCTTATCCTTCTACGGCCATCGTTCCTACCTAGACAGTTAACATGTTGATCTTGTTCGTGATCCTCTATCTTCTCGCCACACATGACACCCACGCATTACCTTCATGGCAGTTCAAATAACATGGCAGTATATTAAACTGTTTACAACTTTTGTTGATACGACAATTGGTACAGTTCGTGTGTTGTTTATGTACCATTGTCACTTTATTTTTATATTATTGTTGTTACGGATGGCTGTGTCAAGTGTTTTTCTAGAGACTTTATCTACTGAAACTATGTCCGGTCTTTTGTGAGCAACTATTTGATTGGTCAATATTGTGTAGTCCCAATTCAGCTTGTGGTTATTGCCTTCTAAAACAGATTGGCGGTTACTGTATATAGAAAAGTATTACAGACCATAGTCTGTAATAGTTAAAATCTCAGTGCTAATCCCTGGTACGCTGTTTTGGTCACAGGATCGTGTCGCTTTTCATACTCAGTTGCCGCTAACGCCTGACAACCTCCTACAATATGCTGGATTGATTCTGCTATCTGTCTTGTCCTATAAAAATATCTTTAACGGTGTACTTCAGATAGTTGTTAGTTGGAATTACTTGACGCTATAGTGCCAGTACAAAGCCTTCCGTTTCTGAAAACATATGACCAGAGATCAAATAGTAATTTAACCCTAAACTATCTACTTATTTTTGGTTGACGTCCTTTATAAGTCTTCCATGAAGGGGCTTTTGAGTAATTTCTGAACGTGTAACTGGTGGTGTGATTTGACTTGCTGTGTTGTCAGTAGCAGATGTGAGTTATCAAGCTGGCAAATAACTGTGTATTTATCTGAACATTTATAAGGGCGTTGGTTTAATTGCTTACCTAAACCTGCCAATCTTCTTCTTTCTGCACACAGAACTCTGGGGGTAGTGATTTTTACCATTTGTTAGTAGAACTCAATACTTTCCGTTGTAATTATTCAATGTCAGTCACATTTTAATTATTTATGCCTAAAGAGTAATTGAGCACTGAACACGCGTAGGTCTTAATACCCTGAAACATATTTTTACTGGTAAGTTTCATCCTCAACAGTCTTTTGACCGCTGTGTAAAGTTCTTCTTGATGGTGGAATGCTCAATTCGTTGAGGTTGTTCTATTCCCAAGTATTTGTATATCTGACCTCCCTCCATGGATTCACTTGAAGTATCATCTTTTGTTTTGTAGGGTCGTTGCTGTATTTTGCTGTTTACTATATTAATAATCCTGCATTTATCTAGGCCAAATTGTATACGAATGCCAGTAGAAACTCTTTTAATAATTTAGACACACCATGCATCTATTGGTTTGTAGCCTCATTAACATTATGTTGTCCATACACCGCAAACGCTTTATATTTAATGTAGTTTTATGACTGAACACCAAATTAGGCAAATACCGTTTAAATGAAATTTAGAATCATAACATGTGAAAACTACAGCGGTCCTTAAGAATACCCATCTCAAAGGAAAGAACCTATGGTTATGGGGCAATCGGCATCATTCAGAAATATTCTTATTTTTCCAGGTGCACATAGAATGTTTTAAGAAATTAACAATATGTTTATATGCTTTCTAATGTTTCATTATATTGTTACGAAATTTACCCAAAGCCGACCCTGTGTCATTTCAGCACGACAACAAACGCTTCAAGATAAAAAAATACGATTTCGAAAAGGCTCGGCAGCGGAAGGAACGATGGTGATTTCTACTGGAGAATTCCACGGGGATTATAAAAGAAGCACGCCACGATCGCAGTTCAGTGATACCGCGACGACTAGCTTATATGAAAATGTATTGTGAATCAGCTGTTTTAAATGTAAATAAAGTTCTAGAAAAGTGAAAGTAAATATTAGTTGTTATAATTTTTAAATTGAACCCACGAAGTACATAACATTTGGTGTTAGAAGTGAAGGATTAAGTGCAGTTAACATCCTAAATTGATTTATGGAAACTCGTAGTATGGAAAAGATAGACGAAAAAATTGCACAGATTCTAGAAAAACGTGACAAGAAGGAGAAACAACATCAAGAAGAAATTCAACAAAGGTTAGTGAAATCTTTTGATGACAAACTTAAAATTGAGTTAGGAAATCTTGTCACTAATATAGATGAAAAACGTAAAATAGAATTAGAAAATCTTGTTTCCACGATGAAAAGTGAACAACAAAATCTGATTGAGGGATTATTCTCGAAATTTGTAGAAAAACAAGACCAAACTGAATTAAAACGACAACATGAATTTAAACTATTAGAAGAAAAACGACAAAATGATTTTAAAGTATTTGAAGAGAAACAAGAACAAGTTGAATATAAGCGAGAAAATGAATTTAAAATAACTGAAGAAAAAAGACAAATGCAGTTTGAACAATTAATGCAAATAGTATCGCAAGTTAATGAAACAGTTAATGAAAGAATGCAAATAGTTGAATCAGACATAAAAGAAATAAACGACGACATAAAGATCCTAAAAAATAATGTGGAGACTCTTGAAATCAAAGTAGATGACATCGATTCCATCCAGAGCCAGGTGAAATTTGAAATCAGTTCCATTAAAAACACGGTACAAAGTGAAGTAAGTGAAGTACAAAATAAAATCAGTGCCATCCAAAACAAGGTAGAAACAGAAATCAAAAAAATGCAACAGGACTTACAGCGAGGAAAATACCAGCACACCGTGAGTACCAAAGGTTCCTTTCGTAAACCACCCACATTCGACGGCAGTTCATCTTGGCCCATGTATAAACGACAATTTGAGGCCGTGGCTACAGCTAATGGATGGGATAATCAAGAAAAGTCTACTTCTCTGGTAATTTCGCTAAGAGGTCCGGCCCTAGAACTCCTCCAAAGCATTCCAGTCGATGAACAAGGCAATTTCGACAAGATCATCGCCATCCTAGACAAACGCTACGACAATCAATCCTTGAGCCAGGTATACCAAGTCCAACTGAGTGGAAAAACCCAAAAATCCGGTGAAAGCCTCCAAGAATTCGAAGCAGAAATTAGACGGTTAGTTCACTTGTCCTACCCAGACCTGCCAGAGGAAACGAATGACCAGTTGGCCACACAGAGTTTCATAAACGGCATCAGAGATGTGGAAGTACAAAGAAATTTAAGACTGAGTGGCGTCAAGAAGAGTAATGAAGCTCTACTTCGGGCTTTGGAAGTAGAGGCCGTCATGAACATGTCCAAGCCGAGGGTGCGAGCAGTTTCCTTCAACCAGGAAGAGTCAGAGTCACCATTTCAAACGCTGCTGGCTGGTCTGAACAAAATATTAGAACGGTCACAAAGAACTGGCACCAGAGGGGCATGTTACCGCTGCGGACGGACAGGACACTTCCAACGTGATTGTCGAGTGAGGCCACCTGAACAATCACCGACCAGGGGTAACCAACAAAACAGCCACATGTCCAGGGACCGTCAGTCAGTCAGCATAGGGGGGCGAATGCTGACTGTCCCTCCACCAGCCCCCAAAACGTTATCCATCCGGGGATTCTGCAGAGATAGCGGCAGCCTAGTCATCAGAGGCACCATCAACGGGCGAGCAGTTACCATCACCATCGATACCGGCGCCGCTGTGTCCATTGCCAAGTCCAGGGTTTTGAGAGCATCAGAAATTCGGCCAGTTACCAATAACATCCAGCTCAGAACAGTCACCGGCGAGTCCATGTCAATACAGGGTGAGGCAGATGTCGTGCTACAGATAGGGGACAACATGATCCGGCATAGGGTCCTGGTAGCGAATATTGAGGACGATTTTATACTGGGAATGGACCTAATTAGCCAGCATGGATTTATGTTCGACCCGAGATATGATGTTCTTCGGTTCCTGAATGAGGAATTTGTATTGGCACGGCCCGTCAACACATCATTCACGCCCATAAAAATTGTGGCAAAGTCTTCAGCTAGAATTCCCGGTCGAACAGAACAGATTATTCATGGGCAGCTAGACAGCAATCCTGGGAGCTGCGTTGGAATGGTGGAGCCCGTACACTCAGCTCATGACTACTTAGTTGGACGGGCTATAGTTAAAACCGGACGAGATATACCAATCAGAGTCCTGAATTTGTCCAACAACCCCCAACGGAGCAAGGGTAAATCCCCAAAGCTTACACCCGCCTGGGATGGTCCATACGAGGTGGTCAAGAGGCTTAATGACGTCGTCTACCGGATCCGTCGAAACCCCAAGGCTAAATTAAAGGTGGTTCACTTAGATCGACTCGCTCCCTACCATGGAGGGGATGTTTCTGATCGGGACGATCAGAATTAAAGGGGGGGGCAGTGTTACGAAATTTACCCAAAGCCGACCCTGTGTCATTTCAGCACGACAACAAACGCTTCAAGATAAAAAAATACGATTCTCGAAAAGGCTCGGCAGCGGAAGGAACGATGGTGATTTCTACTGGAGAATTCCACGGGGATTATAAAAGAAGCACGCCACGATCGCAGTTCAGTGATACCGCGACGACTAGCTTATATGAAAATGTATTGTGAATCAGCTGTTTTAAATGTAAATAAAGTTCTAGAAAAGTGAAAGTAAATATTAGTTGTTATAATTTTTAAATTGAACCCACGAAGTACACAACAATATGAATCAGCCAGTCGTGTGGTTCTGAATCAAAGGTATGGTGGTAATCAACATGTGGTAACATGAAGTTATAACTTTCTATAATGTTGAGAGGCAATTAACGCTACTTTGCTGAATCCTATGTACATGGGTTCACCTTTGTTAATATGAACATAACACCATGTGTAAGGAAACAAAGCATCTTGTGTGGATGGGTGATTAAGTCATCAATCAGACGAACCTGAAGCTACCCGTTAAATTTAAAGGGTTAAAGGTGTCCATACACGAAATGCAGAGAGACCTTATATGCCACTAATATTAATCAGACATAAATAATAAACAAATATTTGTACCGTCAAATATTAAATTAAACAAAAAAAATGGAAAATACAGTAGTTTAATGCGAATTATCTGAAAACTTTTGGACATGCTTGTACATCGTGAATAAGTTGAGAGTTAGGATCAGATGTACACTGTTCAGTTACGATAGAAATATTTATAATTTCTTTTTGCAAAATTTTCGAACCCAGATTCTTTTTGGTTGGTCTTCAGTTTACTATTTCGAACCAATATAACAGAGGGTATAAACCGATGGCGAAATATACTTGCGAAATTATTCACTGTTAAGGTATCTACTGTGACTACAAAAGCTCGTATCTTCGGTATGCAAAATTTTTGGGCCGTGATATTTTTTGTTGATATTCAGTTTAATATTTTGAAGCAATATAACCCCGGATCTAGACTGTTCGCGAAATAGTTGCGAAATTTTTCACTGATAAGGTATATAATGTGGCTACAAAAGCTCATATCTTCGGTTTGCAAAATTTTTGGGCCGTGATATTTTTTGTTGATATTCAGTTTAATATTGTGAAGCAATATAACCGAGGATCTTGACCGTTCGCGAAATAGTTGCGAAATTTTGCACAGATAAGTTATCTAATGACCATACAAAAGCTCATATATTCGATTTGCAAAATTTTTTTACCGTGATATTTCTTGTTGATATTCAGTTTAATATTTTGAAGCAATATAACCGAGGATCTAGACCGTTCGCGAAATAGTTGCGAAATTTTGCACAGATAAGGGATCTAATGACCATACAAAAGCTCAAATATTCGATTTGCAAAATTTTTTTACCGTGATATTTCTTGTTGATATTCAGTTTAATATTTTGAAGCAATATAACCGAGGATCTAGACCGTTCGGGAAATAGTTGCGAAATTTTGCACAGATAAGGGATCTAATAAGCATATAAGAGCTCATATCTTTGGTTTGAAAAATTTTTAGGCCGTGATATTTTTTGTCGATATCCAGTTTAATATTTTTAAACAATATAACCGATGATCTAGACCGTTCGCGAAATAGTTGCGAAATTTTTCACTGATAAGGTATATAATGTGGCTATAAAAGCTCATATCTTCGGTTTGCATAATTTTTGGGCCGTGATATTTTTTGTTGATATCCAGATTAATATTTTGAAGCAATATCACCGAGGATCTAGACCTTTCGCGAAATAGTTGCTAAATTTTTCACTGATAAGGTATATAATGTGGCTACAAAAGCTCATATCTTCCATTTGCAAATTTTTTGGGCCGTGATATTTTTTGTTGATATTCAGTTTAATATTTTGAAGCGATATAACCCTGGATCTAGACCGTTCGCGAAATAGTTGCGATATTTTTCACTGATAAGTTATATAATATGGCTACAAAAGCTCATATCTTCAGTTTGCAAAATTTTTGGGCCGTGATATTTTTTGTTGATATTCAGTTTAATATTTTGAAGCACGATAACTCAGGATCTAGACCGTTCGCGAAATAGTTGCTAAATTTTTTTTATAAGGTATCTATTATGCCTACAAAAGCTTATATCTTCGTTGTGCAAAATTATGGGCCGTGATTTTTTTCTTTAGTCTTCAGTTTAGTTCTTTGAAATAATATTACCGAATATTCAGATCGTTTGACAAATAATTTCGAAAATGTTTACTGATTAACTCGCTACTGGTTGCTAGGCTTTTAGGTTCGGTATGCAACATTTTTTGCTGGGTGTTTACTTTTTCGTTATTCTTCGGTTTTGTATTTTATTGTTGGATTTCGCTTACGTTTTTAATAACAAATACCATTAGAATGTTCTACTGCTGTTCTCAATAATTTTTGAATAGAATCAAAAATTAGATCCAACTATTCGACACTTCACTTCACATATATTAACAACACTTCACATTATCAATTCTTTACATTAATAATAGCTTTTGTAATTATGTCTTTAGAAATAATCACTTTATTAACCATTTTCACTATATATTTTATCACATTACCTCATAACATAACAAAAGATTTTTTTGTTATTTCCTACCCTATGTAAATGTTTCAGTGTAATGGAAATAATATAATTTAATGTCTTGTCGAAGCATGAACTGTTAGTTATTTTATAGACCCTTAAACTCCAACACGTCGCTGGTTGACCGCGTGGACTACCAACAAGGTTAATACCTTAATAATTTAATCTACTAGTGAATTGAGCAAATTCAAGGGCATTTTAAAATCAGTATTCAACGGTTGGTAAATGTTATATTATCACTTAAAAAGATGGGATGACTGAACTTTGTGAAATGCTTGCCTCCATTCCGCCTTTCCGATTTTTTTATTTTATTGCTTGTTATTACACTATTAAATCCTTTAGCCTGGCAGTTACTGAATTTTTTTACAACCGAACGACCCCAAAGTCCCTTGCATCAAGTCGGACTTTTGAAGTTACCGACCGTTGGTGGTTAGGACGGATTGATCGAAAAGTACCGCAATAAATTATAATTGTAACACCCACCGAAAGCAAAATAGGGTACAAATTTGTAAATAACAGCCAGGCAGTAGAGAATTTCGCATCTATTTCGCAAATGGTGAGGGTCCTATGTGAAAGTGCTTCAGAGTACAAAACTGAAGACGAACGAAAATAAATTACAGCGGAAAAATTTTGCATACCGAACATACTAAAGTGAAAACCAATGAAAAAAATTATGGCTCAAAAATTTTACCAACCCAAGATATAAGCCTTTGTATGCATAGTAGATAAATTAGCAGTGAAAAATTCTGCAAATATTTCGAGAACACTCTAGATCCTCGGTTATAATGCTTCAAAATATTAAACTGAATATCAAAAAAAAAAATCAGGGCCCACAAATTTTGCAAACCGAAGATATGAGCTTTTATATGCTCATTAGATAACTTATCAGTGAATAATTTCGCAACTATTTCGCGAACGGTCTAAATCCTCGGTTATATTTCTTTAAAATACTAAACTGAATATCGACAAAAAATATCATGGCCCAAAATTTTTACAAACCGAAGATATGAGTTTGTGTAGTCACAGTAGATACCTTATCAGTGAATAATTTCGCAACTATTTCGCGAACGGTCTAGATCCTCGGTTATAGTGCTTCAAAATATTAAACTGAATATCAACAAAAAATATCACGTTCCAAAAATTTTGCAAACCGAAAATATGAGCTTTTGAATGCTCATTAGATACCTTAACAGTGAAAAATTTCGCAACTATTTCGCGAACGGTCTGGATCCTCGGTTATATTGCTTCAAAATATTAAACTGAATTTCAACAAAAAATATCACGGCCCAAAAATTTTGCAAACCGAAGATATAAGCTTTTATAGCCACATTATATTCCTTATCAGTGAAATATTTCGCAACTATTTCGCGAACGGTCTAGATCCTCGGTAAAGGTGCTTCAAAATATTAAACAAACTGAATATCAACAAAAAATATCAAGGCCCAAAAATTTTGCAAACCGAAGATATGAGCTTTTGTAGCCACATTATTTACCTTATCAGTGAAAAATGTCGCAACTATTTCGCGAACGGTTTAGATCCTCGGTTATATTGCTTTAAAATATTAAATTGAATATCAACAAGAAATATCACGGTCAAAAAATTTTGCAAATCGAATATATGAGCTTTTGTATGGTCATCAGATACCTTATCTGTGCAAAATTTCGCAACTATTTTGCGAACGGTCAAGATCCTCGGTTATATTGCTTCAAAATATTAAACTGAATGTCAATAAAAAATATCTCGGCCCAAAAATTTTGCAAACTGAAGATATGAGCTTTTGTAGCCACATTATATAACTTATCAGTAAAAAATTTCACAACTATTTCGCGAACGGTTTAGATTCTGAGTTATATTGCTTCAAAATATTAAACTGAATATCAACAAAAAATATCAGGGCCCATAAATTTTGCAAACTGAAGATATGAGCTTTTGTAGCCAAATTATTTACCTTATCAGTGAAAAATGTCGCAACTATTTCGCGAACGGTTTAGATCCTCGGTTATATTGCTTTAAAATATTAAATTGAATATCAACAGGAAATATCACGGTCAAAAAATTTTGCAAATCGAATATATGAGCTTTTGTATGGTCATGAGATACCTTATCTGTGCAAAATTTCGCAACTATTTCGCGAACGGTCAAGATCCTCGGTTATATTGCTTCAAAATATTAAACTGAATGTCAATAAAAAATATCACGGCCCAAAAATTTTGCAAACTGAAGATATGAGCTTTTGTAGCCACATTATATACCTTATCAGTAAAAAATTTCACAACTATTTCGCGAACGGTTTAGATTCTGGGTTATATTGCTTCAAAATATTAAACTGAATATCAACAAAAAATATCAGGGCCCAAAAATTTTGCAAACCGAAGATATGAGCTTTTATAGCCACATTATATAACTTATCAGTGAAAAATTTCCCAACTATTTCGCGAACGATCTAGATCCTTGGTTATATTGCTTCAAAATATTAAACTTAATATCAACAAAAAATGTCACGGCCCAGAAATTTTGCAAACCGAAGATATGAGCTTTTGTAGTCACATTATATACCTTATCAGTGAAAAATTTCGCAACTATTTCGCGAACGGTCTAGATTCTCGGTTATATTGCTTTAAAATATTAAATTGAATATCAACAAGAAATATCACGGTCAAAAAATTTTCCAAATCGAATATATGAGCTTTTGTATGGCCATTAGATACCTTATCTGTGCAAAATTTCGCAACTATTTCGCGAACGGTCTAGATCCTCGGTTATATTGCTTCAAAATATTAAACTGAATATCAACAAAAAATATCACGGCCCAAATATTTTGCAAACCGAAGATATGCGCTTTTGTAGCCACATTATATACCTTATCAGTGAAATATTTCGCAACTATTTCGCGAACGGTTTAGATCCTGGGTTATATTGCTTCAAAATATTAAACTGAAGAACAACAAAAATATCACAGCCCAAAAATTTTGCAAACCGAAGATACGAGCTTTTGTAGTCACAGTAGATACCTTCACAGTGAATATTTTCGTAAGTATATTTCGCGAACGGTTTATACCCTCTGTTATATTGGTTCAAAATAGTAAACTGAAGACCAACCAAAAAAAATCTGGGTTCGGAAATTTTGCAAAAAGAAATTATAAATATTTCGATAGTAACTGAACAGTGTACATCTGATCACTAACTCTCAACTAATTTACGATGTACAAGCATGTCCAAAAGTTTTCTGATAATTCGCAATAAACTACTGTATTTTCCATTTTTGTTTGTTTAATTTAATATTTGACGGTACAAATATTTGTTTATTATTTATGTCTGATTAATATTAGTGGCATATAAGGTCTATCTGCATTTCGTGTATGGACACCCTTTAAATTTAGCGGGTAGCTTCAGGTTCGTATCAATCAGGGTCGTTATTTTTTTATTTTATGTTATAGAGATTTTTCATTACATTGCGACTTGACCATACAATGTATGGCACGCACACTATCTCCAAGGCACGCATAGCGTGTCTTTAGGGGAAAATTCACTAAACCCCATATATCCTAGGTATCATAAGAATTTAGCTCTATGGAAACTCTTACCAGGTTATCAGACCCATGGTTGCCGTCATGGCTGCAGTGTCCCATGAATTTTCTGACCGTCCAAGCTGTTCCTATCCGGACGGCTTTTTGAATTGGAAAATATATTCGTCCAGACCAATGTATTTTAAATTTTTTAGTAGATGTTTTGGGACTACTCCTGTCGTTGACATAACAATTAGTACAGTTAGTGTGTTGCTCATGCCCCAATGTGTCTTTATTTGATATTTATATTATTGTTCTTAGGGATTGCTATATCAATTAAAGTTGTTTTGCGAGAGATTATGTCTACCAAAACTATATTTAGTCTATTGTGATCAACAGTCCGATCAGTTAGTATCGTGCGGTCCCAGTACAACTTGTAGTTGGGTTTTCCTAAAACAGATTCTGGTATGTATTTTATATTCAGTTTGATTCAATTCACTTTAAAAAAAATTATTTATTTAGAAACATACAAAATTAAAATTGAACAATTAAATTACTTGAATAACTTAATACTATAAATGATATTATTTGAATGACAACACGAGAACGTTTCCAGTTGCTTTTATAACATTGACAAAAGTGCTGATGCAAGTCAGCGTTTTTACTGGGTAAACGGACTCGTGTAGGTTTCCGGGAAGTTGTTTGCATATAATTCAAGATGATATTTGATATCCCTGAGAAGTCACGTACGCTTTAAATTCCGTTGACTTCTCGACTGTGTGAACTAAGTGCTGATATATTTTGCATATAACAACTCCCCTTACATATCAAAAGTTGATGCTATAACATCAACTTTTAGGAACATAAAATAATATAAAATGATGTTTGAATGGTATGAATAATAAGTAATAAGTGTATAAAATATGAATAAAATAAAGTAATAGGTAAAAATCAAATTAATATTTGTAAAATAAAATCAAAATATGTTAAAATAAATGAGCAATAAAATAATACGAGTAATAATTAAATGCTTAACCTAAACATAACAAAATAAAATATAAAGTAAAAGGAAATGTGAATAAAAATAATGTGTAGAAAAATAAAAAGGTTAATGATATAAATCAATATTAAAAATGGTGTTTTTAGAGAACATAAAGGGTATCCTAAACTTGCGTCTCTAAGCTTTGTTCTGTTTTCAAAACAGGCCTAAGCTTGGGGAAGAATTTGAGTCTTGGCTGAGGCACTGAAGTCTGGTCAGGATTGCAGTCCTTTGGAGGTTTTACCATCCTCTTTTTGACAGCTTGGAAGGTGATGAGTGCTGCTATGATCATGAGAGCAGCTATGGTATTATAGGTAAACCAAGAGATATTTTTGGTTACAAACGGCTGGTTTATGAGACCATCGAGGTCTCTGGAATATTGTTCCAATTTGTGATTTGCTACGTCTAATTCTTCTACGTTAAGCGTGTTCAGCTTCAGGGGCTGAAGTTCAGGAATTATAATTTTTTCTGGCACTGCGTCGCAACAGTTGAACGGCACTGTTACTGGTTGGAAGGTTTCTAGAACATCGGTTCGTTTACCAGATTCGGCTTGAACTTTTGTAATTCCTATAAACGCACTACACTCTGATTGAAGAGTCAATATGGAGTTGAGGGAGATTGTAAGAGTTTTTGGGTTTGTTTGAGCGCAATTCACTGTAACAGTTATGGGTTCAGAAGTAATTATGAGCCATGTATTGGGTTCTAGTTTTTGAACGTTGTATCCTTGAGTGAATATTAGTGAGCTTTTACAGTTGTCGGGTACCTTCTGGACATTCTTTAGAAGTTGAGCTTCACATAACACGTTTGTGTCAATAGGATATGCGTAAAGTTCAGAACACAGTTTCTTACGAGTGGATAACGGTTTACACGCACTTAAGTCTTTGATCGGAATGAACATTAAAGAATCATCATTCTTTGCAAGATATTTTTGAGTGAAGGATAGCATATGATGTAAACCTGTTCTTTCATCGTATATAGGGATAGGATATAAATGAAAGACTGTGTAAAGATGTTGTTCGACTAAAGGGATTCTTAACACAAATATAAAATCGGTGTATGTTTGAAATGCCTCTAGTTCAATGATTTCCAGATATTGTGCGATGCTCGAGTACTTTACAGCCAATGGAAGGTTACTTTTTACTAAATTTTGCGATATTTTCTGTAATGAGGTAATAAGATGTTCTGGTGTTAAAATTGAAGAGTGAATTATTTTCAGACGCGCGAATGTGATAGGATTTAAAACATCATTTAAATTATCTTCTAAGTAGAGATAGTTCTCCATAAGTTTTTCACACATTTCAAGTAGTGCGAGTTTTGATTCGACGTAGGCGACCTGATCATTAATTTTTCCGATAGTGTTTTCCAGCTTTATCATGTTATCGTTAAATAGTTTCTCGTCAATTCTAAGATTTTGGATAGTTACGTTGAAGTTTTTAATTACTGATGTGGTGACACTTATTTGGTTTTTTTGTAAGTTCTCAATTTGAAGTTGGCCTTGATTTAAGCGATTTATGCTTTCGGTAAAGTATTTTCCGTCGGCGGCGTCTAAATTACCGGTGATTGCCTTAAAAAGAATACCTGCCCCATCAAGTATACCTCGTTTGTGTCTTTTAGTTTCCATGTGAATGTCAGTAAATTTCTTTTTGATTGAGTTAGAAATTTGATTGAGAAGGTTAATGTGGGTTTGTAAGTCTGCGCGAAAGTAGTTCATAGCAAAAGAATTGAAGTTAACAGTTTTTACAAGAGTTTGTAATATTCTGTTATTTGTTGTAAATACTTGTTCTAGTGTAGAAATGTTTCTGTGTACTAAAAGTGTCCATTTATCATTGGATACAGTTATTTCTGCTTCGTTATGGAAGTAGATACCTAAAGTATTGTTTATTGGTTGTATTTGAAATTGGGGTACTGCTGACCCGAACAGCAGGCAAAACCTGAAACAGAAATTAACTTTCTGAGAACGGTTTCATTCGGTCGAAATTTACTTTTGATTTTTGGTTAGTTTTAGGGTTTAGTACTGTTGCGGAGTTTCTGTGAATCTCCAGGATTTCGAAAGGACCATTGAATTTATGTTGGAGTTTGTCCTTGATCTGGGCTTCTTTAATATAAACTTTATCGCCTATTTTATAGTTAGGGAGATTTTCAGAAACGTGTTCATCAAATCTGACTTTCGCTTTATGTTTATTGATTTCCGTTCTTTCGCGAGCAATTTTATAATAGTGAGAGATACGATTATTGAGATCTCTGATGTATTTAGTTATCAGGGCTTGTTGGTTGTAGAGAGTTTCTGGAGTCCTACTCGAAGTATGTCCATAAACAAGTTCGTAAGGGGTGAATCCATGAGTTTTGTTTACCGAATTGTTATATGCAAAGATTGCATAAGGGAGGATGTTAAAAGGGTGTTCGTCATGATGTTTATGGATTCTAAT
The DNA here is from genome assembly GCA_034190945.1 of Octodonta nipae. NCBI lineage: Eukaryota > Metazoa > Arthropoda > Insecta > Coleoptera > Chrysomelidae > Octodonta > Octodonta nipae. Next base: position 102,082,858 of record CM067216.1, on the reverse strand, counting down.
CATCTTTAATAAGGTCGAGTGGAATCGTTCTAATGAACCATTTGACTGGGGATGTCCCACACTAGAATAAGATAGTTTGATGTCAAATAGCTTACACAAGTCTCTCATTAGTGTGTTGTCGAATTCCCTGCCATAATCACAATGTATCCGTAATGGAGTACCGAAGTGTTGGAAATAGAGTAGTAAGGTACTAATAACGGTTTTTGCGGATTTGTCGGTTATGGGGTAGGCCTGAGAGAATTTTGTTAGTTCGTCCCGGATAGTTAATGCGTAGTTTTTTGTCGGGACTTCTAGAATATCGATGTTGACGCGTTCAAAGGTTGTCCGTGGAGTTTCAGTAATGACAAGTGGGCTGTCGAGATTTATCCGGTAAACTTTTGCTCTCTGGCAAGATTGACAGTTTTTGATAAAATTGTCAACGTCCTTAGTCAGTCCTTGCCAATTGTATTTTTCTTTTATTCTGCGGATAGTTTCATTGATACCTCGGTGTATATTATTTTTGCTGTTATGGAATTGGTCGAGAATGATGGGTATTTGGTCTTTCTCAACCGTTTGGACGATATTTTGGCAAACTTTCCATTTGATATCGATTTCGGAAAAGATAAACGAAAGCATTTCCAAAATGGGCAGTTCAATGTTATTCTCAACACAGAATACTTCATTTTCAGTAAACACATCTCTACTGTTATACAGAGATGCGAAAAGAATCTCGTTGACTATTTCTGGGTCAGAAGGGAGAGGGACGATGTAATAGCGTCTGTTTCTGACACTTTTGCTTGCAAAGACATTTACTCTAGGGGTACGGAAATCAGCATTTTCCTCAAAAATGTCTTCGATGATGTCATGGTGAAAATTTTTCATGAGAGAGCCTTGGGGAAATACTAGGATGTTTTTGTTTCCTCGGTCTAGGAGTTGGCAATTAGAAAATTAAATTTTGTCGTAATCTATGAGAGAGACGGTTTGATATCGCTCGACAAATGTTTTATATTCTTCGGAGATTTGTTGGAGATTAATGGGACTTCTCGTCTGGGGTTCTTGTGAGTCATCGTCAGTTTCGTTTGTTGGGAGTACTGTAAATGGTGTTAGATGATTGGTTGCTTGAAATGATATGTATTCATTAAAGTTGTTAACTTTAATGCGAGAGAGAGCGTCGGCGTTTTTATTTACTTTGCCGGGTTTGTAAATTATTTGATAGTCGTACTCCTCGAGCTTAAGGCGCCATCTTGCAAGTCTACTTCCAGGATCCTTTATAGAAAACAGCCAAGTTAACGGGCGGTGATCGGTCAGAAGTAAAAACTTACAACCAAAAATTATCGGTCGAAAGTGTTTAACCGCCCACACTATTGCAAGGAGTTCTCGTTCTATGGTTGAATACTTAGTTTCAGCATTGCAGAGAGTTCTGGAGGCATAGGCTACGGGTAAATCTTTACCTACGGGGCCTTGAGAGAGCACTGCGCCGATAGCAAATGAACTGGCGTCGGTTGTAAGAATAAATGGCTCTTCAAAATTAGGGTATATGAGTATGGGAGTAGAAGTAAGGGCTCTTTTTAATTCGTCAAAAGATTTGACACATTCTGAATCAAACTGGAAAGGTGTGTCTTTTTGAAGTAATCTTGTCAAAGGTTTTGAAATCTTGGCGAAATTGGAGATGAAACGCCTGTAATAACCAGCTAACCCTAAGAAGGACTTGATATCTTTTGGGTTTTTTGGTTGGAGAAAATTTAAGATACAATCTACCTTTGAGGGGTTAGGCTTCACGCCTTCGGGAGTTATAAGGTGGCCAAGATACGCGACCTCTTTGCGAAGAAACTCGCATTTGTCGGGTTGGATTTTTAGATTGGCTTTTCGCAATCGTTTGAAAACTTCAGAAAGTCGGGCTATGTGCTCATGTATAGTCGGAGAATAAACGATAATGTCGTCCATATAGACTAAACATCTCTCGTTTTGAACACCTAAAAGAATATTATCCATTACCCTTTGGAAGGTGGATGGAGCGTTTTTATGACCCAAGGGCATTCTAACAAATTCGAAATGGCCATTATCAACTGTGAATGCTGTTTTTTTGGATGTCTTTAGTATCGATTTCGATTTGGTGAAACCCGGAAGCTAAGTCGAGGGTGGTGAAGTATTGGCGCCAAGTTGGTCAAGTAAATCCGAAATGTTCGGTAAGGGATATTTGTCGTCAACAGTAAGTTCATTTAATTTACAATAATCGACGACGACACGCCATTTTTGGGTACCAGATGCGTCTAGTTTTTTGGGAACTACCCAAACCGGGGATGACCATGGCGAATTAGACGGACGTATAATGCCTTGGTCAAGCATCTTTGATATCTGACTTTTTACCTCTTTTTTGTGTATTTGGGGGTACCGATATGACTTTGTGAAAGAGGGTTTTGCGTTATTAGTGTCTATCGAATGTTTGATTTCGTTTGTAAAGGTCAGTTGGTCACCTTCTAAATAGAATATGTCAGAATATTCGAGGCAAAGTTGAGAAATAAGTTCGGCTTCCTCCTCGTTCAGATGTTCTAACCGAAGTTGTTCCATAATTGTAGTTTGTCTATTAGGCTGGGTCAAGTTTTGAGAGTAATTTTCAGAAAGAATGTTTACGGAAAAATTGTTTATCGGTTCGAGTTCCAAATTGTCGAAATTAACAGTCTTGGGGATAGCATTTGCATTTAAAACTGAAGGAAGGAATTCGCCTTTTTCATTAATTTTAACAAGGGCATGGGGAAGATAAACTTTTTCTATTTCGGCAGATGATAGGAAAGCATCAGTATTAGTGAGGTTACATTTTAATTTACATATTTGTTCTGTTCGGGGTTCTAAACAGATTGTATTAACCGGGATGCAGTTATTGAAAGTTGAAGGGTTCTGAGTACGCATGACAGTATCATCCGTAACTTTGTAGAGAGGTAAAGTTTTAAAATTAGTGACAAGTTGTTTGCTGTTAAAGTCTATAACGCAGTTATAGTGTTCAAGGAAATCTGAACCCAGTAATCCGTCGAATTCAATGTCGATGTTGCAAATATATACCTTGTGTGGGTCGGCGACATTGAAAGGTACAAGGGTGGATTCGTTGATTAAGATTTTCTGATCGGTGATTCCTTGGATGACTACGTTTTCGGGAAATCGTTGTTTGAAGCGTTGGCAGGTTTCAGGTTTAAAAATTGAAAGTCCTGCACCCGTATCGATAAGAAGTTAATAAGTGTTTGAAGAGTCAGTAATATAATAAAGATTCTTTGAGTTGACGGAAAGAAGTGATCTTACAGAAAGTTCTGTTCTGGGAAGTTGACATTGGGGCTGAAGTCGTCCAGATTCATTGTCTGAATTTGGGTTTGAATTTCTGAAATTTCTTGGTCTGGGTGTTCTGACTGAGTGGGGGTCAAAAAAAATTTACTTGAGAAGAATCAGGTTCGTCAGAATAAAATTCGTATAACTGCTTAGTATTGAAATATTCTGGTTCATTGTTTTCTTCGAAATCATTAGGGTGATAATCTGGTACGTTTCCGTACTCATCGGGTAAAGAGGTGTAATGATTTTCGTTTTGAGAGTAGTTATAGTCATTGTGATATGGTCCGAATTGCAGATTGTTCAAGTGATAAGTTTTTGGTTGTTGGCGTTGTTGATGTTTAAAGAAACTCGGGTTCGGTCTGTAATTGCCAGACATTTGGGGTTGTCTACTGGTAGATGGACGAAATTGTTGCTGTGAAAATTGTTGACTGGGATTAACATTCGTAGATTGATTAGCAGGTTGATTAGAAAAATGAGGGCGGTAATTCGAATAGTTCTGATTAGAATTCGGGTTGTGTTGAAATTGTCTCATTCTCAATAAGCATTCGTTGCTTAAATGGCCCATGCGTTTACAAAAAGAGCACTGTTTTGGAGGTGGACCGTTATTTGGTTTACGAGGGGGTTGTTGGAAACTTCTATTACCTGAAAATTTCTGGGTTTCTAAATTTGATAGTTGTAGTTCTCGTTTAATTCTGGAAATGGCAGTGAGAATACTGCACGGGTCGCTAGCGCGAACGAGTTGACCAATTTTCGGCTCTAAACCCGTGAGGAGGCTATTAAGAGCCATTGACTCTATTAAGTCAATCTGCGCTTGCTTTTCTTTGATGGTTAAATTTCGTTGCAAGGCCTGTATGAGAGCCGAGAGATCTCTAGGATCTCCAAAATGATTTTCTAGGAGGGTTTGAATTTCAGCTAATTGACTAGGGTTTCGCGAATTAATTAATTCAGCCGCTCTACCGCGTAACTTATTTTTGATGTGGAGAATTAGCAATACTTGCTGATTATCCGTTGCCATGCTGTAAGCAGTATTACAGGAGCATATGAAAGTATTCAAAAATATCGGATTCCCATCATACTCAGGAATTATGCCAAATATTTCCGAAAGCTTATAGGGTTCTACGGTTGGTGTAGCTGCTTGTCTAGTGGTGGCCATTTTTATAAATGTATAAATTCGCACAATAAATAAAAATGATATGTTGAGGTTTTAAATGTAAATGGTAAATATCTAGTTTATCAAAATCCAATATCGAGCAATGTTTAATAGAGTAATAACAAATTTGAAATAGGAATGTATAAATGGTAGATTAATAATAAACTTGAAATAATGTTTCAAATACTTCGAAATATGTAAGTCAAAGTAATGGAAATAAAATAATATGATTATGTAAAATATATAGTTTCAAAATTATTTAGGAATGTAAGGTTATGATGAATAAAATATTATATAAATGAAAGAACTGGTGGTCATTCAAAATAAAAAATAGTTACTTTTTGTGATTCTTACGTTATTATTCCTCGCATCGGACTGTTCTCCGCGTCACTTAGCACTGGTTAGCCTAGTTGCGTGTTCCCTTGCTAGTACTTGGTAGTTGTTGTCCTTTTCAAGTAGGTTTTGTCCACAATGATTTAGAAATCTCCACAGTCAGTTAGTATTCACGTGTTCTAACTGTGTTGGACAATCCTACTGACTGCGCCAATTTTATATTCACTTTGATTCAATTCACTTTAAAAAAAATTATTTATTTAGAAACATACAAAATTAAAATTGAACAATTAAAGTACTTGAATAACTTAATACTATAATTGATATTATTTGAATGACAACACGACAACGTTTCCAGTTGGTTTTATAACATTGACAAAAGTGCTGATGCAAGTCAGCGTTTTTACTGGGTAAACGGACTCGTGTAGGTTTCCGGGAAGTTGTTTGCATATAATTCAAGATGATATTTGATATCCCTGAGAAGTCACGTACGCTTTAAATTCCGTTGACTTCTCGACTGTGTGAACTAAGTGCTGATATATTTTGCATATAACATGTATATATAGTATGGTATTCCTACCGACTGTGATAGTTCAAGTTTCAGTGCTAGTTCCTGGTGGTTCTTTGTATTCAGTTGCAGCGAATGCCTGACAGCCTCCTTTAATGTGTTGGATAGTTTCAGATGCTTGGCAACCATATCTGCATCTGTCGTTGTTGATAGAAGGTTCCTTAACGATGAACTTTAGTTACTTCTTAGCTGGAATTTCTTGATCTTGGATAGGCAATATAAAGCATTCCGTTTCAGGAAACATATGACCAGAGATTCACCAGTAATTAATGTCAAATTGTGATTTCGATATTTTTCATTGCAAATTCTCTTAAATTTTTTAATTTTTAATTTTTTGTTCAATTTGTATTCATACCATTGAAAACGAGGTCTGATCTAGACCTTGAAGCGTTCGGACTTTTGAAATATGCAGACAGTGTATTTGGTAGTTACTCCCAAAAAAAATCAACCAGTAGTTCAACGCTAAACTGTCGACATTATCTTGGTTGACTTCATTTATAAGTCTTCCATTAAGGGGCTTCTCTTTCCATTTGAGCAGTTTCTGATCAGTTGACTAGTGGTGTAACTGGAATTATTGTTCTGTCAGTCGCAATGGCATTGAGTCATCAACCTCGCATATGAATCTGTGTAGATCAGAGAAATATGCGTGTTTCCGGAAATGACTACGCAAATTAGAAATTTGCTGATCCAATAGTCTGATATCTGCCAATTCTCTCCCTCTTTCATACCGTGGCAAAGTTGTACGTTCCACGGAGCTCTTTGAATGGTGATTTTGAGCTTTTGTTAGTAGAACTCTAATTTTGCGTTGTTATTGTTCAATGTCAGTCTTGCACCAATTAACTATACCGAAAGTGTAACTTAGCACTGAAAACGCGTAATAGTAACTAGCCTGAAATAGATTTTTACTTTTGAATTTGGTTTTCAACAGTCGTCTTACCCTTCTATAGAACTCTGTTTTCATGGTATAACCCTCCGCCATAGATTCAACTAAGGTGCCGTCTACCATTTCGTAGGGCCCCTGGTGTATTTTGCCTTTAACTATTTTAATAATTGGACATTTCTCTAGGCCAAATTGCATATGAATGTAACTAGAGCACCCTTCTACTATTTTATTCGTAGCTGCTATCAACATAAATAAGTCATCCATGTATAACACATGATTTATCTTTAATGCTTGTATGTTGTTATGTTTGAGAGTGAACCCAAAGCTAGTCGAGTTCAGTTTGTGTCAGAGGGGTTTCATGGGAAGGGAGAACCATAGCGAGCTAAGAGAGAGTCCCTGAAATAAATCTCTTCTAATTGGGATGGGGTCGGTTTGTATCGAAGAGTTGGCTTCATTCAGGAAGATTTTGGCTTGCCTGGTGTACATGCCCATATTCTAAAAAGTTAACAATTCAATTATTTACTTTATAGAGTTTCGGTGCCTGAATGAGCCAATCATGTTGAAGTTAATCAAAGGCCTTTTTGTAGTCCACATATGCCGTCTAGATATTTCGTCGTTTGATTGCCGAAAACGGAATCAATTATTAGTTATCCTTTGCACCCCATGGACTTTTTCGCGCACCCCTTTGGTTGTTCAGTAATTATGTTGTTCACCTCACAAGTGATTGGTCGGTTCTTTGCTTGGTTCTGTGAACATAGGTTATCCTATGGTAAGAGGAGTGTAGCACAATGCATAAGGAAACTAGGCATCTTGTGTGGATGAGTAATTACGTCATTTATAAGGGCTGTTAATGTTTCGTTAGCGTACAGATTCTCTATCCGGTAATTTTGCACACCATCTGGTTCTGATGCTTTCCAGGTATGGAGGTGCTTTGTTACGTTGGATGTGTCCTCGGGTGTAAAATGCTGGTGTTGAATCTTATCACAATTCTGAAATGCAACCACCTCCTCGTCAATCCAGCTGGCTGTAGACTTATAGGAAATTATTGTGGAAAGCTGTGTTTTCCAAAATTCCTGGCTATCCGATTTACTGGGATAGCTAGGGGCTTCATTATTATTGATGTTTAAGTTTTTTTTAAATCCCTTTTTCTGATTACCGGAATAGTATAACTGGACTTGGACTAATCAAAAGCGTAGAGCAATTTCCATTCGTGACTAGTTTTGAACCTTTTCAATCGAGTTGTGTAAACTTAGAGCTTTTCTCGCAGACTGTCTAGAGACTGCTATGATTTGATGTTTTCTCCATCCCACTGAGAGTGCATTGGGTTATTGTCCATGATAGTCTTGACAAGTCCTTCTATCCTGTTGTTCCTGACCCCTCTTTGGTACTCGGTCAGCCTTCCAACATCTTTCCAAAGAGAACTGATTTTCCCTTCAAGCCTTCTTTACCAAGGTGGTATTGGAGGTGAATTTGTACTCTAATAAGGGACCTGTTGTTCTTATGTAAAATTTGATCTTATAACTCCACCATCCCGAATTGCCTGTATATGGCTATTGCGGCACATTGGATGATTGTGTGTCGCGGCTCTAACTATTAGCACCCAAAATAGTTTAGCAATATACATTTCTTCTATAAATAACACTGTGTTCTATAAGAACTTCAATTTCTGCTTTGATCTTCTCAAGCAGGTCACCCTTGGTTGGCTGTTCTTGTTGAAGGTCTTGAGTCTCAGTCGCTCTTTGTGCCAAAGGTGTTTGAGGGACTTAACTGGAACTCTGTTGTATTTCCCGAAAAACCAAAACAAAACAAAAATTCACGCTGAACTTCGCTTAGATTTGATTGTGTCCAGTTGTTCAACCGAAATAAGGACATTTCTCAAATGACACGATTTTGATCTGTGACTCTCTGTTCGGTAACCTGAAACTGTGGGTACTTACGACAGAACTCTTGATGAAGTGTTATGCGATATTCAGTTTTATCATGGCCAAGGTTTGTAACTCTATAAAACGTGCTCCTTATAAATACATTTATGTTGCTAGAAGTCCATTTCAAGCGCTGTTTTTTCAGTCCCGCCTGAGTGAGCGCTGGCTGTTGATCCTGCGCAACACTTCCTGCTGCCGGAGTTCTCGTAGAGACTCGTTTGACTTCTTTGGTGATGGTCACGTTGTTGCTGTGACTCTGTTTCTGAGTGTTGTTGTTAAGGGCTCTGTAGACGACAGGCGCCCCCCTCCTCAGCACCCTGCTACCGATGCGGCGTCACGAGTGCTGTCATATCCAGCACTGGCTCCAGACATACCCTGGCGATCCCCAGGCAGCGACTCTTCTCCGAGACATCTACTCCGTAGGTCCATTTTCTTGGGTGGTGTCACCAATTGACCCCGGTGACCCAAGTAACTCGGTCCCGTGGGGTTGTCACTTATCAAATGAAATTATTAAAAACCAGACCATCCCGTGCGGGTTGTGCGAAAGGAAGCAAGGCTATGTAGTAGGTCAGCGGGCAGCTACCCCTTTAGTCGCCTCATACGACAGGCGGTGTATACCATGGTGCTATTCTAACTCGGTCACCATATGGGTGTTATGATTATTATTATTATTTTGAACAGCCTATGGAATACATTTTATCGAAAACACTTCTGTTTTTAACTGATTTTTCGCCCGCTTAATTTTACATAGTTCTTGGACCGGGAGCCCACGCTCAATTTTTGTTGAATAACAGTGTAAAATTTTTCCTCTACGCTAAGAGAGCTACCAGATGTTGAACATGTCAAAATGGTGAATGCATTTTTATTAATATCCTTTAGTTGTAGTTTACACCCTTTAGTTAAATCGAACAGGGTTTTAATAATTCGATAAAAAAGCGAAAACAATTTCGTACTAAACTCCTGCTGGTATGGGCAAGCCTTTAACGAACAGTAGTAATTCCCAAACAACCGATATGGAATGCAATCCATCATTTAACAGGCCAAATATAGGATTTGATAAATTAATGTTTTATATTATTTTGCAGTGAGATGCATTTGCATATATTTGTAGAATTATTTGTATATAATACTAGTCTATGATGCCAAAATAAGGGACAAGATGCTAAAAATACGACAAATTCGCTTTGCACCAACCGATTGCTTAATAATAATAAGAACGTAAAGAACATAGAACATCAAAAATATCATGAACATCCCGTATAGCTCTGTTCAGAAGATTCCCAAAAAAACCCCTACATGCATTTAGATGTACGATCTAAATGGCCAACCATAAGCTTCAATATTCAATGGACTCATGAATCAACCACTATTGCGTTTATTTGCAAGCATACAATCATGGCTCACAATTACCACAATAATGACAGTGTAGGAATTTGATTATGTTCCTTTGTATCAAACCAATAAGAGAAGGTTCAAACAAAGTCCAGCCTCGATGCCGAGTAGCTCCAATTCAGTCAAAGCCTAAGTCGATGTCCTAGATCCATTTTTTTCTTCTCATCAAAATTGATGATATACATCAACTTTATTGTCTATATTGGGAGTTGTTCTTTATAATTCGTTTTTCTTCGTAATATATTTTTTCCCAGCTGAACTTAGGTTAATCGCGTAGCGCATTGCACAAAAAACACTCCATAATTACCCTAATATAGATTCAAAAGATGACGGTCACAAGGTTTGCACAAAATTTCAGTAATGGTTAGGCGGGATTATTCAAAATAATTTTAAAAAGTATTATGAAATATAATATATATATATATATATATATATATATATATATATATATATATATATATATATATATATATATATATATATATATATATATATTATATGTGTGTGTTTGTGTATGGCCATGTGTAAATGAAAATTAGAACGTCTATGCACAAATTTTAATTCTGGTTTTATACATTTTTTATCAATACATACATTGTTTTTTGTAGGAAAGTTGTAAAATCTCATCATATACATTGTTCCCTAAATAACAAAAGCAATATTAGGTTGTTATTAATGATTTCGGCAAGCCCATAAAATGACATATATCGCGTGTAGGACTAGGAAAACATTCCATCTAACTTGTAGGACAACGATGTCATTCGACTGTTATAATAATTACTTAGCGATGGTGAAAAACTAAGGCTGTTATTAGTAAATATTTTGTTTACGTTGAATTAACATATATAGAGCGGGGGACGCGGCGGCCATACCATCGGGGTGTAGGACAAAAGTGTTTTCGCGTTTTTTATCAAACTAGTAAAAGGCTTAACTAAAAAACTAACTGATATTTATGAAACCAATTCTCTCACCATTTTGGTATGTTCAAAATCTGGTAGCTCCTTTAGCTACCTGTTTCAAAAATATTCTAAGAAGTAAGAATTGGGCGTCTCAGCGAAATTAACCCACCCAAAAATTTGTAGCCTGTTATTAATCAAAAGACAACAAATAATAATAACGTGGGCTCCCTGGCTATCTACATTATGACCACATATTTGTCTGATACTTACGGGTTACTTTTCCAACGATTTTGAGAAAAGCTAATTGTAGGAACCAAGATCTTTATATTTGGAAAAGTTTAGCAATTGCAACTCAATTGTACGTATTCTGTTAAATATAACAAAATTTGTCAGTAAGAATAAACTCTACCTAATGCTGTCAAAATTGTACCAGTAAATCTCATTGAGCCTTCATAAACTTATATGATCCCACGTATACCTAAAGCTCCCAACAATATTAGAGAAATTTGCACGAATCTTATTTGCGCCACTGACTTAATGCTGATTAAATGCATAATTGTTTATGTCTTAGGTTACGAAGCCGCATTGTGCTGTTAGTTCGCGACGCAAGATTATTACTACCGGGGAGTAATTATCTATTACCACAAATACCTTTCTATTTATCTCCTGGAGTGTCAGTGCAGCGCTTAAAATGAAATATCGTGCATAATTGAATATCGTGCATCAAATTTCCGCAATATTGACTTATATAAACTATTCCGATGCTGTAGTCAACAGCGAATTTCTGAATGCAATTGTTTCACCATTGTTCTGCTGACGTGAGCTATTATGTTATTTTACAGTTTGTTCTGTTCTGATCATTATTCCACACAATAGGTAATTGAATTTTTTAGCAGCCAATTAGTTGTAACGCTTTCGTAATGTACACGAATGTTAAAATATAAAACTAAATTTATGTGAGCATATATATATATATATATATATATATATATATATATATATATATATATATATATATATATATATATATATATATATATATATATGTATATATACAAGAGGAAGAGCTTAAGATCTGTAAGAAGGACTGAATGATTGTGTTGAAGAGAATTGAGGATAGGTGGACAAATGGTCTTTTTAACTAATTGAAATGGAGAAGAAGAAGATAAAGTGTAGGACTGAAAAGATGATAGTCCTGTCAGAAATATAGTCCGAAAATACGGGAGTGGTGTAAGACAATTCTGTATTGAGAACAGCTAACCATAGCAAACACAATGTTTCAACAACATGTTCGTAGGCTCTACACCTGGCAATCCCCATAAATAAAAATAAATTTTATTAAATATTATAAGTTTCTGAATTTGACTTAATGTGACAACCCCAATAAAAATGTTCAAGATTATTATTAATTAAAATTTAAAAAAATATATAATTTTCTAAAATTTTCCCGGCGTGTCTACCAAACAAAACACACTCCACTGAAAAGTATTTACTATACACAATATTTTTTTTGGTCCCTATTACCTGGTAGCTGCTGTCAAACAGGTAAGTTGATGAAGACGGAGGTTTTCGCGGCCAGAGTTATAGCTGATTCTGCTTTTTCCGGATTTGGACCGCGTCCTTTTTTCGAATTAATTTATTTATATACCTAAACCGGGATATAAACAAAGTTTTCCGACGTTTCGCCCACACTTATAAGGGGCTTTTTCAAGGATGAGACAAAAAAACCAAAACAAATGTTACTTACCTTGCGGCGACTCCATTCATTTCATCTTTTTCTCACGAACACTTCAAAACTTCACTTTTTATTCAACTTGTCACAATGATGCACAAATTCTAAATGAGTAATAGGTACGAAGAAATAAAGGTAAAAGAAGGGTGGGAGGCACTTAATGGGATTATTTTATGATTGTGATGAAATTTCGTATACGATCCTGGAATTTTATTAGTGGAAAATGTAAGTGATTTCTTTTGTGGAAATGTTGATGCAAGATTGCCAGATGGACGACAGTTCAAAACCTTTGTCTCGGTTGAAATTCTTGGGATTTTTGGCAATTTCAACGGCCTCACGGAATTTTCTGTTGAAATAATACGGAGATTTGGCCACGACAGAGTAGCTGTCGAAGAGGATTTGGTGGCCCGTTTCGTGATGATGTTCAGCTACAGCAGAGTTTGAAAGCAGGCCCGTTTTCAAACAACGTTTGTGCTCACTCAGACGAGTTTTTATAGATCGACCTGTTTCACCGATGTATATTGCCCCACACGAGCATGGAATGGAATAAACACCTTTAGATGGTAGAGGATTTTGTTTATCTTTTGGGAGGGTAACATTTTTGACATTTTGGATAGTGGTTTGTAGACTGTTTTCACCTCGTGCTTATGGAGAAGCTTACCAATCCTATCCGTGACCTTGCTGATATATGGCAAATATGCTACTGATTTATTAGGTGACAATTATTTCTTAAGAAGGGTTCTAGGTGACGAGAAATGGAATTGCGAGTCTCTCGTTTGCTGTAGCCGTTGTTTAGTAGGCTACCCTCAACCCAAGCTAATTCCCTTCTCTCAATTTGGGTTCGGAAATGGATATAGCTCGATGCACCTGGGAGTTCACGACTGCCATTTCTGAGATGGGTGATGATGGGACCGGGCTTGCAGATATCTGTCGGTATGTGTTGGTTTTCTTTATACAGACGTGGCCCAGGCGACCATTTGGCAACCGTGAAACCAACACGTCTAGGAAGGGCAGGGATCCAATTGACTCAATTTCCATAGTGAATTTGATGTTTGAATGTTGGGTATTAATTTGGTTAAAGAACAATTGGAGAGCCTCTTGTCCATGTGGCCAGATAACAAAAGTGTCATCAACTTATCTCAACCAAATTTTGGGTTTGTGGCTTGAAGACTCCAGAGCCACTGCTTCAAAGGCTTCCATAAAGATATTTGCCACTAAAGGTGATAGCGGCGTACCATGGGGGTACCAGAAGTTTGCATGTAATATTCATTTTGAAAGAGAAAATACGTCAACGTAAGACATATTTCGATCAACATGAGTAAATCCAAGGTTTGTCCGTCTTCCGACAGCAGTTGTCTAATAATCGATAAGAAGTCTGAGATAGGAACTTTGGTGAAGAGTGATGTTACATCAAAAATAAACTAAAATGTCTTGGGTTCAATTTGTATCTCTGACTGAAGAGTTACGAAATGGGATGAGTTTAAAACATGTGAGGGAGATTTTCCAGTGAATGCCTTAAGAATGTCCGCAAAATATTTGGCAATGTTGCATGTCGGAGAGCCGATTAGGTTCACAATCGGTCGTAACGGAACTTGTTCTTTATGAATTTTCGGCAGGCCGTATAGGCGTGGAGAGGTGCAACTCCGAGGAATTAGATGTTTTTGTGTTGCTTTGGGAATGTTGGACTCTCTTATCAATGAAGTTATTTCACGTTCTATTTTGGGAGTGAGATCCCGATGAATGGTAGAATAGGATCCATCTTGAAGTAAATCATTTACTTTATTGGCATATTCTGGAAAATCTAGGACAACCGTTGCATTGCCTTTATCCGCCGGAAGAATGACCAAACCCGAAGCCGACAGCATACGTTTTGAAACGAATGAAATTCTCCGAAAGGCAAAACCTCCTCCACCAAACATCCCCAGAACTGAACGAATCGCCCTTAGCAAGCTCCGGGAAAACCGTGACATTGTCATTCTTCCGGCGGATGACAAAAGTGTCATCAACATCTCTCATCCAGATTTTGGGTTTGTGGCTTGAAGACTCCAGAGCCACTGCTTAAAGACTTTCATAAAAATATTTCCCACTACCGTTGATAGCGGACAACCCATGGGGTTACCAGAGGTTTGCATGTAAAATTTGTATTGAAAATGAAAATAAGTGGACGTAAGACATTTTTCGATCAACATGCGTACATCCAAGACGAAGAAACCTTCGATTTACTCACTAAAATCCATTTCCTAAGAAAAAATTGTTACCTAGTAAATCAGCAGCATATTTGCCATATATCAGCAAGGTCACATATTAGATTGGGAAGTTTCTCCATAAGCACGACGTGAAACGGTCTACATACCAGTATCCAAAATCTTACAAATCTTACCCTGTTCAAAGGATAAACAAAATCCAACTCCTGTGTCGTGGCCAAATCACCATATTATTTGACCAGAAAATTTCGTGAGGCCGTTGAAATCGCCAAAGATCCCAAGAATTTCCACTGAGGCAAAAGTTTTGAACTTTCGCCCATCTGGCAACCATGCACCAACAAAATATTATTATTATTTCTTCATTGGTTAGATCCAAAGTATCTATTTGTCATTTACAATTTATGCGTCAGTGGACAAGTTTAATAAGGTGGAGTTTCAAAGTGTGTTTGTGAGAAAAAAGACTAAACGAATGGAGTTGCCGCAAGGTAAGTAACATTTCCTTTGTTTTTCTCATCTTTGCAAAAGCCCCTTATGGGTGTGGGCGAACCGTCGGAAAACTTTGTTTATATGCTGGTTCAGATATATAAATAAATTAATTTGAAAAAATGACGTGATCCAAATCCGGAAACAGCAGAATCAGCTTAGTAGAAAGATACCTATACTTTCAATAGCTCTTTTCAAAACGTAAATCTGACGATACATAACGCATGGAGATACACAGAAAAAAACTGGACTAAAAATTTCATATCGCAATTTTTAAAAACTAATACACCGATAGCTCCAGATTTTGGCATGCATAATGTAGATATAAATTACGATCAGTTCTATCAGACTCAGCTCTACAACTTCAAAAGTTTCGAAGATATGATATAAAAAAACACCAGTATTTCTTGTTTTTTTTTGTTGCTAATGATCCTGGCCTCATGTTGTTGGTATTTTTATGCTGTACAATTTATCTGTTGACACCATATAGATTAGTTTATTATTTTATTTGTATAAGCATGCACAGAAAAATACGCCTCTTTCTAACTTCAATTGTTTATAACCAAGTAAAAGACCATAGTTGCGAGTGGAAAACAGCCAAAAATATCACTACCAATCAAGTTATAGTTATAGTTTGTAGATTTCTTCTGTTGCATTATAAAACGAATTTGTACAAGTTACAAAACTACTGGTTACTTTTACAAGTTGATTATGAAATAGGCCCCTGAATGTATGTCTTGGACTAGGGGAATGGACATACGACATCGATAGCACTTCTCTTTCAAATAGAACGCCCACATTGTTCTCTAAATGTTTGCCCTTAGTTCGGGTCTTCAGGTCCCTACAGGTTGCGCAGATGTCACATTTGCGGCACCAGGCACGTCCATAATGTAATGTACTCAGTTGACGAATTCTATCTAGAATCTTACTCATGGACATTGGACGGCACGTAATATTTTTACTGGGACAACTAGTTGGAACTTGTTAGTAGTTGTAACGTGTAATATTACTTTCAAGAAAGACTGGAACTGTTCGGTACAGTTGTTTCACAAACAATCGTGAGATCAAGAAACAGCTTTGTCAACATTTGTTTATTTCGGTACTAGATGGTTTTTGTTATCAATGATTAATTTCGAGAAGGATTCCTTTTAGTATCAAAAAAATTAAACATTGTGACTTTATAAAGTTTACAAAGCGGTAACATTTAGATCCTTATAATTATTTCTGACAGATCATTTAAACTTTCCCTCCCATAAATTTATTTAATTTAAATCTCAAGGTTTGATTTTCAAATGATCTGTATAGTACTCAAAGGAATGTCAGTTTTACGTTCTTTGCAGATATTTTTTTCTCTGACCTCATGAAATGCATGGTAAATTAAGTTAATGGCTTAAGGAGTCGATACGATGGTTATATCTAATTAAATTTACTAATTTAGCGTGTAGATATACTTTTCTTCGTGAGTATTTTACACAGTATTTTAAGCTAGAGTTCAGAAACTTCATCATGGGCTTTTATTGTCTGTAATGAATTAACAACTCACAAAAGTTTTACATTGATGTTAGGTTCGCAAACAATTGAGTTCTTTAGTAGATAATAGGCTAAAGCGGCTAATTAAAAAAGTTAACTTTTATATTACTATAGATTCAGTGGGTTCAAAATTCACAAATATTCACTTTCACCGTCTATGCTCTTATCCAAATAAACTTGTTTACAAACACAATGAGTAAAAATATCTGCGGGTGTGATTCACACTGCTTTCAACCCAAATTGCCACGCATCCACACATAAAGTAGTCGCCGTTATATATATACAATTTAATCACCCGAAGACTTTTCTAGTCTAGTTGGTATTCGAGTTCGGAATTATGTCAACGTTTTTACAATCATCGAAATTTCAGAACAACCCTTGTTGATAGTTTTTATATGCAGCCGTTTTTAGTTCGTTTTCGCAATGTTTTTATTCTAACGCTTAATTTAGACGGTTTCTTGCTTTTTTGGCGGCGTTCAATGAATTTTATACCACTTCCCCCCTTTAATTCTGATCGTCTCAATCAATCATTTTCTCCATAGTAGGGAGCGAGTCGATAGAAATGAACCACGCCCATCTTAGCTCATGGATTCCGGCGAATACGATAGAAAACGTCATTGATCCTCTTGACCACGTCGTATGGACCATCCCAGGCTTGTGTGAACTTGGGAGATTTGTCTTTACTTCTCTGAGTGTATGCCAGACCTTGTGCCCCCCCCCCTTGAAACCCAACTGAATTTCACTTGAGGTCACAGTTTGTCTTCATCTGATCGCTGCCACCCATCATCTATGTTCGAGCTAGTTTTTGTATTGCCAGAATATTCTTTCAGAGTTTGCCGGAATAATCGTTGACTTCTTAAAGTAGTTCTTTGGGTGAACCACAGGCCGAATTACAAGATAATCTCGGCTTTTTCTGAATAGTAGCCTGGCTGGACTCAGTTTTGTGCTGTTATGTACGGCTGACCGATAGGCCACCAGAAATGGGGAATATTTTCATCCTAATCAGGCTCTTATTGCTGACGACCCTGAATCGATGTTGTTCCAAGGTCCTGTTGAACCTTTCCACCATTCCGTTTGACTCTAGATGCAATGGTGTGGTTCACGTTTTCTTTATTTCCAACATCATACAGACCTCCTGGAACACATTAGATTCAAAGTTACGCCCTTGGTCTGAACTTTACTCCAACGGGACACCAAACCTGCTGAATAACTGTCTCACGCCATTTGCAGAAGTAATTCTTTGCGACCAAAATGAATTTATCCCCCTCTCAGACTCGGGAAATGGACAGGCGACATCAATTCTTTCAAATGGGACGCCCACATTGTATTGCTGCATTCTGCCCTTGGTTCGGGTCTTCGTTCCCTAACTGACTGCAGAAGCCCTGACGTCTTCAAAGTAATTTACCTCCGTTAATCCCATTATGTACTTCGGTCTGGATGGCGGTTACCTTTTTGTTTGGGACTTGGTTTCTCTGCCGTCAGTGCTTTCCCAAACTCTCTTTAACATTCCATTCTCAACTATTAGAGACTCCTATTGGATCCATTATGACTTCAGGACGCCCGAGGACTTGTCTGTTCTGATTAAAAAATGACGACCATAGAGATATTTGTGGAAATGGTCTACAATCAGAAGTTCTTTTCTGGTGACACAATAATTCCTTTCCAGTTTTGAGAATCCACAACCGTAATACTCAATCACGCTCTCTTTACTAATATTCACTCGTGATAAGAGTGCCTCCAAACCTGCGTTGCTGGCAGCGGTGTCTAAGATGAACTTGAATGACTGTGCAGAAAAGAAAGATTGGACTGGAACCAAGTGCCGCCTTCAATCGTCTGAATTATGTTTTGCAATCCGGATTCCAACGGCAGGTATCTTTTTCTTTATCAGTAGTAGTATTCTGTCGATGTATAGGTTCGGTATGTGTAACAAATCCCTCAACAAATCGAAAATGTCGCGAAAACGACTTCTTTTTGGAACATGGAATACTTCTTCGGGTTGAATCTCAGGTTGGCATTCTTAATTCTGGAAATCACTTCACCGAGGTTCTTCAGATGGTCTTCGAATGTGTGACCGATGACCAGAAATTCGTCGAGGTATACTAAGCATGTCCTCCATTTAAACCTGCTCAATACATAGTCCATTAAATGTGGGTAGTTTGCTAAAAGAACGACTTACGGTGTTCTAGTATTTCCCTCTCTGCAGTCGATTTCTGCCATACTTCTAGTTATAGCCATAAATCAATTTAAAATGTTAACTTCACTTAATTCCACTTTGATAACACATATTACTATAAATTATGTGGGTTCAAAATTTACAAATGTTCACTTTCAGCGTCTTTATTTTTATCCAAATAAACTTGTTTATAAACACAATGAGTAATAATATCAGCTAGTGTGCCACACGCTGCTTTCACCACGCATAAAGTAGCCCCCATTATACAGGGTTTTTATTTCAAAACTAGCCAACAATATAATTTTTAAAATATATTAAAAATAAAAACAAAAAACATGTAAATTTATATTTAAGGGGACATCCATTTTACATGTATTGGTCACCCTGCATTGTCAACCCCTAATATCACTTCTAGAAGTATAAATATAAAGGGGTATCATGTGATATTTCTTTCTAAAGGTCTCTTTTTGACACATCATTTTTTTAAATCAGATTATTTTTTACAGAGTAATGTCATTTTAAACTTTCAATTAAAATAATTATTATTTAAATTTTATTTACATTATGATTATTGTATTGGCGTTAGAATTACCTTGTACTAAAATGAGATGTTCAAAATGTGATAGTAAGACAATGGTAAAGTCGCAGCTCCAATTCCTCCCGCACTTTTTGAAGCGTCTCTGGTTTAATCCACTCCACTCCTCCCCTATTCTACGTCCAAGTTCAGGTATATCGTGAGGTTGAGTTTTATACACCACAGTATTTAGATGTCACCGTAAATCAAAGTCTAGGGGCGTTAGGTTGGGTGATTTTGCTGGCCATTCTATAGCGCCCCTTCTTCCAACCCAGTTATCTGGAAATGTCTCATTAAGCCAATTTCGTACAGGCAAGGCATAATGTAGAGGTGCTCCTGTTAAAAAATAGGTTTTCTTCGTCTAGCAACAAAGTTCCATCTTGATCTATTTGGTTTTCTAAAGATTCGGTTATAAGATGATTTATGACATTTTCTAATAAGTGCAAATACTATTCCCGAGTTAAATTTTCTTCTACGAATAAAAGACCAATAATATTTCGGCCCATAAGTTGATTTTCTGAGGATGCTGGTTGTGCTCTTCCCCAAAAACTTGCGGATTGGTATTGTCTCATTATACCCATTATGTTTATTGACAAATCCATTTAAAAAACTTCTGCTTCCTCAGAAAAACAAATATTTTTAATAAAATTACGGTCTGCATTTGCCTTTTGAGTCATTAATTGGCAGAATTCTAACCTTCTTCTCATAATCATCCTCAGCAAGCTGTTGTAAAAGCTGCAAAATGACCTAAAATCTCAACCTGTGCAGCTTCAGTTAAAACTCTACGATTCTTGACAATTTTATTGCACACACTACCAGTTTCTTGATATTTATAAACTAAATCCAACACATCCCGATGCCCAATATTTTTATCGGGATGTCTCTGATGAGAAAGATGAGCAGTTTTGCAAGCACAGCATTGTTCTTCCCCATAAATAAATATTATTCAAATTCTTCCTTCTAACGAACAAATCATTGTCGAAATTTCATGCTCAGTATACCCAGAAACCACTACTATTAATAAATTGTTTACAATTGCAGTCACAAATATCTTTAGCAAAAACGTTTCAGGATTTTTTCTCACTTGTTTATCTCCGTATTTATACTCATGCTTTTTTTCAATTATAATTAAAAAATTTAATGTTTACGGTTTCTAGGTCATTACTCTGAAAAAAAAAATATTATTTTAAAATATGATGTGTCAAAAGATTGGCAATAAAGAGACCGTTAAAAAGACGTATCACATAATACCCCTTTGTATTTAAACTTTTATAAGTGAAATTCGCCTCTGGTTGGGAGTTGAAATACATGTAAGATGTGTCCCCCCCTAAATATAAATTAAACAGTTTTTTGTTATTTAAAAGTTCTTTGGTGTGGCTATTTTTGAAATGAAAGCCCTCAATATAAATTTTCCAGTCTTTTCGTGTGCCAGTTTAGTTTGGTATTCGAATTCGGAGTCAGGTCAATCTTAGCGTTTGTACAGTCGTCGAAATTTCGAGAATACCTTTGTTGATAGTTTTTATATACAGCCGTTTTTATTTCATTTTCGCAATGTTTTTATCGGCACGCTTTAGAAAGTTTCCTATTTTTTTGCGGCGTTCAATCAATTTCATAACAATATGTTCCGAATTAAGACATTTTGAACCAGTAAATGGGTAACGTTAATATTCGTCAAACGTAATGCAAGAAAAACCTGGAAAATTTGGTAAACAAGCAGCATTTGTATTTAACGGTGTAATTTGTTTGCTGTTGAATTCCGAAGCAACAATTGTGACTACTTTAGTAAATATTTATATTTATTAGAATATATCGAGATTCATTGTTATAGCGAACATTTTATAGACATTAATTTTCAAAATTGTTACGTGATTTGTGCAAAAGAGCAGATTATATAGCATTTGCTAGATTTACATATTTCTTAGATCTGCGGTCTGGTGTTACTCTTACTTTACAAAATATGTGTGTTCGTAATTTTGGTACCAGTATGCCCTTTTATTCATATCAATTATAAACAATTGCGGAACACGCCACCACGATGTCACACCGAATAGACTTTGAGAACAGAGTACTGGCAAATATAGAACACCCGAAATCAAGACTCGTAAGAGAGGCAATTGAAATAGCGAAGAGGCCTCACAGTCTAAACGCACGCAATGAAATTCAGAACTTATCCAATGTTGGAAAATTCTATTAAACATCGTACCGGCCCGGACCCGTCCAATAACAACTCAACCGGAAATAACAAATCAGCAGGCGGGAGGCGTGCCCACTGAGCGCCAAGGGCCAATCACACGCAGCCGTTCATGGTGCCAACCGATAGGCGCCGAGTCGCGACTATATAACACCGCGCTCCGGAAAATCTTAGTATTCAAGTAACTTGAAGTGAAAGCAGAAGGCTATGAGAATTATGCGAACCGACCTGAAGAAGGCAGATGTGACTCTGCCGGGACGTCGTCATTTTATCATCGAACCCGGCAGGGATCAGTTATCAACTACGCGGATAAATTCCCGGAAAACACCTAATACATGTATATATATATATATATATATATATATATAGGGTGTGTCATGTGATAGTGGCCAATACCAACTATCTTATTTTAAATGCAAGCCCGGAATATTATTTATTTTTTGGATTCTCCAGAAAATTCTAGACATAATTCATGTACAATGCTCCACACTTATCTTCAACTGTTCCGCAAACATTAAGTGTTTTCAGATTTGTTACAAATATTAACATTAAAAAAATACAATTATTTTATTTCACAAATTTGTTACATTACACTAAAAATCTAATAAGTAATAGGTGGTATTAAAAAAAAAAAAAACGTTAATGTCAATGCAGGAAATGTTCAAAATGCTCGCCGTTAACGTCTTGGCAACATGCGAATCTAGTATAGAAATGTCTTCTAACGTTACTCAACATCTAATTCGAGGGGTTTAGGTTTGTATACAGTACTTTTGACATATCCCCACCAAAAGTAGTCCAATGGCGTCAAATCAGGAGATCGTGCCGGCCATTTTATCGATCCGCGCCTTCTAATCCACCGGTTTGGATAAATTTGGTTCAGGCACTGCCGCACATTGATTTCGTAATGGGGCGGTGCTCCATCTTGCTGAAACGATATTGTATTGGCAGGAACTTGTGTGTTTACGGGATCAGGATATAAGTTGGTCAAAGTTGGCACGACATTATTTTGGAGCAGTTCTAAATATTTATCTCCATTCAAGTTGCCATTAATAAAAAAGGCACCTACGATATGATTTCCAATAATTCCTGCCCAAACATTAACTTTTTCAGGATGTTGCGTATGTTTCTCTGTCATCGAGTGAGGATTCTCATTAGACCAATAGCGGCAATTTTGACGATTAACATGACCGTGAAGTGTAACTGTGCTCTCATCAGAAAACAAAACAATAATTGGATCATATAGTTATCTAACCTTACCATCATTTGTTTACAGAAATACGTTCTTCTATCGAAATCCTCTTCTATGAGCTCCTGAGTCGGCATTGTTCCTTGAGATACAGGAGGTAAATTTGGAAAATTCCATTTCCGTGCGTGTGTTATCTCCATAACCAATCATTTATAGAATGGTAATTTTGTGCAATCCTGTTAAATGAACCATTTTCTGATATTATTACGTACAGTTAACGAAATTCAAATGACAATAGCACTGACACTGATCACCACTGTCATGCAGGCAAACAACAAGATGCTAATGCTATGAGTTTTTTCAAATCAGTAAAAAGGAAGGCAAGAATGGTTTTTGCTTACTATCTTAATATCAAGAGCTAAATGTAGCGAATTTGTGAAATAAAATAATTTTCTTTTTTTAATGTTATTTTTTGTAATAAATCTGAAAACACTTAATATTTCCGAAAAAGTTGCAGATAGGTGTAGGACGTTGTACATGAATTATGTCTAGAATTTTCTGGAGAAACCAAAAAATGAATAATATATAGGGTCTTGGATTCATAATAAGAAAGTTGGTTTTGGCCACTGTCACATGACACATCCTATATATTTTTGTTGTTGAAAAAATGCGCTTTTAAATATACAAAATCGATATGTCCAAGCGTTTTACCATAGAAGCCCTCCTTTATTCGCTATCGAATTTATTCCATTTGGCTGTGCCACACTGTAGACAACGTTCATAGAAAATACCGGATGTATTCTTTGTTTGAAAACATTCTTACGGGTCAGTTTTAATTGAGAAGTTTTAATCATTGATCAACAAAACTTCAACGTAAACCATGGTGAGAAGCTTAATTTCAATAAAGTTCTTCAAATTTTTAGTGATAACTGATAACTAATCGAAAGGTTGTTCTAAATATACAACTTTTTACAACGCGTAAATAATTAACTCAACTTGTATCGAAAGTGTGTTCTGTTGCAACTGGCGAAGGTGCATGAATGTGTGTTTCAGTTATCTAATGGGATATTGGAAATGTTCATTTTTTAAATAGTTTTACAAGTTCTGCTTCAAGTGGTTCGAAAGTGCTGGAATAAAGTTGGAACCATACCATAAGCATAATTAATTGTTTTTGAAAACATCGAATGAATTACCACTAATAAAGTAGCACGAGAAAACACACAGTTCTATTCACAATAAATAAATTCTGGTCTTACTTTAGATGATTTGAAGAATGGAAGATTAGTGCAAATGACTAACTTGTAACTAAATAAGACAAAGTAGCAGCTTATTTCGGTGATTGCTTGTGGCATAAATGTATCTTGTTCATTTTTGGGAGAGAGGTTTTAACGGGTGCCTCCGTTAACAAGCGGAAGAATGTACGAGATAGATTATTGTAGGGCAAATTGTGGCATACATGATAAACCCGACAGTTTTATGATTGTACAAATTTCGTATTTATTTCTATATATGTAAGAATAGAACAAGGAAACACAAAGTGATAGAGGTGCGAAATTTGGTATATCTAAGCTAATATATATTTGTATCTTCGTAGGAGGTAATTTTTAGAAGTATTGTACCGACTTTACTTATTATTTCACTAACAGAAAGCTGCAATATCCTTGAGTAACGTAGCTGTATTCATTTATCCGATTGGGGGCAGGTGGCGTACTAGTTTTTTAAAAAAACATTACTTCTCTGGAACCGAAAATAAAACAGCAATGACAATATTATATTAAATATTTAAATTAATATAGACTGGTTGTGACATTTTGTGAAAATTTTATTATTTGATGGGGGGCAGTTTCCAATCAATTTTGAGGATCAAAAAGTTATGTTCACTTGAAAATTGTTTGATATGCTCTTCTTCTAGAATTGATTTAATTACAGTAAAAATTCACTCGTCTGATAAATGTAAAAGGAGTTTTTTTTCATTGCTAAAATTTGAATATTCACTCTATCCTTTGAGTGATTAGAAACTTTATTTGGCAATTTTCCCATTATCTATATATGAGGTAGTAACCTCAAAAAATCTAGAAAATATCGGATGTAAAAAATAACTAAAATTTATAAAAACTTCAAAATGTTAAGAATATTAAATATGCTGAACTTCACAAATATATAAAAGTTGACAAAATGCGGAAAATCAAAAAGTCAAAAGGTAAAAAATGTCAAAAACTTCAAAAATGTCCTAAATGTCGAATATGTCATAAATGTCTAAATTACCAATTGTAAAATCTCTAAGTATGTAAAAATATCAAGCTAAAAATACCAAAAATGGAAAATTGACTAAAAGCCATTATTAGAATAAAAGGAAAATTCTGGTTTAGTCATAAATCTCACTTTACTCTGTAAAACAACAGAGAGTTGGGAGGGTACATTTCCGTAAGAAGCTTTTACTTTCATCGGCATGGCTCCAGTCACAATTGCCACTTTCTGATGCGTCCTGAATATTTGGTACATTTTTCGTCAGACATTCTTAAGTGATTTCTGTACTCTCTCAATCAATATTAACTCTTTCGTTACGTTTTCTGATGTTCCTAATATATTTCGTCTTACAAACCAGTAGGTACATAACACGAAGACAACTTTGCCTATGACTTTAGTTCAATTTAAATAACATTTAACACAACTGCGAAACATTATCACACTCTTGCGTACAACTGCATTTTACGGCAGTTCCAAATTGAAACCGCTGAAAAGTTTATATTAGAAAGTGTGAGTAACCATTGATTCATCTTCTGTTGATCTACTAAAATCAGTCAACTAAACTTGACTCGTGAGAACACGCCTTTAACTTATTGTACTACACTTAAAAACATCAGCACTATGATGTCACTCTCGCTTGGGTTCGTTTGACGTTTCTTCGTTACTGAGTTTAGATTTTTATTTTCAGCTTGATATAACTTTTTAAGTGTATCGAAAATAAAAGAATAATTCTATCATAAAACTTATTAATGATGTAATTAACTCAAAGTAATTTCAACTGAAATTTCTACAACTTAAATTTTATATATATATATATATATATATATATATATATATATGTTTTAGGTGGTTTCCGGGAATTCATCCGCGTAGTTGATAACTGATCCCTGCTACTAATAGTATTCGAGTAACTAGAAGCGAAAGCAGAAGGCTACGAGAATTATGCGAACCGACCTGTAGAGGGCAGATGTGACTCTTCCGAAACGTCGTCATTTTACCATCGTTCCCGGCAGGGATCAGTTATCAACTACGCGGATGAATTCGCGGAAACCACCTAAAATATTTAGTGCCCGCGAAAACTTAAAAACATATATATATATATATATATATATATATATATATATATATATATCGAGGCGTATCGATATTTCCAATTATCAAGAATTTGATGTCAGAATTTTGTGGCAGCTTTTCTGTTGACTTTACATTTTCTTAATACTGTTTTTATAGGACTTCTTAGAACAATTTATACTTGCAGCAGCCTTTTGTCTTGCATCACAAATTCGAATCTTCTACTAAAACATTTTTGGATTAATCCGGTTACCTTTATATCTTTTCCACTGCCATAATTACGGCCCTGGAAAAGTTTTATTTCATTTATTTACGATAACGGCTGAACATTTAAAATTCCGCCGTTTTAGTAGGAAAAATAACGATTTTACCACCCTAAATGTATATGAAAGAAACGGAGTTTGGGTTGTTTTTTGTACAATTTTTACTGAGTGTTCAAATATTTAAAAAAATCATATATAAATTGACATAAATTCTTTACATTTTGATGAGGAATATTTATCACCACAATCTTGTTATGGTGTGAAATATATATTAGCTTATAGTATGTAATTTATTGCTTTGGCGGTATTTGCTGCTATTCAATAACTAAAAAAGTTTTGAAAATTGTATGTTTTAAACAGGGATTCTAAAGATAATCAATTAAATCTAAATAGTACTTAAATAGAAACTAATAATTTGACAATTACTCAATCAATATTTTGTGAAAAAAATAATAATTATTATTTTTATAAAACAAGGTATAAAATATAATAATCACAATATTCATCATCTCTTCCTCAACCTCTTTACAGTTCGTTCCGCCATTTGTGGATAATTAACATGAATGTAAAAAATGTACCCTACTTACTACATCTACGAACAATTTATCTTTGAGGTCTGGTGCACTTAGATGAATGTTTAGTTTCGATACATTTTTGCTTACTTTTTCTTATTAACCACTTTTTGCACTATAATAATGTTAATAAGGTCTGGAAATATTAAGAAATTTGTCTAATATCCATTTTTTGTTTGTTTGTAATTCCAGGTTTTATTTCTAAAAAAATTCGCTTCGATGTTGATTTTCTTGTTCGTCAAAAATATGACCGTGACAAATCTATGATTGTGAATCGTTTTCTCTATCTCTCTATTATTTGTATAAGAAACATTTTAATGGTTAACATTGCAATGTTGTTAACAAATAGTTATAAACTTAATCTACACAACCAAACTGTTGGAATTATTGGTTTAAGTAACAGTTAGTGGACAAATAAAAATATTTGTCCGACTTGACCATACAGTGTATGGCAGCACACTACCTCTAAGGCATGCATAACGTGCCTTTAGGGGAAAATTCACTAACCCCAGATATTCTAGATATCAAAAGGGTTTAGATCTGTGGGAGCACTTGCCAGGTTATCAGGCCCGTGGTTGGAGTCGTGGCAGCTTCTCATGAATTTTCTGACCGTCCGGGCTGTCCCTAACAGAACGGCTTTTTGCATTAGTTGGTAAAACTGTTCGTCCAGACCGAGGTAAATTAAATTATTTAGTAGTAGTTTTGGGACTACTCCTGTTGTTGACATAACAATTGGTACAGTTCGTGTGTTGTTCATGTCCCACTGTGTCTTTATTTGAAATTCCAAATCCCTGCATTCGGCTATTTTTTCAGCCTGTTTAATATTTATGTTATTGTTGTTAAGGATTGCTATGTCAGTTAAGGTTGTTTTCCTAGAGATTTTATCTACTAAAACTATATCTGGTCTATTGCGAGCAACAGTCCGATCGGTCAGTACAGTTCGGTCCCAGTACAGCTTGTAGTTGTTATTTTATAAAATAGATTCTGGTTTGTATATGTAGTAGGGTGTTCTTACTGATTGTGATTGCTCAAGTTTCAGCGCTAGTTCCTCGTGCAGTATTTTTGCCACAGCATCGTATCGTTCTTTGTATTCAGTTGCAGCGAACGATTGGCAAACTCCTGTAATATGCTGGATAGATTCAGATGTTTGGCAACCATTTCTGCATCTGTCTGTTTATAGAAGGGTCTTTGACGATGTACTTTAGATAGTTCTTAGTTGGAATTACTTGAGTTGGATTGCCAATATAAAGCCTTCCGTTTCAGGAAACATATTATCAGAGATCAACCAGTAGTTCGACGCTGAACTGTCGACATAATCTTAGTTGACGTCATTTATATGTCTTCCATGAAGGGGCTTCTCTTTCCATTTGAGCAGCTTCTGATCAGTTGTGTTGTGGGATACTTGAACTCGTTGTTCTGTCAGTCGCAGAGGTGTTAAGTCATCAACCTGACATATGACTCTGTGTAGATCAGAAAATTCTTCTGGTTTCTGGAAATGATTACGCAAATTAGAAATTTGTTGATCACGTAACTTGCCTATATCTGCCAATCCCCTTCCTCCTTTACACCGGGGCAATGTTGTACGTTCGACACAGCTCTTTGGATGGTGATTTTGAGCTCAATCAATTTTGATAGCTGCAAACAAATAGCCACCCCAATAAATTATAAAACAAAGATAGGAAGAGGTGACGCCTTGCACCTCCCCAGTACTTGGAGTACAATAATCAAATATTGTAAAACCGAACCTGCAATGCAAATTAGCGCGGAGGTGGAGGAGCCAACTCCCCAACTCCAAGAAATCAGCGCTGCTACAACTTCCGAACAAAGGCAAATAAATACAGAGCGCTGACACAGCAACACTCAGTCTATTTATTACCTGTCAACGCATTGCATGCCAAGTAAGACCTTAAGGAAACCTCTGCAAGATTCAAACATGAATCAAAATAACGAACGGATAAATACTTGTTCATATATATATATATATATGTTTGAAAACAAGTTGGCACGGACGGAACTATGTGTAGCTCTCTTGATGGTCCGGGTGTTCGTCCGTTGAAAGTTTTGTCCCGGTAAAGGAACGGTCGCCTGACGTTTCGCCAAAATCTCACTTGGCATTTTCATAAGGCTTTTCCTCTTCTTCCAACACGAAGGGTGGCTGCAGGTTCCGACCTTTCCGGACTACTTCGTAGCCGAGATCGTCGGCTAGGTCGTTCTCCGCGTGGTCTGCTCTCCGTGGCGTCTGAATTGGAACTGAGCTCCGATATGTGCGCGCCGCTATTTATGCTATCTCCCGAGTCCCCTCCTATTTCTTCGCCCCGCCTCCTATTGTGTTGAGGGGGCGGTGCCGTTTGTTTTGATTGGGTGACACCATTGCGTTGTCGCAAATTGTACCGATGACGTGGTTCTGTTTGTACCGATGGCGGCCGCAGATGTTCGTTAGAAGGGGATATATATATATATATATATATTCTGAGAGGCTTCCGCGGTCATTGCTATGAACAAGGCTAGGTTCCGGGTGAGAACCGCGTCTGAATTTATTATATACTCGACGTTTCGACTCCTGCTTTGGAGCCATTATCAAGAGACAAAAGTGAAAAAGAGTTTCAGAGTCTAGATCGAACTCGGGCCTCAATCTGCCTACTCCCCAAGAGTCACTAGGACACTGAACTGTATTTGAGTCTGCTCTGCTTCTTTTATTTAGAGTTAGCGCTGGGTTAGAAGGGGATGTCACGTGATGAGGCTGTGTTGTGATTGGTTGGGTGTTGGTGGGCGTGTCTGCTTTAATTCTGGAAATTACGGAGGTCCAGGTTTAGACAGAGGGGTCTTTTCTCTATTTCTACTGCTTCGCGAATAGTAGATGCCCTAAGGAAGTTAAGAGATACGATAGTACTACTGCCCTCGAAGTTGATAGAGTGTCCTGTTTGGATATTATGATGCGCGAGAGCGGAAATCGAATCTTTTTTTCGAACTGACAAAGAATGTTCATATACTCGATGGTTGACGCGCCTATTTGTACGACCGATGTAGCTTTGTGGGCAATCGCGACATGGAATTTCATAAACTCCCCGATCCTCGTTAGGTACTTTATCCTTAGGGTTCCCGGTTAAGTTAGCTATAGTTTGACTATTGTTGAAGACCATCTTTATTTGATGTCGGTGTAGGATTCGTGCTATTTTGTCAGTGACTTCTCGAATGTACGGAAGGAAGGCTTTCGGGTGTTGTTGGTCTGTTCCTGATGGGGTTGGTGTACTCGAGGGTTGTTACGATTGACAAAATATGCGTGCAATGCGGTCTGGATGATAACCGTTTTGTCGAAGGATTTTTTGAAGTTTATTAAGTTCGTTTTGTCTATTGTCAATGTCTGTTAGGCGAATACATCTAAGGGCCAAAGATTTCATTACAGAACTTATTTGGGCAAGCTCATGATGTGATTGGGCATTTAAGTATCGATTGGTGTGGGTTGGTTCCCTATAGACTGTATGTGCCATGGCACATTTTCAAATACAGTCTATAGGAAACCAACCCACACCAATCGATACTTAAATGCCCAATCACATCATCACCCTGCCCAATTAATATAGTTAACTTAACCGGGAACCCTAAGGATAAAGTACCTAACGAGGATCGGGGAGTTTATGAAATTCCATGTCGCGATTGCCCACAAAGCTACATCGGTCGTACAAATAGGCGCGTCATCCATCGAGTATATGAACATTCTTTGTCAGTTCGCAAAAAAGATCCGACTTCCGCTCTCGCGCATCATAATAAACAGGACACTCTATCAACTTCGAGGGCAGTATGACTATCGTATCTCTTAACTCCCTTAGGGCATCTACTATTCGCGAAGCAATAGAAATAGAGAAAAGACCCCTCTGTCTAAACCGACGCGATGACAGCTCTCGCCTTCCCACAGTGTGACTCTTGGGGAGTAGGCAGATTGAGGCCCCGAGTTCGATCTAGACTCTGAGACACTTTTACACTTTTGTCTATAATGGCTCCAAAGCAGGAGTCGAAACGTCGAGTATATAATAAATTCAGACGCGGCTCTCACCCGGAACCTAGCCTTGTTCATATATATATATATATATATATATATATATATATATATATATATATAATTGCTGATAAATACATTTTTACAGTCGATTTTATTGTTAAGTTCATTAGCCTTTCTCGTCAATATATTTAATATCCTTCGACTTAATATTTACTAACATGAAAGTGAAATGTGATCGCTTTCAGCATACAGTTACAAAATCAATACATTTCAATTATTGAAAAATTCGATCACATCTGTTCCATTAGATGTAAAAAGAGTTATTAAAAGGTATTTCCGATTCAATTGATTTCAATTCTTTTCCATTTTCGATTCGTTTACTGTCAGAATTTTGCGTTTTCTTTACTTCCGAACCCTCAGTTTCATTAATGTAATTACTATTGGGATTGTGAGACAAACCTATCCTGACAGCAGTCTTGTTCGTATCCTTACACGCAAATTCGAATCTTTTACTAACAAAATAGCTTATGCCTTCCTTTCTTTCCAATAAGGTTTGGAGAAAATAGCTTTTTCGGATTATTGTGGTAACCTTTAAATTTGTCTCATTGACATAATTAGAGCGCTGGGAAAATTTCTTTTGGCGAATATTTACCATAATTGGGAAGGTCTTAAATTTTATCCTCTCTTTCGGGAAAAATAAACATTTTCCTTCTCTAAATGTATCCTGTACAACTAGATTATGCTATGATTTTAGTAAATTTTGTCATAAGCAGATGCGTGGGGAAATCTTGTTTATGAATACATCTATGTCAAAATCCTAGATAAATGGAAAACTTTATTAACAAAAATTATATATTTCAAAGTAATTTTTATTGAACGTTAAATTAAATTAATGAAACTTTTTAATCCAAATGTGTTACTACAGCAATTGTATCACTGTATCTGTAGTGCAAGGAAAATTGAAAACAATTAAGGGATTTTGGGTACCTATACTAACCTTAAAATTAAAAACTGATTTTTCTGAAAGGCAGATTAAATGCATTTGGACTACAGGCTGTTAGAGGTCAATAATTGACTACGAATTTTTAAATAACAAAGTATTTGTGGAGGACATGAAGTAGAACCCAGTCATTGCTTGAGAGCACGGAAGATAATGAAAGATAGAAACTTAAAGAGAACAACAGCGCATATGAGTGGAGTGCGAGAGTATCAACATCTATAAAAAGATAGAATCAAATAGTGGAACAAATACACAATGAAACAAAGAGCCGTCAAAAAGGTGGCATACGTAATAAAAGAAAAATAAAAAAGATTTATAACACTTTAAAGTTTAGGAATTTGGAACGACTAAATAGTTTTGCTGACAGAAAACAATAGTACCATATATTAGGTGCCTAAGTAAACCAATCATACAAATAGAGAATTTTAAATTATAAAAAATGTATGTAGACATCTACGACAGACAGTCACTTGCACATAAGGTAACGAAAAGATCAAACAAAGATAGTAAGGATAAACCAGATTTTAACAACATAAGCAGAAGAATGGGTGCAGCACTACCATCAGCTGTAGTTTAAGGCAGGGCTAAAACGTAAATTATTGGAACGTGTAGATAAAGTTTATTTAGATAAACTGACAAAAGCATTTGAAGCTACAAAAATCAGGAAAGAACTTGGATTAAATGGCATAAAGGTAGAATTGTGGTCATACGGAGGCCTAATATCACATCTGCAACTAGACATTCCCAATTTCTCAATCATGTTGTATTTTCCGATGACGCTAGATGGTGCAATAAATCTTCAAATATGTCGATACTGGTCTGAGGAAAATACTTATGGCGTACAAACGGCACACAACCCTAATCGAATCCAAAAAATTAATGTTACTACTAACAAAATGTTGATTGGACCTTACGTCTGTTGGTGACAATTTGACAGCTGCAGGATGTTTACATCTTATGGGTACCTCAAATCTCCCTGACATAATTCAAGCGTTCCCAGATTCCAACAATGCACATCAATAAATCCTCGATTATTTGAAATGTGACACCACTGCATTATGGTGTACATGTAAGACGGTTTAATCTAACTTCTTAGAGAAGAAAAAACATGGCCGAAACGTCATCATTAAAACATTAAAACATATGAAATGAGCACAGTATTATCATATTTAACGACCTAAAATCTAGAAAATATAAACTCAACTAATTTATATAATATAAATAAGGTCGAAGAAAACAACATACAATACATGTATAATAAACATGTAATATATATATATATATATATATATATATATATATATATATACAGGGTGTGTTTTTTTTATGATCAGTATGGGGATCTTGGAATCTAGCGGAGATTGAGCAATGGTTAAATTGGGAAAGATTTGCAGTTTTACTGGCCCAATTTAATGACAATTTCGGATTTTTGTAAAAAGTCATGGCTTACTAGATATTTTGAAAAAACAAAATTCGGTCGATTTAGTCAAATCCTCTAGCTCCTTTGTTTTTGATTTTATAAAAAAAGTGTAAATATCAAAATTGAAGGGAATTGTATCCCGAGTATGATTGTCATGTCCTCGTTTGCGTGACAGCTCTCGTTTTCGATGCCATAAAAATTCAGTTAGTGCAGCTGAGGAATACTTTCATACGTCCTCCATGTTAACCCGCTCAGTACATACTCCATTTGCCTCTCAAATGTAGCGGGTGCATTACATAACCCAAAGGGCATGGCCGTGAACTGAAATAGCCCTTTACTGGCGAAGAACGCTGTCTTCTCTTTGTAGTTTGCATGTAGACCATCCTCCCAATATCCACTTTTTAGGTCTAGTGTGGCGAACCAACGGGAGCCTGCTAGTGTGGTCAGAGTGTCATCAATTCGTGGTAGTGGATAGCTGTCTTTCTTGGTGAGCCCATTCAGCTTTCTGTAATCACGCAAAATCGGGTGGTTGCATCCTTCTTTTTAACAAGCACAATGGGAGCGGACCATGGGCTGATGGATGGTTCAATAACTCCATTTTGTAACATGGACTCGATGTTTTCCTCTACTGCCTGTTGTTGCCCCAATGGTAGTCGTCTAGGCGGTATTCTGATGGGTTGAAGCCTTTCCGGCGTCTATTCGGTGCTGGATGATGTTGGTGCGACCGGTGGTTCCATCTTGACTGTTAAAAATTTGCCACTGCTTTGTGATAAATTGATTGGCTTTATTCTGGTTCTCTGGTGTCAGCTGTGTCAAATGGTCAGCAAACTGTTGTAGGAATTCTTTACTGGGCACTGTCTCCTTCAGCGGCGTCTGGTACTCTTCTTCGCAATTGATGATGGTCTCTACTGGTTCGAAACAAGCTGTCTCTTGACCATTGGCAATTCTGATGTCGTTGTTGGACAAATGCAGGACTCTGATTGGTATATCTCGTCCGGTTTTAACTATAGCCCGTCCAACTAAGTAGTCATGAGCTGAGTGTACGGGCTCCACCATTCCAACGCAGCTCCCAGGATTGCTGTCTAGCTGCCCATGAATAATCTGTTCCGTTTGACCGGGAATTCTAGCTGAAGACTTTGCCACAATTTTTACGGAGGGGACTGAACTGTTGACGGGCCTTGTCAATACAAATTCCTCATTTAGGAACCGAAGAGCATCATAACTGGGGTCGAACATAAATACATGCTGACTAATTAGGTCCATTCCCAGTATAACACCGTCTTCAAGATTCGCTACCAGGACCCTATGCCGGATCATGTTGTCCACTATCTGTGGCACGACATCTGCCTCACACTTTATTGACATGGACTCGCCGGTGACTGTTCTGAGCTGGATGCTATTGGTAACTGGCCACATTTCTGATGCTCTCAAAACCCTGGAATTGACAGCGGCGCCCGGTATCGATGGTGATGGTAACTGCTCGCCGATTGATGGTGCCTCTGATGACTAGGCTGCCGCCATCTCGGCAAAATCCCCGGATAGATACTGTCCTGGGGGCTGGTGGAGGGTGCGTCAGCATTCGCCCCCTTAAGCTGACTGGTTGGAGTTTACCTTGTTCGTAAGGTCGGTTTGTTGGCTACCCCTGATTTTGATCGTTCCAGTAGCCTTACTCGGCAGTCACGTTGGAAGTGTCCTGTCCGTCCGCAGCGGTAACATGCCCCTCTAGTGCCAGTTCTTTGTGACCGTTCTAATATTTTGTTCAGACCAACCAGCAGCGCTTGAAATGGTGACTCTGACTCTTCCTGGTTGAAGAAAACTGCTTGGACCCTCGGCTTGTACATATTCATGACGGCCTCTACTTCCAAAGCCCGAAGTAGAGCTTCATTACTCTTCTTGACGCCACTCAGTCTTAAATTTCTTTGTACTTTCACATCTCTGATGCCGTTTATAAAACTCTGTGTGGCCCACAGGTCTTTCGTTTCCTCTGGCAGGTCTGGGTACGACAAGTGAACTAACCGTCTAATCTCTGCTTCGAATTCTTGAAGGCTTTCACCGGATTTTTGCGTTTTCCCACTGAGTTGGACTTGGTATACCTAGCTCAAGGATTGATTGTCGTATCTCTTGTCCAGAATGGCGATGATCTTGTTGAAATTGCCTTGTTCATCGACTGGAATGCTTTGGAGGAATTCTAGGGCCGGACCTCTTAACGAAATTACCAGAGACGTGGATTTTTCTTGGTTATCCCATCCATTAGCTGTAGCCACGGCTTCAAATTGCCGTTTATACATGAGCCAAGATGAGCTGCCATCAAATGTGGGTGGTTTGCTAACGGAACATTTGGTGTTATGGTATTTTCCTCGCTGTAAGTCCTGCTGCATTTTTTTTAATTTCTGTTTCTACCTTATTTGGGATGGCACTGATGTTATCTTGAACTGTGTTTTGGATGGAATCGAGGTCATCTACTTTGGTTTCAAGAGTGTCCACGGTATTTTTTATGGTCTTAATGTCAGCATTTATTTCCTTTATGTCTGACTCAACTATTTGCATTCTGTCATTAACTATTTCATTAACTTGTGCTACTATTTGCATAAATTGTTCAAATTGCAGTTGTCTTTTCTCTTCAGTTTCGTGTCGTTTTAATTCAATTTGATCTTGTTTCTCTTCAAATACTTTAAAATCAGTTTGCCTCTGTTCATCTAATAATTTAAATTCATTTTGTCTTGTTAATTCAAATTTCGAGAATAGTCCCTCAATAAAATTTTGTTGTTTTTCTTCCATGGCTGTGACAAGATTTTGTTGTTCGCTTTTCATCGCAGTGTCACTACAGATTTTCTAATTCTATTTTACGTTTTTCATCAAAAGATTTTACTAACCTTTGTTGAATTTCTTCTTGATGTTATTTCTCCTTCGTGTCACGTTTTTCTAGAATCTGGGCTATTTTTTCGTCTAGTCCCTCCGTAACCTGCTTGACTATTTTTTGGTAGTTTAACTGCACTTAATCCTGCACTTCTGATCACCAAATTTTGTTATATAGTCCGTGGGTTCAATTTAAAATTATAAAACTAATATTCACTTTCACTTTTCTAGAACTTTATTTACACCAAATTATACAGAACAGCTGATTCAAAATAACATTACAATATACGCTAGTTGTCTCTGTATCACTGTATCACTGACTTGCGATCGTGGGCTGCTTTCTTTTTAAAACCAGCATAGAAAATTCTCGTAAAATCAATCATCAATCCCACAGCTGCCGAGTCATTTCGAGAACTTTTTTTTTCTCAAAGGTATCGGTGTCTTACTGAAATGAAACAGGGTCGGCTTTGGTAAATTTCGTAACTCTGCCCCCCTTTAATTCTGATTGTCCCGATCAGAAACACCTTCAACTTAGCCTTGGGGTATCGACGGATCCGGTAGACGGCGTCATTAAGCCTCTTGACCACCTCGTATGGACCATCCCAGGCGGGTGTAAGCTTTGGGGATTTACCCTTGCTCCGTTGGGAGTTGTACAGCCAGACTTTGTCCCTCTCCTGGAACCCGATTGAAAAATAAAATTAAATTTCGTAACAATATATATTTATATAAATTATATATATACTATAAATTATAGCCTATCTCTAGACCCTTTACTTAACTTGATTGAAGTTATGGAAAGAAAAAACTGAAGAAACTGTCTAAAGAAAAAAAGTCGATTGTAACTTTCCCTTCTTGACAACGGGGGATTATTCAATTATTTTAAAAGGGGCAGTTTATTTGCAATTCAGCGTTTCTGGTTTTCCTACCTGCTGCACAAGTTTCGTTTTGTTACTCACCCTACATTCATTTGTGTGGCAAAAGTCGCATAAAGAAGTAGGAAAACTTTTCAAAGCTGCACGTTGCACTGGTAGATTAAATAAAGCGTTGAAAACAATGCCATTTCCTAGTAGTTACCTAAGAAATTCTTTTACGAACAGTGACGAGAAGATCACTCGAAATGTTTTCGTTCTGCCTTTATATTTATTTTTACCTTTACTCTGATTTATGTAAGTTGAGAATACAATGAAGTTTGAATTTGAGTAGTTGTCGTCTTATTATGTCATAAGTTTCAACGAAAATCAAACTGGCATATTAAGTGCACTTCAGAAAATTTTATGTGCCAGTAAAAGAAAATCTCTTCTTTGCTCTGGGAATTATTGCATCCTTATTGGTTAACGAATTCAGTTAAAAAAATAAACACAAAACCTTTTTCAGATAATATAGGTCTGTTTAGACAGTAAAGGTATGAAAAAATGGAATGCGGGAAATGGTTTCAATATACCTAATGCGTGGAACATACACAGGTGTTTCTGAAAAAAAATTATAATATCCAACAAAAGGTCATTTTTACACAACTCAATAATATATATTGTCGAAGATTTCCTGTTACAAAAACTTTTTTTTGCAGAATATATTTTTTGAATATTGTATTCTGGAAATAATTGATTGTACCATAACAATTATCTTATTTGAAATTGCATTAGTTCTGCACCCTTCACCCTTTGGATTGAAGAACTTATGAAATACTTATGTATACCTAACAATAAACTTAATTTATTAGACATTTGGTTACTAATACTCTTTGTCTAAGAGCTGTATTTTATTTATTTCTCCATAAAAAAATAAACATATAATGGAACGAGATCTTAAAATTATATACAGTAGGACAATTTCTAAACTACAATTTATATTTAGTGTTTGCATGTGTACATATCAATCTACTTTAATAAACTATTATTGGCACACTACATTCAAACTATGGTATTGCGAGCTGAACATATTATATTACAAAAAAATATTATATGAAAACAAGTAGGAATGAATAAATTGACTAATTTTAAGCAACTTTTGTTCCATAAAGTTTTTTCTGAAAGTCAATTCTTTTCGAGTTAATTGCAAGTGAAATTATCGATTTTTCAACCAAAAAAACATATTTTGATACGGTTTTTCGTAAATTAAAAAATCATTTAGATCAGAAATGTAGCTTATAAATAAACAAAAAAAAATATTGGGATTTTGGATTCTGTAGAACCAAAACAAACGGAGTTATAGCTTGTTGACATTTTGTTTTTATTTGTCAAAACAGAAATTGAATGGTTTATCGTGAAATAACTTAAAAACACTGCATTTTCCGAGAAAAGTTTCAAAACACTTTTTTAAAATGCTTCAAAAATCCTTTAATTTTGTTTTTTTATAAAAGTCTCTAGTATGAAAATTAAGCGAGTTATGACATAAATAAGATTGTTTTCTTTTTGACAAAAAAAATTTACAAACCACCCTGTAAATACCAGCCACCCACTTCACAAATCCACCCTGTAAATACCAGCCACCCACTTCACAAATCACCAATTTGTAGGTTTTTTATAAGCTTAAAGCTCATGTAAATTGAAATTGTTTTTAACCCTTATTTTTTAAAGAGTTTGAGCTGAAAGGGTGGCCTAATAGAACTATTTACGAACATGTACAAACAGACAAAAACTACAATTTTGTACTGTACAAAATGTTGCCTACCTCTCCTAGTTTTTAAGTAATTTTGAAAATTTTTTTTACAAAATTATGAAACTACAATATCTCTTGAGGCTCGACTTTTTTCAAAACTACTTACTTTAACCCGGTTAAACTTTCTAATCCTATTTGAAATACGTAAGTCAAGTGATTTGTGAGATAGTAGTAATTAGTGTCAACTGGGGTGGTATTTAGGAGGTAATTTGTACATTTTCTTGTCAAAAAAAACTCGCTTATTTTAATGCTAGAGACTTTCATAAAATAAATATTAAAGGATTATTTAAGCACTTTAAAAAAGTATTTATAAACTGCATTGTTTTTCGGTTACCTCACGATAAACCATTAAATTTTTGTTTTGACAAATAAAAACAAAATTTCAACAAGCTATAAGTTCGGTTGTATTGGTTCTACAGAAACCACATACACAAC
This sequence comes from Octodonta nipae, assembly GCA_034190945.1. Lineage (NCBI taxonomy): Eukaryota > Metazoa > Arthropoda > Insecta > Coleoptera > Chrysomelidae > Octodonta > Octodonta nipae. The sequence continues at coordinate 102,043,825 of CM067216.1, read as the reverse complement.
ATTTTTTTTGCTTTTTTATAAGCTACATTTTTTATCTAAATATTTTTTTCTTAAACTGCATATTTTTAAAGTTATTTACGATAAACCGTGTGAAAATAGGTTTTTTTTATTTGAAAAATTGATAATTTCATTTGGATTAACTCGAAAAGAATTGTCTTTCACAAAAAACTTTATGGGACAAAAGTTGCATAAAATTAGTTAATTTATTCGTTCCCGGAATTTTTTCATATAATATTTCTCACCACCTAGAAGGGGTAGCTTAGCAATATAATATAAATTTGTGATTTTAGTTGACAAATTATATTTAGAAAAACTTGTGAGTACTCAATAAATTGTCATTATCATAAAATATAAATTTTTGTGGGTGAGATTTCAATAGCATGATAATGTAAAATAACTCTCAGAACCAAACAAAATTTATTAGTTTGCTCATTCGAGTCAGTCCATCTTACGATTTTCTCTCCAAGCAATCTGGCGGCACTGTTTGGCATTGGCGGTATGGACGTAAATTATGAATTTTCTATTTTATTTTATTTTATGAATGAAGCAATATTATAAATAAATTTTAGCATTCTGCACTAAAGGTCGCCAGTAGCTACTAAACAAAACAAAAATAAAGTAAATCGGTTGAGGGAAATGGTACCGAACCGTTTTGTCTTTGCCTATTTATATGTAGAATATAAATATCAAGTGTCGGACAAATCAGTTTAGTAGTTAAATTCACCAAATTTTCCTCGATTAATAAAATACATTGCTTTGATTTAAGCGAAAAAATCGATTCATGCTGATATGATGCGGATACTATTGCGTGTCGTAGCAAGGCGCAATTATGCTAAAGGTCGGAGGGGATATTCTTTGTACCAAGAAGATGAGTTTGACATGTGTATGTTATGTTATTTTGTGTAGACGATGTAAATTGCCTTTGATAAATTTCTAAACGAATTACACTCTGAAAAATTTATACTACATATTTTAGCCTTATACTGGGTAGGTACTCCATACTCTTGTCTCTACAGCAGACGCTCGATAATATAAACTAATTCAGACCAAGTATGGTTCGCCATATCGAAATGTTTACATTACCGAACATTATTTAAAAATAAATGTTTTATTAAAAGAAACGTTAAGTTCAAAATACGCACCTATATATTAAAATATCTGCATCGTCCTCACTGTCCCCTCCTCATTAATATCATTCAATGGTTTATCTTCAGTTCATAAATTAATGTCGGCTGGAGTACAAACAGTGTTGGTATTCACTATTTTCAATAAATCAACAACATCTGATGGCGTTCTAAAAAGAACGTCAGCATTGAATCGCATTTGTTCCCAAATTATGCTTAAGGGAACTTCATCTTCATTTTCACTATTGGTACCAAAAACTAACATTTTTGGATAGTTTCCTGAGTAACTGTATTCAGGTCCTATGCAAATTTAAAAGATCTCGTAATCGTACCTTTTTCAAAGTCTTACATTTGTTTTCAGGATTCGCTTCTCATTTGTTGCTCTGGGGGATTAACTTGATGCACTATCTAATAGTAACAGCGAAACACAATTTTTTTAGGAAATCTTTTATCAACAAATTAAATACATATCCTCAAATTATATGTTTAGAATATTTGTTATTAAAAATTCTTTGTCATATCTGAAGGATAAAGCGCTTGTGGAACCATTTCAGGAATATAGTGCTAATCATCTAAGCCGTTTTAGAACAGTCCACGGGAATATTAAAATTCTTAAATGAGAGTGAATTTTTTGCTTTTTCTATAATCATTGGTTTTACTTCTGCAAACTATCAGCATTAGTGCAGGCTAGAAAAGTTACTCGATGCTTTTCTGGCTTTCTTACTGGATCAGCTTTTACAAATGATGCATTTTAGGTTTTCTCTGGTAACATCTTCCAATACAGACAACTTTTAGCAGCGTTGCAAATTTGATTCACTTTTAAATCTAGCTCCTTAACTGTTTTCATCAATTTTTCTTAGGACCTTTTACATTAGCATTGTTTATATTATTGCAATTTTCGTTGTTTATGTAATTGAGCATCTGCTAGTGTATTGCTTAATTCGAGAATTCATATTAGATATAATTCAAGGTCCTTTCTACTGGTGATTTAATGTAATTAGAATGAGCACTACGTTATTAGCGTATTCTGTTTATTAAAGAGATATTATTAAGTGTAATCTAATATTTGGCACATTTGCAATATTATTTCTTTTCTTTTGTAGCATATAAGAGCTATCTCTTAATCCATAAGGAGGATTATATGAGTTTACATGTGATCTGTAATATATATTAAGTCTAAACTTTCAAAGCGCCTCTTATTTTCAGTTTCTATTAAAGCTAAAACAATTTGAACCTACCTCATTAGACTGGAATCAAGTACCTTAATTAACAGGGTAGAAAACCTTGTGCCTAATTAGATTTCACCGTCATTTTAATAAGCTGTTAATAACCCAGGAAGTTTATACATTATGATTCCCTCCAACTAGACTATTATGCATTGGTTAAAACGATTTAGGGTTTAAGTCGCATTAGAAATAAGATTGCAAACTTAGGGAAGTTTTGACGATGATAGTCTTATTTTTATGGTGATTATTTACATGTTGTTCAAATGCTTGTAAGTTTTTCCTACATGTTAAAGAGTTCATTGTGAGGCGATGTCAGTTACAGTTTGATATCCTTAAATTTGTCGTAGTGTCCATTTATCTTGCAATGGAGATGACTGAGATCAAGGAAAAGGTAAGTGAGCTTGCAACCTCTCCAAAGAGACAATATAGTCTTCATTGGAATGTGAACTTTTTTTGCCCGAAGTATTCGGGCATCTTCAGCACTGAGTAAACATTATAACTACAAAATAATATATTGTCGTCAACAAGTGAATGAACTTACCTAATTTAGAATATTAAAATTAAAATTATTAATTTGTAGGACCTTTTATTCCCTTCTGAGAAGGTAAAGGGAACTAGAAAATGAGCTTATCGTTTGAGAACATGGTATATCCACGTAATAATGGCATTTCTCCATTATCGGAACTACTACGTCTTTAAATGGAAAGGAACATACATCATACATCATCATACAATGAACGTCGCATGGAGCAAGATAAGTAATAACTTTCCATGTGGTCAGAGAGAATACATTATAGTCGTTTGAAGCAAAAAATGCACCTAAAATATGGAAAGTTTGTGTAAAGTGTGGATTTGTTGAATGTAACTTACTTAGGCGATGAAAATAGAATGAAAAAAATAATCGTATATAATACTTATGTGCTCGAGAGGCATGAGTGTTGAACACGAAATGCGTGGAAGTATAAAACCAAAACCACGTGACAGGACGGAGGAAGATGAAGGTGATGCCAATAAACGGTGTTGACTATGGGAAGAAGTATATGTGTCAATTACTCATCTTTTTTTTTAAGAAGAAGAAGTAGAATATCAGAGGCGAAAGGTTGATAGAACCTAAAAAATCTGACAGTACTTAACAATGATAATAACTATTAAATACATGTTATACGAATATATGAGATATAAACCTCATTATGAGGTAGATATAAGCAACAATTAGAAAGTCGTATAAATAAGTGTATTTCTAGATGAAAGTTGAACTTTCTCAAGGTCAGTTATGCACAGGGTGCAATGTTAATGCACTGATAATGACAAGCAGTCAAACTGAATCTGTTCAACACAATTGCTGTTCCTGTAACTTTGTTAATGTATAAAATTTCAAATAAATCCATTAAAGGTCGTTTATTACCCATGTGTAAAATTTTAGTGTTTTTATTCTGATCGAAAGAATGACTTCTGGATAAAATATGGTTGGCAAAAAAACCAGAAGACTGGACATTTGATCTAAGTATATTATTGTTGATAAGACGAACGTGCTTGATCTTAGGAAGTTTTTCATTACCTGTTTGGTATTACAGCCTGCACTGTTAAATTTTTTTGTAAAATTACCATTGTTTTACTCAACATAAGATTGCTAAATTACTAATCAGGGTTTACGAGTTTAAATTATAATACAATTTAAGTAATTTTCTCAGACATATGAGAAAATACACTAAAATGAGGAGTAAGTTTACAATCGTTGAGCATAAATTTAACTAGTTTAGTGATTTTATAGAACTGTTTATTAGTTTTTATCAACAAAATTCCGATATTTAACAAAAATCTTAGTAATTTGATTTACTATATTTTATTGTAAAATTACAAAAATATTTGTAGATTGAATTACTGTGAAAACATTAGAAATGTGAAAATCTTTTTATTACTTTTACCAATTTAACGGTAAAATTACACAATGCATTGTAAGTTTAGTAAACATATTATTTCTCTTAACCCATTTGTAATTTTACCAAACAGGTTGTCAAATTTCTTTACCAAGCTTTTTAAATTCACAAACATTATTTGCGTTTTACATTACTCTTTTTTTTTTTGTAAAATTACAAAAAATATATTGCAATTTAAATTACAAGAAAAACATTAGAAATTTAAGAATATTTTTGCTATTTTTGCAATTCTATCTGTAAAATTACACAGTGCATCGTTTGTTGTCGCAGCTTTTCGGAAAATTACCTTTAACACCGGCTAAATGCTTTTGTTTCTTTGTTGCATCTCCATATATGGATATTTAGTATTGCTTAGAACGTCATTGGGTGAAGGTGTGTGCTATGCATGTAAAAGTGAACGTTGTTTCAGTAATTTCACTTCTTGTTTTATTATTTTAAAAGTTTAATAAAAATAAAGGTGTAATAAATATTTACAAAAATATAATATAGCCAATGGTTGAACAGAAGTTAAAAAATTAAAAGAAATTAGACTCAAGGGTAAATACAATAGATAGCCTCCAGTGTTGTAAGTCAGTGCGTGTTAGTCGTTGATACATTTCGATAGCTCGTGGAGAGAATTACAACTTTAAAGCAAGTGTCATTGATAAATAGCTTCAAGGCTACAATTGTGACATTGTAACGGGGAAAAAATATTTTGTAATTTTCTCAAACTGAGTTTAAATGAATTGAGTAGTATAGATACAACACTGCATAGTAAATTTACTAAGCATCCTTGTGGTAAATTATTAAATAAAATTACAAAACTGTAAAGTTAGTTATCAAATGTTCTATTAACGCTTAGTAAATTTTATAAAAAATTTTGTAATTTTCTCAAACTGACTTGAGTCGTACTGTTTAGTAAATGTACCAAACAGATAACCAAACTTCCTATAAATATCAGCAAAAAAGAATGTAAAATAAATGAATATGTTACATTTGTTTTTCTTGTATTGTGTGTTTTTACAGGGTGCGGCAGTAAAAAATGATGGTTTAAGAGCGTACTATACAAGAACTCCTTTTTAATACTTTTCCATGCAGTAAAAACTTTTAATTTAATAATCCGGTTGTACTACTAGGTCCGTTATTTTTTCAGTTACATGTACAGAAATTGCAATAAATTTTTTTATTATGACGGTATAGTCCCTAAAAAGGGCTTTCAAATGATATACGACACTTATTGTCGCTATATCAAATCTCAAGTTCATTGAATTGGGCTGTTTATATTGAATGCGCGCAAGCGCTAATTCACCTAAAAAAATTTCCCCCTCGAAACAAAAATCGACCTGTATTTTCTTATTGCTATATTTTTGAAAATAACCAAGATATTCAAGGTTCGTTTGAGATGGAATACCCTGTAGGTTCCTGTTCTGTAAAAATTGGGAGATTTTTTGTGAGGGGGTTCCATTGAATGTGCGAATAGGGTATAAGTTAGGTATGAAATTGGGGTCAGTGGGATAGACTTCTTTAATAGCAATTTTCTTTAATTTTCTGTTTAATAAGTTTTCGATAAGTTGAGTGGTATAACCATTGTTGACTGCCATGAGTTTGATTCTTTCAAGTTCCGGTTTTGTTAAATGGTATTGTCACGAGTCTGTGTAACATACAGTGATATGCAGGAAGTTTATGTTGTATGGGGTGGTGTGAAATATTGTGAATGGTAAGGTCAGAGTGGGATGGTTTATGTTATATTTAGAATACATGGAGAAGCAGCCTACTTCCTGTGAAAACAATTCCAATTCTAATAGCAAATATCTCAGCCGTGAATTCAGATCTAACTATATATATATATATATATATATATATATATATATATATAATAAATTCAGACGCGGTTCTCATCCGGAACCTAACCTATTTCATATATATATATATATATTCACTTGAATATGTTCTCTGTGGCCAACTTTAGAAGAGAAAGACAAAACATTTTTGACGTGGCCAATCCGTGGCCAGATTCAGATTAATACCTGAATTTATTAAATTATCAACATTTTGACTCTTGCTTTGGAATCATTATCAAGAGACAAAAGTGAAAAAGAGTTTTAGAGTCTAGATCGAACTCGGGACTCAATCTACCTACTCCCCAGAGTCATTAGGTAACTGAACAGTTCAGTTATAATTATTTAACTTATTTATTTTCATTGTCACTTTGCTCATTTGCTTCACTTATCTCCTTCAAACTTTATAACTTGTTCCTGTAGCTTAATGATTCTTTCATCTATGTCGATTTCTGCTGTATTTCTTCTTAACTGATTCATTCCCATAATTGCTTCATAGCTGATATCCTTGACTATTAAAAATTCTGCATTGATTTTCTTATCCCCAAACATTATTTCTAAATTTACCATGCTTTTGCCTCAAACATTTTTTTATTATCTGCCGATACAATGTTTATTTTCTTTGTTTTAATTATATTTCCTGTCCTCAAAATTAATTTATTCACTAGTTCTTCATTGATTACACTCCCCTCTGATCCAGTATCAATGAATATTTTGAAAGATACTGCATTGACCTTTCCTTTTATAAATATTAATTCAGATTCATCCTCTTCCTGGTTTATTGGTTCTTCCATTTGAATTATCTCTCTTGGTTGTTTGTATATACAGATTTGATTTGGTTTAAAACTACTATTTACATTGTTTTTATAATTTATATTTTCAACATACTGCGCTTCTAAAAATTTGGATTACTCTGTTAAGTATTGTCATTATTTGTTGTATTGTTTGTATTATTATTTCCTGGTGGTCTATTGCAACTTCTGCTCCTTCTCTCTTCATTTTGCCTATTTTCACTTCTCTCTCTCCTCCTTATGTTCTCTTCACTTCTCCTTCTTCCCATTGTGTTCATTCTTTGATTTTGATTGGTATTTCTAGTCTGTTCTTTATTTCTTGTTTTATTTTGGTATCCATTATTCCCTTGAATATTGTTATTATTGCTGTTATTTTGCTATTGCTGTAATTCCTTGAATAATTTCTGTTATTATACGATTCTCTGTTATTATTATTATTCTGTTGTCTATAATTGTTATTCCGGTAATTGTTACTTTAATAATTATTCTGAAATCCTCTGTTCCTGTTCTCTCTTTAATTTCATTTGTTTCTATTGTCTAAATACATTCTCACGTTTCGGTTATTTGCTTGCCTTCCACCATCTTCTCTAGTGTTTCTTTGAAAATTTCTTGTCCTCCTTATTCTATTTATGTAAGTTATAAATTGGTTAATTGTTTTAATATTTTGGACAGATATAGTTTCTGCAACGTCAGTACTGAAATGTCTAGCTAAATTCAAGACTATCTCTTCTTCCTTCATTGGTGGTTGCATCTACTTTGCAGAAGTAATTAACTTTAGTACATAATCCGTCATGTTTCCTCTTCTTTCATTATATCTTCTAAAGTATAGCTTTTCTCAAAAATATGATAAAAATTTCTGCTCAAAAGAATTGATATCACCTTCAATTGAAGCAAACCATAATGAAGCACTATCTGTCATGCTCTGTCTCATTCGGTTCTTTATTTCATTCATGTTTTTAGTGCACTTTAATTCTTCATAGTGTTGATAAATATGCATGGGTGTAATTGTACAATTCTTCCACTGAATTTTAGATCCGTTTCTGTTGTGGTTGGTGTCCTATCCCACATTTGATTTAGTCTACTTTCCTCCATTCTTTTCAATCTTTCCTCATATTGATTTTTCAAACTATTTTCACTTTCTATAAACTTCTTATCTATTACTTCCCCATAGTTAATGATGTCTTCTTTCCATTTTTCACTAATATGTGAAACTTGCTGTTCATTTTCCTGGATCCTACTATCCACTTCTTGAATTTTTCCTGGAGATCGTTTTCTAAAGTTTCTATTTGTGATATTCTCTCTGCTTTCTCCAGGTCTGTCTCTAAATTTAATCTCTTCTCCACTTCCATAAATTCTTTTTTCATTCTTTCCTTCATCTGTTGAATATCCTTGTGTATATTTGTAATTTTTTTTTTGATTTATTTCAAGTTCTCTCATATTGGCTTTAATATTTGCTTCACTCTTCTTAGTAAGGTTATGTTCTAATTCTTCTAAGGCCTTTGTATTAGCTCTGGTGTTCTTCGCATTATCGTTTTTCATTTCCTCTAGTTTGCCAAATAAATTCATCATCAAAGCTTTCATGTCCATTTCAGGTTCTTGTGATTTTTGACTTGCACTTTATTTTACACTTACATTTTCTTCTGAAATGACATTCACCACTTGTTCTTCTTGCTCAGCTGTTGTTGGTAGTTCGAGAACAACTTCTTCAACCTGCTCTTCCATGTTTTGTTCTTCCAGTGGTTGGTCTTCCATTTGTTGTTCTTCCATTGCTTCATAATGTTCTTCAATATTTTCTGGTTTATCCTTGTTACTCTTTTTGTTTGCCATTTTATTTTATTTACCTTGTATTACTCAGTTACCTTTTATTTATTTTATCTGGGTTTATATTTTTGGTATTTTTAATTTATTCAAATATTTGTATTATTTTATATTTTTTTTATTTAATAGAATATTTCACTTTAAATTATTTGCAAATTGTTGCCCAAATTTATGATATCATCTAATTTGTTGACAAGCAAAACATGTTCTTTGTGATTACCCTGTATATTTTTATACCTGTTTTCATATTATATTAATGCTTTTTACCTTTTTATACTCCACACTTTTTTTATTTTAGGTATCTGGGTACTTTCTTTTTTTTAATTGTTTTACTGTGTTACAAATTTTACTTTCCACTTTTCTGTTTTGATATTGAGTTTATTATTTAGTGTATTTTTCTATAGAGCCTTGTTTAGAGCCCCACGTTGGTTAGGCCAATTATAATGAATTTTAATTTATATTTTATTTGTAATTATTGTTTAATTTAATTGTTTTTTTTTAAATAAATGATTTAGTTTAATTTTCTTAATTACAATTTTATTTTAAATTCAATAAGCAATCATTAGCATATTTTAAATTACAAATTTTCTTGAATATTTTTGAACTAAACACATTTTTTTAAACACTGATTATTTTTGAACATTTATTTAAATGAAAATCTCTATTGAATATTATTGTTCTAAAATGTGGAGTTTTCAAAATTAGAAATTACCCATATTACTTATTTTATATATTATATACACCTACTTACTAAATCATGAAATTATCAAACAAGAAACCTTATCAATATTCAAACATATTTACAAAATTCAAATAAGACACATTCATCATTGTTTTTATTTTTAAAAAAGTTTTTTAGTAAATACCTTTTATCACTTTTTAAAGCGTCCGGCTGATAAAACTTCTCTTCTCTCCTTTGGGTCGTGTTCTGTTGCTCCAAGCTCCGCTACTGGATCATTTGTAAAGATCTTTTATAGCTTGATCTTTTTACCTCTGCAACTTTTTTAATGTGATTTATTTGTAGTCATTCTCTGCTCCCCATTCATCCTTTTTGCTGATGAACTTTTATTTTGAATATGCATTTGCAATGTTTAAATTGTCTTTGTTCGATATAATTATGAACTTTCCTCGTATATCTCCGAGTTAAGATTATTTGTCACATGATTTGGCTTCGTTTACTCTCGGTTTTGAATTGTCACTTCCACTTTAGTTTATTCAGTATGGTGATTTATGCCAATAAAATGCGTTGCACTTTTGTTTGAAAATACACAAATTTACAGTTTACTTGATATTTTTAAACAAATTTGGGCCCATGTGCATTGTAGCAGTGATGGAAAAAGACTGGACAATTGTCATAAAATGACAGGTAATTTATAGAAAGTCGTAAATATTTGAATCTTTTTGACAATTCATTTATATTGACATAATTATTGAAATAAAATTTTTAATTAAACCCTTTGCATTTTGTATCATTAAAATCTAGGAAAAATACTGGTTTTATTGATATATATATATATATATATATATATATATATATATATATATATATAACTTGTCTTACAATTCAGTTTTACTATTGTATTTTACAATTGAAATCTAGGTTATGATATATTTTCTTTAAACTTGAATATTTTTCTCTAACATGATTCTCCTTGATATTTTCTTTATGAAATGCATTCTTTAATCTTCCCTGTACATACATTTTATGTACATTAACACTTTTTGAATTGTTTTTATCTAGTTCTGGACTCTAAATGAAATTGTAACCTGTGATACCTTTCTTTTTTCCTCAAAATATTTAAGTTTATTGAACTGTTCGTGACCTATTCTTGTTTACATTATGCTATTTGAATTTCTACAAGTATTTTAAACTAGTTTACTTTCTCTTTGCTGTTATATTGTTACAATTTTTTAATACTTGATAACCGTGTTACTCTGATATGTACTTTTTGATGTTCTACCCCCTTAATCATTATCAATTTAAGTATAACTCTATTTATCTGTTCAAATTGTTGTCTACTTTAAGAATTTTATATATTTTTTAGAATATATTTATTCCTATACAACATCACAACGATATGTTTTCCTTGTGTGAACAAACATGCTCGCTTTGCTATTACAAATACCCTAAATTTCATGTCTGGTTATTCAATATGGGTAGTTAAATTTTGATTCTTGGAACCTATATTATTACTCTCACTCTTTATTCCATTACAATATATATATATATATATATATATATATATATATATATATATATATATTTGTTTCTAAGTTTTCGCGGGCACTAAATGTTTTAGGTGGTTTCCGGGAATTCATCACTCGAATACTAAGATTTTCTGAAGCGAGCGCGCTGTTATATAACAGCGCGCTCGCTAGTATTCGAGTAACTAGAAGTGAAAGCAGAGGGCTACGAGAATTATGCGAACCGACCTGAAGAGGGCAGATGTGACTCTGCCCAAGCGTCGTCATTTTACCATCGATCCCGAAAGGGATCAGTTATCAACTACGCGGATGAATTCCCGGAAACCGCCTAAAACATATATATATATATATATATATATATATATATATATATATATATATATGTTTGAAAACAAGTTGGCACGGACGGAACTATGTGTAGCTCTCTTGATGGTCCGGGTGTTCGTCCGTTGAAAGTTTTGTCCCTGTAATGGAACGGTCGCCTGACGTTTCGCCAAAATCTCACTTGGCATTTTCGTGAGGCTTTTCCTCTTCTTCCACACGAAGGGTGGCTGCAGGTTCGGACCTTCCCGGACTACTTCTTATCCGAGATCGTCGGCTAGGTCGTTCTCCGCTTGGTCTGCTCTCCGTGGCGTCTGAAGTGGAAGTGAGCTCCGATATGTGCGCGCTGCTAGTTATGCTATCTCCCGAGTCCCCTCCTATTTCTTTGCCCCTCCTCCTATTGTGTTGAGGGGGCGGTGCCGTTTATTTTGATTGGATGACACCATTGCGTTGTCACAAATTGTACCGATGACGTGGTTCTGTTTGTACCGATGGCGGCCGCAGATGTTCCTTAGAAGGGTGGGCGTCCTGATAGTTAGCTACGAGTGACGGATTGCAACGTTGTGGTATTGTTGCGCTCTCTTTTAATTTGTTTTTCTTTTCCCGTAAGATGTTCTTCCAGGCTTGATGCAGGTGTAGAGTTTCGTTACGGTTATTGATTTCTCCTTCCTTTTCAATTTCTATAGCTTCTCTAATTGTTCTTCTTTTGAAGTTGTTTTCTGTTGCCAGATGCTTAGAGCCCTCGAAGTTGATTCTATGTCCTGTTGATGTTGGAACAGGGCCGAGGTTGTGGTCTTGTTTCGTATGCTGAGTTTATGCTCGTCGATTCGGGCTTCGATCCTACGGTTTGTTTGACCTACATATGCTTGCTCGCATCCGCCGCAAGGTATCTTGTAGACTCCGTGACTCTCTAGTGGACGTTGGTCTTTGGGGTTGCCTAGAATGCTTTTTATCGTCTTATGAGGTTTGTAGGAAGTTTTGATGTTGTTTTTCCTAAGGATTCTTCCGATCCGATCTGTCACTCTTTGTATGTACGGAACACCTCGAAGAGATGTAGTTCAAATACCTGCATCTGACAGGTTGAAAGTAACCTGAGAATTCGTGTATTTTGTATCTGAGTGTACATTCTGTCCGTGGCCAGAATTTTGGTTAAGGGAGACACAGCAATTAGGTGCACCGGACCTGTCTGTACCTGTCAAAGCGAATCCGCGAGTTGTATGATGTGCGCAGGAACTTCATTCATGGCAATGGTACTGTAGACGGGGTTCTCTTTTGTACGCAAGAATGACACCTCGCAGAGAGTATTCAATATCTCTGACAGGTGAAGTAACCTGGTGACATTCTGTCCTACATTACTCCAGCGGAACCTCTTGTACATTCTCTTGAATTTACATGAACTATCATTGAAATTTAAGAAATTTGCAGGAGCAATATCTCTTTTGAGACAAAAAGATTACAATCCAGATGGATACTGATAAAATATATACATCTATAGAGTTTTATGTGTTACCCGGTATATGAAAAATTATTCTTTGGTTTCACAAAATTCAATTTAGAATTTATATTTGTACAGTGTGTTTCTAAAATAGGGTCCCTATTAACATGTGCCATAAAACGTATCTTTGAGAAGTTATATGCCCTTAAAAGGGCTCAAACAAAACTGTTTTTTTTTCAATCACCACTTTTACTAATTAAATACTGCAAAGTTCAATTGACAGTTTATCAATAACTTAAATTGTTGTTAAGCGTTGTGGCAACGTCAGTCTTTTATTTGACATGGTCAACACGAGTAGAAAATTGTAATTTTTGGCCTAATAACTTAAAAAGCAGAGTAATCTTCAAACTCAATTTACTCGAAAACCATTGGAAATATCGATTTGGAGGAACATAATGTGCCTTATATAAAGTTGTTAAGATTTTATAAATCTGTAGAGAAAATTGTAATAAAATTGAAATAGAAAACCCCCTAATACGAGCCGAAAACCCCATTCACTAACCTAAATAAGACGCTTATGATTTGCATGTAAAAAACGGCGTACCACATGTTATTTAACGTAAATAGTTATGTATGAGCTACCCATTTCTTTTCTATTTATTTCCGACTGTTTTGTTAATAACAAAAAAAAACAGTATTGATTGAGCCGTTTTAAAGGCATATAACTTGCTAAGGGTGCGTTTTGGGGCACATGTTAATAGGAACTTTTTGGTTTATTTTATGAGTTCTGTACACAGCAGATGTTTGGAACCTATTTTATAAACACCCTCTATAAGTATGATATCAGTTGACAGTGGCGGAAATAGTAGTTTTCTGAATGATAATTGTGGCGACTCTAGTTTGTGTTTTTGAATTTCCTGGCAATAACATATTTATAATTTATAATTGCCATTACGACCTTATCATTTTTTTAAATTATTTGTGTTAGTTTATTGTCGCTGAGAAAGTGGTCTGATTTATACCATAAAACGTTTAGAACATTTTAAATATATAGATTTTTCGGCAATAGTGTTGTTATCCCCAATAAATTCAAAGATGCTGTTTCAGAAATATTTGGTACGTTTTGAAATATTCAGATATCATTTTCAAATGTGGTGGATAATGCGAACAATAACTGCAAAAACTAGATTTTACAGTATTTGGAATCCAAATATGTAATAAAATTTGAACTGCTTGTCAGTATAACGAAATACTTTATCAAGATTACTATAATATACATAAAACTTGTGTAATTTAGTATGTAGGGATTTATGTTTGCTATTGCAGCTATCATAGTGAAATATTTAAATCTTAGAATAATTACTTCAGCATACTCTGTCTTAGTGTATTTTGTTTTAAATTTAAATCAAGTAAACGCAATATTTTTGAGACCCAGTGACCGATCTATATTTCCTTATTAACCGAAAACATTTCACAGTCAATATAAATGATTCCAAAGAATTCCTATTAACGAAATGCTTCAAGTAGAATTACAAGGGACGAGAGGGACGTAGCATTATTCAAAATCCGGTATTAATAAGTGAACGCAAGCGTCCTTTAAGGATAGCATGAGTAATGACTTCATCCCGACAGGAGAGCACGAACCATTCTAGAGAAGATTATACCAGATTAACATAAGACACAGCACAGCTTAGCATTCTTCTGGCATTGAGTAATTACGAAAGCTTTTTTATCCTATTCTCTATCCAATTTTTTAAATCGTAAAATCTTTCTTTCATTTTCATGCCAAATTTTTATGCCTAATTTTTTGTTTCTATTCCAATGTTCTGAAGTTTTAATTTTAACGATATAACTGCAAACAATGTTGATAAAATATATAAGTGTTTCTTATAATTATAATATATCAGAGTTAATAAAACCTTGTGAGATTTAAATGTAAATTAATAATAATACTTTTACCAGATGGTCAAGACAATTAATTTTGACGTAATCATCTCTGCATTTACAAACTACGATTCCAGTTGAGATAATAATTACCTAAGATGATCTGTATACTTCTCATTATTCATTGAGATCATCTCTGCTATTTTTTTGTAACAAATATGATTTAAAATTTTTACCTGAAATGATCTAGCAGGACACGTTAGAATAGTGAAGCAATTTTTTCCATATTTTATTCTGGAACTGATTGCTAGTTGATGTAATCCTGAAATCAGTGTGTATTTTCAACACGACACCCATAAATCGCAAACACGTGGTAAACGTGTTTTCACTATATTTTTTTGGTTTCTTATTGTATATTACAACTTATCCGCACAAGCTATTTGTACTGTAGCATAAGCTCATACAACGCTTTTACCTATTATAGGTTTGTTTATTGGTTACTTTGAGAACTACTAGTTTTTCTAAAAACAGGGATGCTGTCAATTCCTAATGATATTTACTTGTAACGAAATGCATATCTGCGAATCATTTCACTGTTGATTCAATATATTTCTAGTGTTTTCTGTAATTAAACTAAACTATTTTATTTCTAGCAATTTTCAATAAAATTTATTTGATTGCATACGGGTGGGTCAGAATAAAATAATATTATTAAATTTTGGGGGTTTGCTAGGAGGCATTAGTCTCAATCTAGATGGATTGGCCACGTCACAAAGGTTGCCTTTCTGTTCAAGTGAATATATATACATATATATATATATATATATATATATATATATATATCTCTTGATGGTCCGGGTGTTCGTCCGTTGAAAGTTTTGTCCCTGTAAAGGAACGGTTGCCTGTTTACAGCGCGCTCGCTAGTATTCGAGTAACTAGAAGTGAAAGCAGAGGGCTACGAGAATTATGCGAACCGACCTGAAGAGGGCAGATGTGACTCTGCCCAAGCGTCGTCATTTTACCATCGATCCCGAAAGGGATCAGTTATCAACTACCGGATGAATTCCCGGAAACCGCCTAAAACATATATATATATAATATATATGTCTTGGCCACGGAACTATGTGTAGCTCTCTTGAAAAGTTTTGTCCCTGTAATGGAACGGTGCCTGACGTTTCGCCAAAATCTCACTTGGCATTTTCGAGAGGCTTTTCCTCTTCTTCCACACGAAGGGTGGCTGCAGGTTCGGACCTTTCCGGACTACTTCGTATCCGAGATCGTCGGCTAGGTCGTTCTCCGCTTGGTCTGCTCTCCGTGGCGTCTGAAGTGGTGCGCGCCGCTATTTATGCTATCTCCGCAGTCCCCTTTCTTTGCCCCGCCTCCGATTGCGTTGAGGGGGCGGTGCAGTTTGTTTTGATTGGGTTACACCATTGCGTTGTCGCAAATTGTACCGATGACGTGGTTCTGTTTGTACCGATGGCGGCCGCTGATGTTCGTTAGAAGGGTGGGCGTCCTGATAGTTAGCTACGAGTGACGGAATGCAACGTTATGGTTATGTTGCGCTCTCTTTTAATTTGTTTTTCTTTTCCCGTAAGATGTTCTTCCAGGCTTGATGCAGGTGTAGAGTTTCGTTACGGTTATTGATTTCTCCTTCCTTTTCAATTTCTATAGCTTCTCTAATTGTTCTTCTTTTGAAGTTGTTTTCTGTTGCCAGATGCTTAGAGCCCTCGAAGTTGATTCTATGTCTTGTTGATGTTGGAACAGGGCCGAGGTTGTGGTCTTGTTTCGTATGCTGAGTTTATGCTCGTCGATTCGGGCTTCGATCCTACGGTTTGTTTGACCTACATATGCTTGCTCGCATCCGCCGCAAGGTATCTTGTAGACTCCGTGACTCTCTAGTGGACGTTGGTCTTTGGGGTTGCCTAGAATGCTTTTTATCGTCTTATGAGGTTTGTAGGACGTTTTGATGTTTTTCCTAAGGATTCTTCCGATCCGATCTGTCACTCCTTTGAGGGATCTTGTTGGGTTTCTTCGTGCCTTGGTAGTTTTTGTTGATTCAGGACTCGTCGTATGGTGTTGTTGCTGTACCCATTCCTCCTCAAGGTCTGTGAGATGGTTTTTAGTTCCTCTTGTTTGTGATTGGCGTCTGCAATGCGTCGTGACTTGCATATAAGTGCATTTGCTACTGCTTGTATTTGGGAGGGATAATGGATAATGAAAAATTTTATCGTGACATTCTGTCCTAGGAGTTAAGGGAGAACAGCAATTACACGGAACGGCTCCAGATTCGGAATCTCTCTGTACTGATTCTCTTGAAAATCCTAGATGGTGGTCTTACATCTCGCGTCTTCAAATTTAACGAAATGCATAAAGAAGTGTTCGAGAGGACATTCAATTGTGGGAAGCGCAACTGATTAAGGTTCCCTACCAGAAACAATATATATTATATTTATATATAATGTATATTGTCTTGCGTACAAAAGAATGACACCTCGAAGAAAGTATTCAATATCTCTGACAAGTGAAGTAACCTGAAAAATTTTTATCGTGACATTCTGTCCTAGGAGTTAAGGGAGAACAGCTCCAGATTCGGAACCTCTGTGTGCTGATTCTCTCGAAAATCCTAGATGTCGGTCTTACATCTCGCGTCTTCAAATTTAACGAAATATTTTAAATACATAAAGAAGTGTTCGAGAGGACATTCAATTATGGGAAGCGCAACTGATGAAGGTTCCCGACCAGAAACAATATATTTTATATTTATATATAATGTATATTGTCTTGCGTACAAAAGAATGACACCTCGAAGAGAGTAGTTCATTAAAGATATACGGACAATCTTAGGAAAAAACTTATGAATATTTCCAAATAAAGTAGTTCAGAAAGGCATATAAGTTTTACTAATTTCATACTTGATTGTCGTGAACAAGGAACCACCTAATTCTACGCAAGTAAAAACGATGTACTGTACAATGGGTAACTTTGATCAGTTTCAGAATTAAAATATTTTTTGTTCTTAAAATATGCTGGAAATAAAAATATAAAAATAAATGTAAATATCGGTTTTGTCTGTACTGTCCATTTATTTTTCGGGGTTACTTTGATACTTTTTCTTAGAGCATTTGAAAGTATTCCCACCCAGAAACTAACCATAAATATATTTTTTTAAACCATCCATGGGTCTAGGATTTATATCTTTTTATGTATTTGGGGTTATTTTGACTAAGAAAAACAAAGGAAATGTACGAAATAATCAACTCTATTATGAAAAGACACATTTTTTTGTCTTGGAAATATCTTATAAATGTTTAGGAAATTTACTAAATCTTAGCTTATTGTAACAATTATACAAATCAGTTCCTGCACTTTTCACTGCCGAATTCAATATCACATTCTCTTCATTTTCGGAGGAAACTGTTTGTGTACCAGATCTTTTAACAAATTACCTGGTGCTTGTTATATATTGTTTCATAGGGAATATTATACTTTGCCGACGCTCCATGTAACGTCAACCGGTTTTCAATTACTTCCGTATTAACCTTATTAGGAATCTCTTCGTAATTCCGGTAATTTTGGGAGCGTAAACGCTTTTTAGAAGTCCTTGGCATGATGCTTGAACAATAAAAAATATCATCGTTAATAAAAAGACTTAAAACATTAATCAATATAAGTAGCTCAAACTCAATAACCTCATGGAGTAATATTGATCATTGACCAAAGTAAACCCGCATAGGTGATCAATGACACCCCGTAAAAAATACGCCACTAAAAAAAATTGAACTTGGAGGTTATGACTTGCATTAAAGGTTGGTATTATAGCTGAATAAACTTGTATTCAGGCTATAGTTTAGAAGTTATTTAAGCATTGAATATTTCAAAAAATATACAACTTACATATTTTAAATATTTTTTTCATAACCCAGCAAAGAATCACTCACTGCTACTTATGACATGATAGAAGTGACGTTCAGTGCTGCCAACTGTAAAAAAGAAAGAATAAAAAATGCGTTCAGAATTCGTACAATCTTAGTTTGAAAACGAAACGAAGTTTTCATCAAAATCACCCCTGGCTTCAAAGTAACCTCATTCCTTAATAACATTCATTTAATAGAATTAATTTAATTTTCTTTTTGTGTTGCGTATTTTATATAATTGAATTGAATTTTATGGTGTAGATCCGACGCATGCTCTCAAATTTTAACCGTTTTATTTTTGGTAATCTTTGTGTTCATTTATTCCTACAATTCAGTGCTACAAGGTTTCTCTAAAATAACATTTGTTATACTAGCAAAGAATTTTATTTATTAATCTACGTTACGTTTTGATTTTTGTTATTGGGGTGTTTTAAATTTCTTGTCTATTCGATTTAATTTTCCTGAAAGGTATTATACATCGGACATAGATGCTGTTGTATGTTCTTGGGTTTACTTAATATTTAGTGGTGTTTGGTGTAGAATTTTAATGATTATTTTGTGCTCAGTTTCATTCATCTAATTATTAATGGGTAGTTGCTGAACGATTGAGGATGTAAATGTCTACTTTAGTAGTTCATCGTTTCTCTCCTTACAAAGATTTCTGATTTTTGTGATAAGTTTGCATATACTATTTTTTCTTTATTGTATTTATGAACATTCTACTAGTTGCTTTCTTTTTAGTCTATCCATACGAGTGGAGATAAGACTAAGATTTCTGTTAGTGTCACTATGTTTTTTGGCCAAAAGAGGTAGTCTGCTGATTTGTTCAATTTCTATTGTAAATCGTATAGTTGACTATTGATAGTTCATGTAAATATTCAAGTATGTGTTCATAAATAATCAACCTTTATTTAAAATAGGTTCATCAAATTATAGATTTATTCTATTCTGCAACAACTATGCAATAGAAAGTATTCATATTTTTGCCAAAATGTGGCTAAGCGTCTGGTTGATAATATTTAAAAAGTCAACACTTCCATTATTCGCAAGTAGATAACTGTGTACGTTTATTCCTAGGAGTTAAGGGAGAACAGCTCCAGATTCGGAACCTCTGTGTGCTGATTCTCTCGAAAATCCTAGATGTCGGTCTTACATCTCGCGTCTTCAAATTTAACGAAATATTTTAAATACATAAAGAAGTGTTCGAGAGGACATTCAATTATGGGAAGCGCAACTGAGGAAGGTTCCCGACCAGAAACAATATATTTTATATTTATATATAATGTATATTGTCTTGCGTACAAAAGAATGACACCTCGAAGAGAGTAGTTCATTAAAGATATACGGACAATCTTAGGAAAAAACTTATGAATATTTCCAAATAAAGTAGTTCAGAAAGGCATATAAGTTTTACTAATTTCATACTTGATTGTCGTGAACAAGGAACCACCTAATTCTACGCAAGTAAAAACGATGTACTGTACAATGGGTAACTTTGATCAGTTTCAGAATTAAAATATTTTTTTGTTCTTAAAATATGCTGGAAATAAAAATATAAAAATAAATGTAAATATCGGTTTTGTCTGTACTGTCCATTTATTTTTCGGGGTTACTTTGATACTTTTTCTTAGAGCATTTGAAAGTATTCCCACCCAGAAACTAACCATAAATATATTTTTTTAAACCATCCATGGGTCTAGGATTTATATCTTTTTATGTATTTGGGGTTATTTTGACTAAGAAAAACAAAGGAAATGTACGAAATAATCAACTCTATTATGAAAAGACACATTTTTTTGTCTTGGAAATATCTTATAAATGTTTAGGAAATTTACTAAATCTTAGCTTATTGTAACAATTATACAAATCAGTTCCTGCACTTTTCACTGCCGAATTCAATATCACATTCTCTTCATTTTCGGAGGAAACTGTTTGTGTACCAGATCTTTTAACAAATTACCTGGTGCTTGTTATATATTGTTTCATAGGGAATATTATACTTTGCCGACGCTCCATGTAACGTCAACCGGTTTTCAATTACTTCCGTATTAACCTTATTAGGAATCTCTTCGTAATTCCGGTAATTTTGGGAGCGTAAACGCTTTTTAGAAGTCCTTGGCATGATGCTTGAACAATAAAAAATATCATCGTTAATAAAAAGACTTAAAACATTAATCAATATAAGTAGCTCAAACTCAATAACCTCATGGAGTAATATTGATCATTGACCAAAGTAAACCCGCATAGGTGATCAATGACACCCCGTAAAAATACGCCACTAAAAAAATTGAACTTGGAGGTTATGACTTGCATTAAAGGTTGGTATTATAGCTGAATAAACTTGTATTCAGGCTATAGTTTAGAAGTTATTTAAGCATTGAATATTTCAAAAAATATACAACTTACATATTTTAAATATTTTTTTCATAACCCAGCAAAGAATCACTCACTGCTACTTATGACATGATAGAAGTGACGTTCAGTGCTGCCAACTGTAAAAAGAAAGAATAAAAAATGCGTTCAGAATTCGTACAATCTTAGTTTGAAAACGAAACGAAGTTTTCATCAAAATCACCCCTGGCTTCAAAGTAACCTCATTCCTTAATAACATTCATTTAATAGAATTAATTTAATTTTCTTTTTGTGTTGCGTATTTTATATAATTGAATTGAATTTTATGGTGTAGATCCGACGCATGCTCTCAAATTTTAACCGTTTTATTTTTGGTAATCTTTGTGTTCATTTATTCCTACAATTCAGTGCTACAAGGTTTCTCTAAAATAACATTTGTTATACTAGCAAAGAATTTTATTTATTAATCTACGTTACGTTTTGATTTTTGTTATTGGGGTGTTTTAAATTTCTTGTCTATTCGATTTAATTTTCCTGAAAGGTATTATACATAGGACATAGATGCTGTTGTATGTTCTTGGGTTTACTTAATATTTAGTGGTGTTTGGTGTAGAATTTTAATGATTATTTTGTGCTCAGTTTCATTCATCTAATTATTAATGGGTAGTTGCTGAACGATTGAGGATGTAAATGTCTACTTTAGTAGTTCATCGTTTCTCTCCTTACAAAGATTTCTGATTTTTGTGATAAGTTTGCATATACTATTTTTTCTTTATTGTATTTATGAACATTCTACTAGTTGCTTTCTTTTTAGTCTATCCATACGAGTGGAGATAAGACTAAGATTTCTGTTAGTGTCACTATGTTTTTTGGCCAAAAGAGGTAGTCTGCTGATTTGTTCAATTTCTATTGTAAATCGTATAGTTGACTATTGATAGTTCATGTAAATATTCAAGTATGTGTTCATAAATAATCAACCTTTATTTAAAATAGGTTCATCAAATTATAGATTTATTTTATTCTGCAACAACTATGCAATAGAAAGTATTCATATTTTTGCCAAAATGTGGCTAAGCGTCTGGTTGATAATATTTAAAAAGTCAACACTTCCATTATTCGCAAGTAGATAACTGTGTACGTTTATTTAGTTAAGAATATTGTTTCAATACTCTTTTTACTATAGGAAAAGTTTTGGCATATCGTATATGAAACAATTTTTACAAGAAATGTGCAATAGTTTTAATATATGATACAAAATTACATTTATGTAAGCAACGAAATGTCTATTACAATTACTAAATCTCATATTGTCAGTTCTATAGAACATTTGAAGATCTTCCAAATAAAGGTTTCTAGTAAAATTTATACCTGCATATAAAAGTAATGCAATAGCAATTTTTCTACAGCCTAGGCTACTTCCCGCTTTTCTATCCAACCATTTATATTCTTCTAAACAAAACCTTGAGAAAACAATGATTCGCCGCAAGACACATTGCTTTCCCAACGTTTGATTTTTATGTCGTCTTTGGTCTTCCTTTTTTCGTTCAAGTGCTTGGCTCATATTCCAATATTCCATCGTTGTTCTTCTGCTCGCAAAATATGTGCATAACAAATTAGCTGATGTGTTTCAATTCTTTCTATGACTGTGGCTTCCATCTTTGTTCTTTGTCTTATTCCATTGTTTCATACATTTTCTCTTCTTGATATTCAACATGAGCGTCTTAGGTAATCAGCTTTCACTTATGCTCTAACTTTGTGGTTGATTTTCCAGCACTTTGGCCCATATATCATTATAGGTTGAACCTCATTATCTATGTTTCCCTTTTCTGATATTATATTTCCAATGTACTTGTATTGAGGACACCCTTTTATAAGTAACGCAAAACTCTCACTCCATCTATTCTAAATCACTATATTTCTATGTGTTACCAAAGATTCACATTCTTATATTATTTTGACAGTGCCAGAAATTATTCGTTTAGAGAAATCAAACATTTCACTTAATGGCAAATTTTGATACAAAAACGTACGCAAAACGCTACGTACCGCTAAAACATTTATTATAGAATAAATAACTACTCGTTAATGATTTTTTACTAAATCGATGAACCCAGTTATCCATTAACTCAATGGCGTATTTGTTAACAATTTGTATTAGCATTTTGACACGGCCATGGGTGTCAGTCAGGCTATGAACAGAGATTTTTTTGATAGATCTGAATTACAGGCAATTATTTTCAAAAGAAATCAAATTAGTTTGATGCCACTACCGACATATTCACTTTTTGGAAACATAATCTTGAAAAATTATAGGAACCATTAAGTCACATTAATATTTAAGAAATAATTATATATATATATATATATATATTTATATATATATATATATATATATATATATATACTGTTATGGAATTAGAATAGCCATAAATCAAAATGAAATGCAATCTATAAAATAGATTCAGAAAAAGTAGACTGTATACTAAAATATATTAGAAATGAACATGTTGGTTGCCTAACGATCAGTAACATTTAATGAATAAGAAAATTTTACACTAATAAAGCAATTATACTTGAAATATTTATGATAAGTGTTGAAAAGAATGAACTAAGATTCAGGTGTTATAATATAAAAGGCTTAGCAAAACCATTTACTCAATAAAAGGACAGCACAACTTTTGAATTTCAATTTCGATAAACATGCATTCCAACGAGCCAGCAAAAAGGAGCAATAAGTTTAAATAAAGCTCTCTAGACTTTGGAAAAGGGAATGTATGTGTAATATGTAGTGTAATTAAGATGATTTTAATAATAATTCAACTGTAAATACTCACAATTATTTATAAAAGGTAATTGAAAAATGTTGGTTAAACATCTTGTAACGAGTATGCATATCTTGTGATATAAATCCATAGAAATCATTGTAAATTGTCAGGAAAACATAAAAATCCATGCTAAACACCTAAAACAATATTAATTAGTAAAAACACATGTAATTACAACCCTACAAAATAAATTAGGTAGCAAAGCATCATGTAAACAACTTTCGGAAAAAGTTAAACGTCAATAATTTTCAAAGTAATGAATAAAAATAAAAGAAAATTCTTCCATGAACATTAGAGATGATAAGGAAAAGATCATTATAACTTAAATTACATTCAATCAAGCATTTGGGGTAAAGTTGTTTAAATCATAATAAAAGTTGAATGACCTTGAAAAAGGTATGACAAATTGTAAACAAACAAAGCATTTAAACGAAATTTTACAAGAATTAAAAAGTCCTTAAAATAAAATAAGCTATCAGAAAAATATCATTTAATAGGGGAAAAAGAAAATTTTTGTTTCTTATGAGAAAACACATGGGCTAAGTAAATTTAGTGAACGGAATAAAACGCACCAAAACAAATGAAAACTCATCCATTTTGAGTGAATGGGCAAGACGAACACTCCTAGCAGGCAGTTGTTTTAAATATATTATATAAGCTTACGTTTTGTAGGCAGCGGTCTCTTTCGTTCCTGATTTTTGAAGTAAACAAGTCAAAGACCATGTTATGTTTTTCTGTGCAATAACCTTAATCTTGTTAGTAGAGGTTAAGTAGTGAAAATTGCGGTTAGACAAATTGTCAAAACATTTCCAATGACATATAGATTGGCAGTGTATAAAGATTCATAAGTACGGTACAATAAATGTGTAGTGATATCCGACCGACAGAAAATGACAATTAGGTTGGAATTTTAAAGTAAAATTTTGACAACATCAACAAAGATGGTATTTGTTGAATTATTGTAAACAAGAATGAAATGCCAAACAATAATTAAATTTAATTTGTATAAATAATAAATAAAACAAGATAGTGAACATGGAATAATGGTAAACAAATATGGAATGGGAACCAATAATAAATATTTGTTTATAGAATAAAAGTTCTAATGGATAATGAACAGATTTGGAAGTAATGGAGTAATCACGACTGTTGTTATGGCGTAATGTCCACCTGAAATTAGTGGAGGGCCATATGGTGTAACCATGAAGGTCACAGATGTGCGCCGGCTAGGCTCAGGATTATAGATGTTGTGGTCGGGGTTCTACTGCTGAAGTTTTTGGTGACAACCAAGGAGAATTCGGGATTGTTTGAGGTTATTGAGGGAGAGGGCGCCACTCAGCTTAGTTTAATCTATACCTCCTTAAGCTGAGAAAGGAAGTTCTATATATTGAGATATTTAGAGAAATTAAACACTAATGAACTCTAGAAGGATCTATTTACGATTAACTAAATTAGTACAATATGATTCTGGGTCTTCTGAATTTAAACCAATTAAAAAAATGTTGAGATAAATATTGGAAAATAAGTAAAATTCTCTATAGGTAAGTAAACTTTCATTATACAAAGTTTTATTAAACTAATCTGGAAATTAATCATATATTCTTAATAAAACTTAAATCTTTTGTTCAGTCATATCTGCAATGAGAGAATAGAAACTAAATATTTATTCTGAACTGAATATTAAACTTTCCTTGTCTATTCAGTTTTATAATCAACAATGAAATTCAGAAATGTATTCGTGTATATACTGGAATGTAACAAGTACTAATCAAAAAATATATAATCACCTTAATAAACATTTGAAAATTTAAGATCTGTAACTTTAAATATGTATCCCTAAAATAAGTATCTATAAAATTCTATCTATTAAACTGGTATCTTTATATCCTGTAACTCATGAGTTATAGTTTACAATTTTTCTACACATAGACACTAGAGGTGTCGTACTTTGTGATTGACTTATTCACAAAAATTTATAATTTAAATTTTTAAACACATTATCAAAATATCATTTATATATACATATTTTGGTAAACCTAGAGTAGGCTTTCTTAGTCAAAATGAAAAGGTCTGACCTTAATTGTCCTTGTAGTAAATTTTACTCAAATTGATAAGGATGAACTGTCCAAGATCTAATATCAAAGATGGGATAGTGTTTGCTAGATGGAACAACATGGTGACCCTTTCTGGGTGTTTCAATCATCCGGCGTAGCAAAATGTGTGGACATCCTAACCAGGTCCTTCGCTGACACTGCAACTCAATTTTGGACACAACCAAGGAGTGTAGACATCTCCATTAACATCCAGTTTACTCTCAATTGTCGCTGAGCACAATCCAAATTTTAGATCAATGTTAGTACTATCCTAGACCAACCTCAGGTCTATTCTGGCTCATATAAAAGCCTTAAACCCACCAAAATCCTACAATAAAGATTTTCATGAAATAAATTTCATTTCCAATCTGTGAAGTACTTAACTCTTGAAACATCTCTGTACCAAGAATTTTAATATTTAATAGAGTGAAATATCACCCATATAACAAATGAAAAGGGGTTGATACATTCAACTAATAAAAAGGATATGTCTTCATTTTCACTTTTATAGTAACATGAAGAAAATGATCATAATGATTTTTACTATGTTATTAGAAAACTTAATTTATCTTACCTTCTTTACTGGCGAAGGGTAACCACTCAAAAGGGGTGCCTTTTTAAATTAAACCCTTGCGGTTATTAAATAGGTTTCCCCAAAACGAACTATGGAAATCGGTGAACTTACATCTAACATTATAGTTGAGGGATATTTTAACAAATCGGAATC
The DNA here is from genome assembly GCA_034190945.1 of Octodonta nipae. Lineage (NCBI taxonomy): Eukaryota > Metazoa > Arthropoda > Insecta > Coleoptera > Chrysomelidae > Octodonta > Octodonta nipae. Next base: position 102,017,356 of record CM067216.1, on the reverse strand, counting down.
ACTTTTATTACCCCTCGGAATCTTTCCGAGACCATTCTCCAAAATTCCCTTTTTTGTTCACCCTCGTGTTCCTCAGTTCACACAGGAAATTCTATTCTCCCGTCCGGTCAGTTCAATGGCGGGCTTTTTGAATATCCCCATCCAAACTATCATGTAAAAACATATCAGCTGATCCGAGTCTGATAAACTCTGTTGGCAGAACTTTTGACAGATCCACGTCGAGCGAAGCATGTGACCACTGTTGTCAACTGCTCCTTTTAGCTTGGCAATCACTCTCGCCAACTGTATTTGTTTATTAACCTCAAGTCAAAGCATCACATTTCGCATGCGTTTATATCCATTAAATGTTAGGCAACACTATATTAATCTATATACTACCAAAAGAATCTTTCGACATCTGTCTATTTAAATTCATTTTCTGTTTTCTTAACCGTATCGGTATTAATTGTTTTATTCATATGACGATTTAAAAGTTTTAAGTAATCTAACTATCTTCTATATTTTCCCGGTTGTATGGCATGTCAGACTTACAACCTAAAGAATTATCTTTTACTTTTTACTCAAATATTTGACCAAATTTTAGTTATTGAATTAGATACTAGAAGACGATAAATAATTCTAGTGCTCTTCGAATAAATTTAATAAACGAAAGTATGGGCATAACATAACTCGTTTTATCCAAATAATATTTATAGCGTTAAGGTAGGTTTACATTGCTTGTTCATTCGGGGTGATAATTTAAAAGAACCTGTAACTTGCACTGGATTAGTTTGATAAGTCTGTGCAAATGTTACATTGTTTAATAAAGAATGTTACTGAAAATTGAAAGTTGTGTTAATTCATTTAAATGAGGCAAAAATAACATTTTAATACTTAGAGTTTCATCTAAATTCTTAAAAAAAATAAAAGTTTCAATTTAGTAAAATTTAAAGAAAAGAGGTTTTGAATAAATAAAATGATGCAATAGTGTTGAATAAGTGTGATAAAAAGAGAAGCAGAGAAGTAAGTATCAATTTTAAATTTAGAACCTGTTGAACGACCTTGAGGTAAGGGTATGCATGCAATGAAAAATTAAAACCCTGAGAAAATAAATTAATCAAATAAAGTGTGAATAATAAAGTTATATAAAAATATCATTATGAAAAATATAAATAAATAATAATTCACAATAAATTGCCAAACCATAGCCTATAAAAATAATTCACAATAATACATATATATATATATATATTTTTTCGCGGGCACTAAATGTTTTAGGTGGTTTCCGGGAATTCAGTTATCAACGCGATATATATATATATATCTAGGCGTAGAGCATGAAATGAGATGGAAAAATATGATATTTATAGGGGAGTACATCGGTTATTTTGATACTGGTTTGAAATTGCAAATGTTTTGCCAAAGTCTCACTTGGCGTTATAAATTCTTTGACAACTGATAGACTGAGAGTTGCTCTGTCCGCTCTATATATTTATATGTCTTCGACGGAGGTTGTCCCGGCGCTGATTGGTTGGAGTTGGCTCCTCCTCATCCGCGATCGTTTGGCCAGTTTTCCGTTTCGCTGTATCTATTGCGCGTTCAGTTTTACAATATTTGATTATTGTTTTCCATGTTGCCCGGATTTTTCGAATTCAATTCCCTCTCGAATTATCCTTGTTATCGTCTGGATCAATTGATAAACTGTTAAGGACATGTGTGAAGTGTTGGGAATTCCTTACATATGAATCGACTTTTTCAACTATCGGTTGTCGGATGCTAAGTAGATGTTTTTCTGAGTTATTAGTGGCGAATTGAAGGCACTGACTATGGGTCGCAGGGGAATGCCGTCTGGTATGTGTTGGTTGCGGCAATTAATTAGAAATCTAAGGTTGCACAGCGAGACACATCTTTCCTTTCTCAGGTTTTAGTAGGTCCTGACGATTATGTAAGTCTCGCCTCCGTAGAGACAAATAATGTCTAGGCGTACAGCTTCACGAATGAAAAAATATGAAGAAGTATTCATCCGGGAGTACATCTGTTCGTTATTTTGATTCATGTTTGAATCTTGCAGACGTTTCGCCAAGGTCTCACTTGGCATTATCAATGCGGTGGCAGGTAATAGACTGAGAGTTGCTGTGTCCGCGCTTTATATTTACATACCTTTGTCGGACTTTTAATTATTGGAGATTCGAATTAGTTGAGGGAAGTGCAACTGATGAAGATTCTCAACTAAAAATGATATATTGCGTTCAATGGCCTATATTGTACTCGTACTTTGTTAGCCAAAACTTCAATTCTCGTGCAAAGCCTGATCACCTAGGTACGTACCATAATAAATTTTTGGTGACTACTTAAGATACATTTGTTTTCAACTTTAATTATAATTTTTCGCAGCCTTACAGTTCGACAGTTATATTGCACTTTTTATTATAAAATAATTAATTCAACTATTCCTTGATGATTAGATACAAAAGAAACCAGAATGAGCCATCTGTTAGAACGTTTATACGAAAATTTCTCAAAGATTTCCCAAACTCTTGAAACAATAAATTAAGTAAATGTGTTATTAATACCGTTCTGTGCCTTTCGCTAATTGCTATTAAGGAACCATATTTAAAAGGTCGTTATTCTAGGGTCTTACAAAATAAATGGCAGTAGAGAATAAGCGTTGAATATCAGCCCCTGTCGCGTGCATTTCAAATGAGATATTATTCGAAGCGGGAGAAACTATATTTAACCCCTGGAAAGTAAGTGTGACCCTTGATTTTTAATGGTAGGCCACTCCCGTTTGTACAATGTGTGTGCATCCATTATAAATTTACAACTAAAGAAGTAAATCCTAAATCCTTATGATTGTTTTCTCATAAAGATAAATTATTGTGTAACTAATTAGTCTTGCTTCTCCTTATTGAAACAGAGAACAAAGAAACAAATTTTGCTCATTGTCGTCAGCGACTTATTGTAACAATAACACAAGTAGATTCTCAAATTACATATTAAGTGGAAATGATGAAAATAATATCTTTTCGAGGTTTTACAATCCAGTGAGCTCAAGACAATATGTTGTTTCCAGTTAAAAATCTTCATCAGTTGCGCTTCTGTTAAGTGACGGAAATATCGAATAATTATATATTTACTACAAAAAACGGAATTTAATATTTTATCGCGAAATAAATATCGATATCTGGGAGTTTCAGCACAATAATAGCTCACAAAAATCTTAAACACGATAGTATTCAATTAGCAATAAAATATTGTTTAACCCTGAACTGGTATGGTGATTTCCCCTGAACCCCACCAACATTTCATCAACAGTCACGTATCTATAACTATTATAATTATTTTTGCAGTTTTATATAAAGTTCTGGAAAATTTCCGATATTGCATCTTCAAAACTTATTACCATAAGTAGGAAAAGCAATCTTTTCAAAGACAACGTAAGTCTCGTCCTGTGCCATGGGTAGCCCACAATTTGTCTGAATCTTCGTGGGCTGATTTGAAAATCCCAGATAGATACAGCAAGCCCAACAAGGCTTTTATTTCGACTGTGTCAGTATGATCTAAGAAAGTAGCAATATCTCCATACTTATGACATTCGTCGGTTATTTTACGATTAGTGTACAGTAGAATTAAATCAAGTACATTGTCAGTCACCAAGAGAGGTGTTGTTAGCAACAGGTCCTTGCAGCCACGGAAGATGAAGAACTATGTTTTCAGCTCTTGTTCTAGAACTTGCAGGACAGATTCTTAGACCACTTATATTTATTTTTGCTATAAATGTTTGCCCCTACATCGTCGTCGCTGCCGGGTAGTTGATCATCATCATGTTCTGATTTTGAAACAGTCTTGCTTTTACTCTCAATTATTGTTTCATCACTAAAATCACTGTCACTCTCGTGAAACTTGTTTTGTAGTGTTGCTTCATGGTTCCTAAAGTCAGATAAATTATTTCCAATGTCTTCTATTTCGGCGTCAGTTAAAAAGCGTTTCATTTGGAACACGAGACACTATTTTAAACGGGCCACACAACTGATATCCATGAGTCAAATTTGACCTGATCGATGCGTACCGGGCAAAGAGCAGCAATTGGCAACTGAGGCGTGAATGCTACACCCGTAAGTACGTCAGATGCTCGAGGAATACCTGCAGTCTCAAAGATGTATTGCTTTCAATTGCCGAAATATATGCGCATAAAAGTGTTGGGGGTCGAAATTGACCGAAAATACCAGTTCAGGGTTAAAAGAGCAAAACTAGTATGCATTTGACTCAAATTTGATCTTCATCTTGGCCCAAAATTAGTGTGTACTCACATAACCTGCCAAATATAAACATTTGTTTCAATATTCAGTTTGGCGCATTAAACAGTTGAAACTCCTTACCAAACTTCAGTAAACTTGTTTACTTGCAGCTACATTTTTTCTCAACGCCTGGGGAATAACTTGGGTCGTGAATTTAGTACAAAATTTTAACTTAGCTCTAAAAAGTCTAGAACTAACGTAGTTAAAGATCATATCGAAAATTGTCAAATGCATTTATTTAAAAGTGTCGAATATAACATACAAGTGCTAATTTAAAGAAAAAGCCAACATTAAAGAAAAGTAAATATGAGATCGTTCGTAAAAAACAGAGAAATGATAAAAAAGTTCTAAAAAACTATTTGAAAATTAAATTTAAAAGATTAGTATGGTAAAAATCAGACGGAAATTATAGAGATAAGACACTTGGACGAGCTTAGATGAGAAAAGGAAACATTTTACAACAGCCTATACGACAAAAGGACGACGCTTCAGCCAAGGAAGGCACAATAATCTACGTTGCGCTAGTTATAAATATCAACACAATAAGGTATGCATTAGGGCAAGCGAAGAACATTATTTCCCCAAATGAGGGGAATAGCCATAGATATGATGAAGGTAGAGAAACGAGAAATTTTTATTTATAGTTCTCCAAAATAGAAATTGGCAGATTATTTCTGTAACTGCTGGCAAAATAGTAAAATCTGGAGATATTAGCATACCGTATAATTTACACATAATCAGTGCGTCGTGTGAAGTTTTTGGTAACTCATAGATTGAGAGATTATTGACCTTGATAAAATGAAATATAAAAATCTGGGAGACTATGTACAAAAATTAAAACACTTCTAAATATGTTAAAAATAACTCAAATGGGTATTTTCCACTAGGAGGAATTTTAATATTCCAAATTTCGACCACATATGGGTAAAAATCACTAAAAAGATCCAATTTCACTAAATATTCTTTTTTTTCATTCAAATTTTGCCTGAATCTGTAAAATGAGGTGGCAGTTAATTCACACAGAACATTTATGTTTCCGAGGACGGAGATTAGGAATCTGCAATTACCTTTTACCACAAGCTTACAGTAAGTGAAATGTCCCAAAACAGTTTTTTTTGCATTATTCCTGAAAACTACAATGCATATAAAAAATCACTAGACCATCGTGTTCCTTTTATATCGAAAATATGTAGAAAGTTATATAAAATCAGCGAATTGTTGTACAATTATTTACATTTATCAATATTGGTGTTTCAGTTTGAAATGTGTTTTAAATATGATATTAAAGGATTGGAACGAAATTAACTGAATCATTTCAATAGTATAATTTGATAGTCATTACCTATACTTCTCCCATAATTCAGATTTTCTTCAAACACCTACTATAAGATATGTTTCTATATTCCATTTTTTTTCCAAATAAAAAAAAACTATTCTGAAAATAATATATAAACAGTAGTTTTGTCAATCATAGGATGATGCATATTCGCATAATTAAATTAAACGGGAAACTTAAATAATTGCACAACAGTTCGTTGATTTTGTTTAACTTACTAGATGTTTTCGATGTTAAATTTTACAAGGAACACGATTGTCCAGTTATTTTTTCCACATTCATTGTAGTTTTCCTGAATAATGCAAAAACCCTGTTTTGGTGTTTTTTGGGGCATTTCACCCCTTACTGCAAGCTCACGGTAAAAAGTAATTGCAGATCGTAATCAGTGCCCTGGAAAATATATATGTTCTGCCACCTCATTTTGCAGATTCAGGCAAAATTTCAATTGACTATTTTTTTAACATATTCAACAGGGATCATGCAGTTTGTGGTTATTACATTGTTTGTAGGATTGAAGTTTACACCTATTCGCAACTGAGAGGACAAAGCTTATATAGCACCCCTAGACATGTATTTATGTACTGAATTTTCCACCAATCAGTAATTGGATAGCGAATTGGTCAAAAAAAGATATCTGCTTAGATATTTGCTATGTAAACTAACATTTTCTTGACACCACTTATTTTCTAACGGTTATTTGTGGAGACTTGGTAATCAAAACTCTAATGTCAGTGGAACTATGATCTCAATTATACCTAAATATAAATTTGAAAATCGATATTTGAAGGTTTTACTATGATGTAACTAAAGAAAACTCTTAGATAAACAAGGTAGCAGGAAATATTCCAAAAATCATTTATAATGTGAATGGTCAAGCTGGTTTTAAGTTGAAAGAATTTGAAAGAATTGTCTTCATGAAAATTACGTAAAGGAACAACAATAAATCTATAATAAAGGATATGTTTTGGGCACACGTCATAAGCTACAATTTCGCAGCCCACGAAAATATGATTATAAATGATAACCAAAATTAAAAGAATCTGTCGTAATTCTGTTTTGAAAAATTTAGGCTTGCGCTTGCCGATAATCATTAATGAAATTAAGCTATCGTTCTTTTCAATAAACCTATATCGGGATAGGTCATAAGTTTTTCCTTTGTTTTTCCTACGACCTTAAATTCAAATTTATGTTTTGTTAAAATTTAGATAATAATTCCATTAACAACGTCTATTCAGAGTCAGTTTCAGAGTTGAAACGCTTAAATTTGTTCTATAAAAACTCTGTTATTAACATCACTTTAGAAACCTGTCTGTGCTCATAAATATATATATATTTCTTTTCAGTGGTTATTAAATTTACAAATTTTGAACATGCGAGAGAAATGGAATATTTTTTCAATTTATAGCGATTGTTTAACATGTTTTACTATTATTTCTAGAAATCATAATTTTATTATACCGACCGGACAATATTTTAATATTACTATTATTTTAGTGTCTGAATTTGTATCATTAGTTCTCTTTTCCACATTAACTATACTAAATATTATCTAAAAATTAATGTAGTAGTTGTGTAAATCAGATTATTTATTATCTATAATTGTTGTTTTTAAAATAGCCCCAAGATTATAATGAAAAAAAATTGAGAACAATAACGAACTCTAATATGTTATTCATCAGTGTCGCCTCCTACAGTATCGCTAGTTCAGTTTTTTGACATTTATAAACAGTATTGTCATAATTTTTAAATGAAACAACACCTAGTAATTAATAATAAATTATACCACAATTTGAAATGACAACCAGTTTTAATTACTAGAATGAACTTTGTATTCCAGATTACCTTCCTATCAAAAGATACTTATTTTACTTTACCAGTTCACTTGAATGATATGGCTTAATAAAGACCTTACAATTAACCTAAAAAAGAATTTAATCAGATTGTGTAAGCCGGAGAACTTAGTGAGTTTTTTTGAGCACATTGGAACGTAATGAAAAATGTAATCATATTATTCTCGTGTTCTCTTTTTCATCGTCCCTATTCGATAAACGCCCGATGAAAGCAATCTTTACAGAAAATGAATTCAGAATTTACCCATCAAATGGAATTTACTATCTAAATTCATGTATTCAATGCCTTCTATTTACTTTTACGTTGGTGAATCTCTTACGCTTATGTTTCCATATTTTTCAGTCGAAAACGAACAGTGGATAAGGTCAGGTGTGCTTGGCAGGTCAAGGAATAATTCACTCTAAAGAAGATTGTGCACTTCGAAGGGATTTAGAAGGACTTTAGCTCCTTATGGATTTTTTTGGAGAAATTCCAGCATTTCAGTTCGGAGTTTTTGCCTGAATTCAAATCCGATTATTTTATTCAATCGTTCACGAAAACTGAAACATGAAATGCTATAATTTTTTTTCTTCGGCACTGTTTACGTTTCCACTTAAGTTGTGTTATGAAATCAAAATCAAATATATTTGATACACTGATTCTATGTATTAAATATAACAAAATAGTTTCAAATTACATTTAAACTGTAGCCATAATAGGTTATGTATTATATAAATATTTTGTGCAGTTTTTCCAGATTTATTCGAAAACCATACGACCATTGTAAATTTAGACAGAATATACTGCAAGTTGTTACTTTTCATATTTATGACAAAATTTTAAGAATTTGGTTAGAACAAGAAATTTTTAGCAAGGGGTTAATTTGTGGTTTGTTACTTATTGGGGGGGGGGGGGGCATTGAGATGCAGTAATTGTCACAAAGTGCATTAGTCAGAACTAATTTGTAATCTAGTTGGTATCAAAATGAGGATGGTTAATGAGATGTGCCCATAGTGTGGAAGCACATAATATAACATTTCTTTTTTTATCCCACCCTAGCGAAATCTCGAAATTCATTGCGACAAAAAAAATACCATTCCGAATAAAACAACTTACAACAAAAAACTACTCACATTGTTGTTAGAGTCTTCGAATCAAGCTTATAGGAAGACGGCAGATGCCTATAGAACTTAAACGCGAGAGCGATAGATATATCAACGAGTCAGTTATCCCCAGAAATTCAGTTGATGTTTTCAATCGGTTCGTTCACTATTCTTAGTCATTCTTTAGGACAAAGTTTGGCGAATGTAAGAGAAATATAGTATAATCTAGAAAATAAAGAACAGAGGGCACTGCAACAAAGCATTACATAAATGCAGGAAAAAAACATTTTTTTAAATGTATTATGACAAAATTCGCATTTACTTAGAGTATTAGATGAAGGAACAAAAGCTCTGATATAAAACAACACAATGAATGATGATCAACGAAATTTAATTAAAATTCATGATAATATACTTACAATCAACTGAATAGACAATTGAAAAGGTAAATACTGAAATTCAATTAGTAAGCCGAAACCAAGACAAAGTTCTGTTTCAAATCACTCGATAGCAGTTATATCTGCTCGTTGTATAAAAGACAGTTTGGAGCTGTTGCTATTGCCAATTGCTGTATTGCGAAAGAATTAGTTCCGAACATACAGAGCGAGTAAAGTTCTCACTATCTCCACAAAGCAAAGCTATTGAACACTTGTAAATGTACCAGTATCTACAACTGCAATACCTGAGAATTAAGCTCAGAAAAAGGTAATTGGAGGGAAACTAGGTAAGGGCAGAGTGAGATAAGCAGCAAAATGTATCCGGCACTCAACTCTTTGAAAGATCTCTCCAAAAATAATTCTTGCTTTGAGTATATGTTCCAGAAAATAATCTATCAAGGAAATTTTACAATGGTACACATCAAATACGATCATGGAGAAATACTCTTTTAGTAATTCGGGTTGCAACCTAGTTTGAAGATCTGCGGACTATGAACGATCACAATCAAATTGTGGGTATTGTTACGAAGTTCTACTTTGACAGTAGCGCGCCACTCATCGACACAAAGTTGAAAGAGCGACAAAGCGATAGTTATGCTGTGTATAAATACATTCGATTATTGTAGTAAATTATTAAGCGAATAAAACTTCTAAAATGTAATTGTTTGCCTGTCTGTCAACCACTGCGAAAGGCATCTACTAAATTATGATTCATCCTATTTTAGTCTTATTACAATTTGTGTTATTCCTCTGCTTGCTAGAAAGGATTTGTTCTTTAACTCCAATATTAATTTTAATTTTACTGATTCTATTCACAGTTGATGTAGCGGACAATTTATATACATTTTTACTTTTTCAGTCCTCGAGTTGGATGAGGCTTTTCCAGAAGATAAACAGTTATTCGTTAGCAACCTACAGTTCTGTAACTTGAAAATTTGGATACTCATAAAGCCATAATACTAGTTTTTTGGAAAATATTTTGTTAATGTCCAGCAGTCTGCAGTATATAAAACACAGTTTATATTTCTGGATTCCTTATTATTTTCACTTTAAACGTTATCTTGCCAGTGTCACTATATTCAGCCTGAAAATTCTTTTATAGGTGAACTTGTTCGACTCAGTTTCAGTTGCTAACGTTGTTACTCGACTTTCATGCTAATTCACACTGATGATTTGATTAACCCCCTTCCGCTGCATGTTATTTGAAAGGAATGATAAGTTGCAAGTCAGCGAACAGCAGCAGCAAAAAATCCTTAGAATCTAAAGATCGATTTTTGGTGGAATCATAAACTACAAAAAATGAAAGAATAAAAGCAACAAATACAGCAGAGATGTTTAAATACTAACAAGAACAACGATAAGAAATTATAGCTAGAAGTGGTGGGTAGCGGAGTATTTTCTGCTATGGTTGATATTAAGAACTAAAACTGGTACTGTAAATGTCAGGAATTAGATAGTTACTTAGAAGGCCTGCAATCTGAAGAATCCTGGAAATTTGTTTAAAAACATTGGATCGAGAAGTAATTAAGCAATAACAATTCACCAATTGGTATCAAAAAATGACAGGCCTACTACAATTCCTTTGTGGAAAAACGTATAACCAAACACAATACAGATTCATAGGAAACTAATAACGATTAACACCAAGCTAACAAAAAAAGGATGCCCCTAAAATTGTTCAAGAACGGAAAAGAACAATTATTTAATACCCTCACACAAATCTTCAATAGATGTCTAACCGGAGAACCAGTACCACTGGCATGGAAAGAATGGAAATATGACCCATCCTTGTCTGAGAAAAAAACAGCGTTTACACCATTGTATAGGGCAAAATTGAACTCTCTTTTGGACATAAAATTTAACAGTAATTCGCAAATACCATCACGTCAGTAACAGTTTATAGAAGTAACTATCCAAGTAATTAAAACCCTGAAAATACGAATTTCTTTTGTTTTTGGCTCTATATAAAAAAGTAATGAAGGAATCGTAACACCGTCTACGGAAAAGTTGTATAGAATGAGAAATCCTTCTTAATGACATTTTGATCGGATCATTTTGGTCAAAGTATTTTGTATACTTTGTTTTTTAGCGCACCCCATAATAGAAGTCTATAACTGCCAAATCGGGAGACCGGGGTGGCCATTCGCGTGGGCCTTTTCTTCCTATCCAAGAGTTTGGATAGATATTATCAAGTGTTGTCTTACTAATAACGAGTTATGAGCAGATGCTCCATAATATTGGAACCACTCAATTTCTAAACGAGTTCTCAAATTCAAATTATGCAACATGTCTTGAAAAGTGTATTGCAAGAAATCAAGTAGCCCTCCCCAGTAACTGATTCGTCATAGATAAAAGGCCCCAGAATAGTAGACCCTATGATACCACACCAAACATTAAATTTTCTTTAGCCCAGATATGCTCATTGTGTCTATTGAACATACCGCAGATAGTAAATCTAGTTTCATCTGACCATAACACCTTTAATGGAAAACTGTGGATTGTCAAGGCACATGTATAAAACAAAATACGTCGATGTTCGTCACCAGCATGCAAAGTTTAAGAAAGTGAAAGTTTATACGAGTGGAACTTGTGCGCTTTCAGTACCTTAACTACAGTTCGTTGAGATGTAGATGGATTTTGATTTACCATTGCCAAAACATTTATTTGTGCTGCTTTGTAAATTTGATAACGTTCGGTCAGTGTATTGAACCTAATAGATGTCGGTGACATCTACCGTCTATTGAGTATCTGACGAGAACTCCTAGTTCGAAACGACTGTCATACGTTGAATGATATAGTTCTAAATATGTGGATATATATCTGTATATATGTTTGATTACGTTCCTTAGGTGGTTTAGTAAAAGATCCATATCTGCGTAAACTATCGTAAAGCCTCTTAAATGTACATAGAACAGGTTGACGATGATTAAAATATCTATGAAAGTATTCCTCAGCTGCACGAACTGAATTTTTATGGCATATGATATAACATTCCACCATATGCAGTTTTTCTTCGTTAGAATATTCCATTTTATCACGAAAACTTGTCAATATCGACTGTCAAATTACTCTCAAATGAGGAAACGTCAAAGTGAAAACAATCTTTCTCATAGCTACCTACGTTAAAAGTGAAAATAAGAGAGAAAAACATCCATAACTCCATAACTATACCGAGTATTATATCATATACTCTCTTCGTGTTCTTACATCTCGCGTCTTCAGAGTATCATATCGTTGAAAAGCTCTACAAATGTCCAATTTTTTTTTTGAGGTCATAGCCAACTATGGTTTCCATTCAAAAAAAGATAAGTTTGCGTCATATCTAGAAAATGAGAGCTGTCACGCAAACGAGGACATGACAATCATATTCGGGGTACAATTCCCTTCAATTTTGATATTTACACTTTTTTTATAAAATCAAAAACGAAGGAGCTAGAGGGATTTGACTAAATTGACAGAATTTTGTTTTTTCAAAATATCTAGTAAGCCATGACTTTTTACAAAAATCCGAAATTATCATTAAACTGGGCCATTAAAACTGCAAATCTTTCCCAGTTTAACCATTGCTCTATCTCCACTAGTTTCCGAGATCCCCATATTGATCATCAAAAAAAAACTCACCCTGTATATATAAACAAATTCTTTGAGTAACGGCGGAATTGGCTAACACAATGTAAGAAAGGTTTCGGGAAGCAGCCTTTTATGAGCGATTTCATAAAGAAGTGAAATACACTTTTACTTTGCGAAAGCTTTCGAAATACATTAATTTCTTCGTCAGTCTTTTGACTATATACAAAATTTGTAATTATAATATGTGAGATAAATTTTTAAATACCTACAGTAAATTGTGATTGTAATTTCAAAAAGAGCACAAACATACGAATTATGAAATTAATAAATTAGATATAACACAATTTTTTTCAGTGACATTGATATCAAAACTGGAAATGAAATTATTATAATCAAAAATAACATTACTGTGGTGAGTAGCATTATGTATTGTTACTATGTAACTTAATTGTCGATGTCTAAAAGATTGCAATAAATGTTATTAAAATTTTGGATATCTGTTTTTCTATTAATATTATAATAGTTTATAAATACCATCTCTAGAAAATTTCTCAACGAATTTATATAATATAAATAAGGTCGCTTTAAGGGTACAGAAGAAAAAAAATAAAGATGTGGGAACGCCTGTCGCAGATATAACTATGTGTACTCTGCTCTATGCGGATATCCAAGTAATAGTTGCACTGGATAAAAAAGTTACAGGGTCCTTCGAAGTTTCCTTGGACTTCCATCTTCTTGAAATGGTTGAACTCACAACGTTTCAATAGCTTTGTATCTGATATCGTCATCAGGTGAATGATAGGAAATTCAAGGAAACTTCGCGGAACGAGTTACATTGTCTACCAACTTCAGACTAACAAGTCACATGGTGTTTCTAAAATAGGGTTTCAAACTTCTGCTTTGTATACAACTCATTAATCTCAATCTCAAGATAATATTTTAATATTTTGTAAGTAAGATTGTTAAGATTTAGTTAATCTGTAGAGAAAATTGTATAAAAATGAACCAAAAGAATGACGGGCCGAAAACCTCCTTCACCAACCTGAACAGGACGCTTATGATTTGCATGTCGAAAAATGGAGTAGCACATGTTACTTAACATAAAAGTGATGTAAGACCTATAGATTTTTTTCTATTTATTTACGACCGTTTTGTCAATAAGAGAAAAATTAGTTGCTGGGCGCTTTTAAATGCATATAACTTCCTAAGGGTGCGTTTTAGGGCACATGTTAGTCGGGACTTTTTGGCTTATTTTAATGAGTTATATACACAGCAAAAGTTTGGGACTTTATTTCAGAAACACTCTGTTTGTCCAGAAAACTGACAGAATTTCGAAAGTGGTGGTTACAAATCACCCCCAAAAATGAGCAGTATATATCCATATAAGATATATAAGATGAAATGATTTTCTATCATTAATGATCTAGACATAAAAACATCTAAGGGGCGAATTGAGGAAATAATTAATGATAGAACAACTAAAGGAAAAAGGTAATAGGATCAGTCAGTCTTATGACCTTATGACCAAATAACAACAGAAAATTAATAACAAAGAGAGTATACAACGGCCCACAATAATGTATGGTTCCGAAGATTGGCAAATTTTAACATGGCCACACAACTAAACATACTACAAAATCAAATTGTTATTTATTTTAATAAGTTATAGTACAATACTGCTTTTACTTTTTTCAGAAATGGTTACATATTCCACGTCATTATTTGGTAAACTGGTTTATAAGTTTTGCCGTTAGTGAAAATTGGGGATTTTGTTAGATATTTTTATAATTCAAAATATCAAGCATATTTTTAAAATGTTTGTAGTAACAAATCGGTTCAGTAGGACATTAACTCTACCAGTTTTGTTAATAGTTTAATGCCATTGAATCTGCAACATGAAATGTGCATTTGTATGGATAAATGTCAGTAAAATGAGAAAAAAAATTGGAAGTTGCAACAACCCGCTAATCGAAAGGACTTGTTTGGTCCCTTTTTGGAGTAAACATTTGTTACATAAATTAATCAGGGAAATCAATTTTCAGCGAACGAGATTTTCATTGTTCTCTGAAATCACGCTACGCTCAAGTGGATATTGATTTAATAATTAACAGCATTTTATGCGATCTTTAGTTACGGAATTCACCAAACTATAATAGCCATATTACTAACATAAGTTTACATATATATTAAATACTACAAAACATTTGATTGGTTACTTAAATGTTACTGATAATTCTGTGCCTTCATTTCCACGACTCGTTTTTGCTGTTAGTTACTCGAATATTCGAGTAACTAGAAGCGAAAGCAGAAGGCTACGAGAATTATGCGAACCGACCTGAAGAGGGCAGATGTGACTCTGCCGAAACGTCGTCAATTTACCATCGATCCCGGCAGGGATCAGTTATCAACTACGCGGATGAATTCCCGGAAACCACCTAAAACATTTAGTGCCCGCGAAAACTTAAAAACAAATATATATATATATATATATATATATATATATATATATATATATATATATATAGACATAATAATATAATATTAAATAATTTGGTCAAGTGCGAGTTGGTCTGGCATACTAAGGGTTCCTTAGCACCTTAAAGATTCTAATATTCCAGTTTCAGACAAGCAGGGAATGACTACATTTTCCTATATTTACCCTAATATCTTTTAATGGAATCGTTTTAAATTTATAAAAAATATACACTTTTATTTTCCACACATAGACTTTTTATTTAATCTGCTACATGATTGGCTTGATTTTTATAAAAATATGTATTTAACTGTCTAATTTGACCCCCAAAATTAACATTAGAGTTTTATTTTATTAATAAACTTTCAGGGAAACCTTCTATAATCTACTGTCTGAATTATAGACTCTGTAGATTGGAAGATAAAGAGAAAAATAGGTCAAGTTTTAAATAATAAATTATTAAATCTTTTAGACAAATTATTCAAAAATACAAAATAAAACATATTTTTCAACATGTTTTTTCTAAAATGGGAATTAAGTCGATGTTAATATCTATTAAACAAATGATTTAAAAATATGATATATTTGAAATTCACATAATGAGCTTTTTATTTGGTATATTACATGATGCGTTTGAAAATGTAATTGTTATTTTCCATAAAATTCTATAATTTGTCCCCAAATTTAATATTGGGGTTTTCTACTATTTTTTTAAAAAATTTCAAATGAGCCCCCGAACCACCAATTATTTTCAAAATTGGTAGTATGGTTTCGGAAATAAAGCGGGAAATGAATTTTTTTTTATACTTTTTTGTTAATATTGAAATAAACTCCGTGGGTTCAATTTAAAATTATAAAACTAATATTCACTTTCACTTTTCTAGAACTTTACTTACATCAAATTATACAGAACAGCTGATTTACAATAACATTACTATATACGCTAGTCGCCTCTGTATCACTAACTCGCGATCGCGGGCTGCTTCCTTCTTAAAACCAGCATCGAAAACTCTAGTAAAATCAATCATCAATCCTACAGCTGCCGAGTCATTTCGAGAACCATTTTTTTCTCAAAGCGATCGTTGTCATACTGAAATGAAACAGGGTCGGCTTTGGTAAATTTCGTAACACTGCCCCCCCTTCAATTCTGATCGTCCCGATAAGAAACATCCTCTCCATGGTAGGGAGGAGTCGATCTAAATGGACTACCTTCAACTTAGCCTTGGGGTTTCTACGGATCCGGTAGACGACGTCATTAAGCCTCTTGACCACCTCGTATGGACCATCCCAGGCGGGTGTAAGCTTTGGTGATTTACCCTTGCTCCGTTGAGGGTTGTACAGCCAGACTTTTTCCCTCTCCTGGAACCTAACTGAATTGGTCTTGAGGTCGTATCGCGTCTTCATCCGGTCACTGGTGGCAACATCTGCGTTCGGGTTAATTCGTGTATTGCCAACATGTTATGTCGGAGCTGGTCGGTATAATCGTCGATGTCTTGGGAAGGTTCTTCGGGGGAGCCAAATGCCAAATCGCAGGATAATCGTAGCTCCTTTCCGAATAGGACCCTGACAGGGGTCAGACCTGTACTATTATGTACGGCAGAGCAATATGCCAACAGGAATAGGGGAATATGCTCATCCCAATCACGCTGGTTATTGCTGACATCCTTGGATAGGTGTTATTCCACCATTCCGTCTGACTATGGGTGTAATGGTGTTGTTCTCGTTTTCCTGATCCCCAACATCGTGCAGACCCTCTGGAATACATTCGATTCGAAATTGCGTCCCTGGTCTGAATGTAATTCCATCGGGACGCCAAACCTGCTGAACAGTTGTTCTACTGCCACCGTCGCTACCGTGGTTGCCTCTTGGTTGGGTATCGCATATGCCTTAGGCCATTTGCTGAAGTAATCCATTGCGACCAGAATGTATTTGTTCCCCCGCTCAGACTCGGAAAACGGACCGGCGACATAGATGGCAATTCTCTCAAATGGGACGCCCACATTGTACTGCTGCATTCTGCCCTTGGTCCGGGTCTACGGGCCCTTACTGGCGGCACAGGTGGCACATTTGCGGCACCAAGCTCTGACGTCTTCGAAGTATTTCACCCAGTAGTACTGCTGGCGAACTTTGTCTAGGGTTTTATTCATGCCCAGGTGACCTCCGGTAATCCCATCATGTACTTCGGTCAGGATAGCTGGCACATTTTTCTTCGGAACTACCAGTTGGGACTTGGTTTCTCGTCCATCAGCGCTTTCCCAAACACGCTTGAGCATTCCATTGTCTACCCTCAGAGAGTTCCATTGAGCCCATATCGATTTCAGCACCCCGGAGTATCTAGCTACCTCGTCTCATCGTGGCCTGGGTGCCCCTCTCGTTTTGAGTGACAAGATTGGTTCGATGTATGGATCAGCCATTTGGTCCTGGATGCACTGTTCCGTTGTCCAGTCTTCATTGGCGTGCATGATGGAGATCCCCTCTCGCTGTTTCGTCTTCAGACAATATCCGCATTCTGCTCTACAGGGTCTTCTGGTTACGGCATCGGCATTATTGTGCAAACGGCCAGCACGGTGTTCCACCTTGAAATCGTATTGCTGTAGTTTCTCCATCCACCTGGCCAGTTGTCCTTCCGGTGCCTTCATGTCCAGCAGCCATTTGAGGGCGGCATGATCTGTCCGGATTAAGAAATGACGACCATAAAGGTATTTGTGAAAATGGTCTACAGCCCTTATTATTGCCAGAAGTTCTTTTCTTCTTTTCAATAATTTCTTTCAGGTTTTGAGAATCCACGGCTGTAGTACTCGATCACCCTCTCTTCACCATCTTGCACCTGGGATAGGACGGCCCCCAAACCTGTGCTGCTGGCGTCGGTGTCTAAGATGAACTTGCCGGACTGTGTAGGAAAGGCTAGGATTGGGGTGGAACATAGTGCTGCCTTCAGTCGCCTGAATGATGTTTCGCAATCCTCATTCCAACGGAAGGTCTCTTTCTCAGAGGTTTGCCGATGTAGAGGCGCGGCAATGGTGGCAAATCCCTCAACAAATCGCATGTAGTATGAAAAGAGGCCCAAGAAGCTTCGCAGTTCAAGCTTGTCTCTCCGGACCGGCCAATCACGGATCGCTTCTATCTTGTCCTCGTTGGTGCGGATTCCTGACTCGGAAACGACGTGGCCCAAAAACTCTACTTCTTTTTGGAACAAGGAACACTTCTTCGGATTGAGTCTCAGGTTGGCCTTATTAATTCTGGAGAATACTTCGCCCAGGTTCTTCAGATGGTCGTCGAATTTCTGGCCCATGACTAGAATGTCGTCGAGGTATATTAAGCACGTCCTCCATGTTAACCCGCTCAGTACATACTCCATTAGTCTCTCAAATGAAGCGGGTGCATTACATAACCCAAAGGGCATGACCGTGAACTGAAACAGCCCTTTACTGGTGGAGAATGCTGTCTTCGCTCTGTCGTTTGCGTGTAGACCAACCTGGCAATATCCACTTTTTAGGTCTAGTGTGGAGAACCAACGGGATCCTGCTAGTGTGGTCAAAGTGTCATCGATTCATAGTAGTGGATAGCTGTCCTTCTTGGTGACTTCATTCAGCTGTCTGTAATCCACGCAAAATCGGATGGTTCCTTTTTTTTAACTAGCACGACGGGAGCAGACCATGGGCTGATGGATGGCTCAATAACTCCATTTCGTAACATGGACTCGATGTTTTCCTCGACTGCCTGTTGTTGCCCCAATGGTAGTCGTCTAGGTGGTATTCTGATGGGTTGAGCCTTTCCGGTATCTATTCGATGCTGGATGATGTTGGTGCGACCGGTGGTTCCATCTTGACTGTTAAAAATTTGCCAGTGCTTTGTGATAAATTGCTTGGCTTTCTTCTGGTTCTCTGGTGTCAGATGTGTCAAATGGTCAGCAAACTGTTGTAGGAACTCTTTACTGGGCCCTGTCTCCTTCACCGACGTCTGGTACTCTTCTTCGAAATTGATTATGGTTTCCACTGGCTCGAAACTAGATATCTCTTGACCATTGGCAATTCTGATGTCGTTGTTGGATAAATTCACGACTCTGATTGGTATATCTCGTCCGGTTAACTATAGCCCGTCCAACTAAGTAGTCATGAGCTGAGTGTACGGGCTCCACCATTCCATCGCAGCTCCTAGGATTGCTGTCTAGCTGGCCATGAATAATCTGTTCCGTTCGACCGGGAATTCTAGGTGAAGACTTTGCCACAATTCGGACTCGCCGGTGACTGTTCTGAGCTGGATGTTATTGGTAACTGGCCGAATTTCTGATGCTCTCAAAACCCTGGACTTGGCAATGGACACAGCGGCGTCGGTATCGATGGTGATGGTAACTGCTCGCCCATTGATGGTGCGTCTGATGACTAGGCTGCCGCTATCTCGGCAAAATCCCCGGATGGATACTGTCCTGGGGGCTGGTGGAGGGTGAGTCAGCATTCGCCCCCTTATGCTGCCTGGGTGGAGTTTCCCTGGTTCGTAAGGTCGGTTTGTTGGCTACCCCTGGTTTTGATCGTTCCAGTAGCCTTACTCGGCAGTCACGTTGGAAGTGTCCTGTCCGTCCGCAGCGGTAACATGCCCCTCTGGTGCCAGTTCTTTGTGTCCGTTCTAATATTTTGTTCAGACCCACTAGCAGCGCTTGAAATGGTGACTCTGACTCTTCCTGGTTGAAGCCACTCAGTCTTAAATTTCTTTGTACTTCCACATCTCTGATGCCGTTTATGAAACTCTGTGTGGCCAACTGGTCTTTCGTTTCCTCTGACAGGTCTGGGTAGGACAAGTGAACTAACCGTCTAATCTCTGCTTCGAATTCTTGAAGGCTTTCACCGGATTTTTGCGTTTTCCCACTTAGTAGGACTTGGTATACCTGGCTCAAGGATTGATTGTCGTATCGTTTGTCTAGGATGGCGATGATCTTGTCGAAATTGCCTTGTTCATCGACTGGAATGCTTTGAAGGAGTTCTAGGGTCGGACCTCTTAACGAAATTACCAGAGAAGTAGATTTTTCTTGATAATCCCATTCATTAGCTTTAGCCACGGCCTCAAATTGCCGTTTATACATGGTCCAAGATGAACTGCCATCAAATGTGGGTGGTTTACTAAAGGAACCTTTGGTACTCATGGTGTGCTGGTATTTCCCTCTCTGCAAATCCTGTTGCATTTTTTTAATTTCTGTTTCTACTTTGTTTTGAATAGCACTGATTTCAAATTTCACTTGGCTCTGTATGGAATATGTCATCTACTTTGGTTTCAAGGGCCTCCACGTTATTTTTTAGCATCTTCATGTCGTCGTTTATCTCTTTTATATTTGATTCTACTATTTGCATTCTTTCATTAACTGTTTCATTAACTTGTGATACTATTTGCATTAATTGTTCAAATTGCAGTTGTCGTTTTTCTTCTAATATTTGAAATTCATTTTTGTGGTTAATTCAACTTGTTCTTGTTTTTCTTCAAATACTTTCAAATCATTTTGTCGTTTTAATTCAATTTGATCTTGTTTTTGTTCAAATTTCGAAAACAATCCTTCAATTAAATTATGTTGTTCACTTTTCATCGTGGAAACTAGATTTTGTTGTTCATTTTTCATAGTGGAAACAAGATTTTGTTGTTCGCTTTGCATCGTAGTGACAGAATTTTCAACTTCTATTTTACGTTTTTCATCAAAAAATTTTACTAACCTTTGTTGAATTTCTTCTTGATGTTGTTTCTCCTTCTTGTCACGTTTTTCAAGAATCTGGGCTATTTTTTCGTCTAGTCCCTCCGTAACCTGCTTGACAATTTTTTTGGTAATTTCGTCCATTTTTTCGATGCTACGGGCTTCCATAAATCGAATTACGATTTTAACTGCACTTAATCCTGCACTTCTGACGCCAAATTGAAATAAACTCCGTGGGTTCAATTTAAAATTATATAACTAATATTCACTTTCACTTTTCTAGAACTTTATTTACATCAAATTATACAGAACAGCTGATTCACAATAACATTACTATATACGCTAGTCGCCTCTGTATCACTAACTCGCGATCGCGAGCTGCTTCCTTTTTAAAACCAGCATCGAAAACTCTAGTAAAATTAATCATCAATCCTACAACTGCCAAGTCATTTCGAGAACTAGTTTTTACTCAAAATTTTAATTTTATGTTTTTTATTTAATGCTGTAGTTTGCCCTCTAAAATTAATATTAGGGTTTTCTTCTTATTTTTCCCCGAAAATTCAGGTGAGGCCCTATATATCTAATTTTTTCAAGATTTTACCGCTTATAGTTTCGGAGATAAGGTAGGGGGAATGGGTAAAAAATATATTTTTGTTAATAACTTTAAAATAAATTATTTTAAAAATATGAAAAAAATATATTTCGTTTCGTCATAATCAATAATGAGCCCTTTCATTTGATATATTGATATTACATGATGTGTTAGAAACAATTTTAATTTTATATTTTCCATTTAATTCTGTCATTTGCCCCCCAAAACTAATAGTCGATTTTTTTTTAAATTTTACCTCTTATAGTTTCGGAATATGAGGGAAACAGTCGATTTTTTAGTTGTATCCCTAAAATTAAAATTTCTTCATTAACGATATGTACTCTGGATCGCGTCACCAAATTGTACACTGATAAAATTGCTGTGATGTGAACGAGGTATAAATCCGGAGTATTATTGTTAGGGTATCCCTATATTGTCTATATGGAACCCTAAATAGGGCTCTAAGAAACGGAAAAAATAGGCCAATTATTCAAAAAATTTAAGTTGTCTTCAGTGACGAAGGTCCAGTAAAATTTTGTTAATTAACAATCGTCTAACTTGTTGAAAAATCAACGTTTTTGCAAGGAGACTGAATGCCCTGAAGTGTTCAGAATACGCCGTAATTTATTCAAATTTTTATAGTGATATTTGATATAGTAAAAAATAGTTTGCATGATGTACTTTACTGGCGCCGTGCGCAACCTTCACCAGTCACTGGAAGCCAAATTTTAGCGTTAAATTAAAAACTTAAATAATAGAAATAAACTTCTAGAACTTGAAACTTTTTTATGATATATTCCTTATTCTTTGGGAATATTTGTTTTAGTTAGTTATTAATAGTTTGAGTTATTAGGGAAAAACTAAATAAGTTTTTTTCGTCATTATTTGTTTATAACTTTTTATATATTTTCTGTGCTAAAAACGATTTGAAGACAAGGTGTTATTTGGGATCACATGCAGGCTGGATTTCCACAAAGGCACTTTGGGCACTAGCCCATGGACCCTCACTAACTTAAGACCAAAAATAGAAAACAATACAATACAATGAGTAAAAATTGTAATTGAAAGTCAAAATCCATATAAAGTTTTAGATCAAAAACCAAAGATAGAATGAATACTACTGATGTACGAAAACGTACTAACAAATATATTGACAATTTTGAATCCCTTAAGTAGGCGCCCACCAGTTTTGTGCCCCACCAACTTAAATCTGGCTATCACGCATATGTTTAGGAGCTATAACTGTATTTTTCACCATTTCAGCTTGAGATCTAGACCATTTGGATTAAAACAAGGTTTTTGAATATTTTAATAATTTCAAGGTATTTATTTATTTAGTAGGTCATACACAATACATAGAAAATCACTTAAGTAATAATACATTGTAATGTATCCTGTAAGAGAGTGATAAACTCTCTGTACACAGGAGATAGGAGAATAGAAAAAAAATTAAAAACTAATTCAAAATTGATTTACTTACATGCTAAAAGATTTATCTATAATGAGCACTAAAAGGTTATATTAGACAAATGATACTCTCCTACTGAGGCGAATATGGCCCAATGATCCTACTTGCTAATTAAAATATTTAAGTAATTAAGTTATATCAGTAATTACATATAAACGTACTATACTACGTTCTTTACTCATAAATATATCATACACGCATATACCGCTATACGAATATATACATTTATATCTATAGTGTTCGAATTAATTTCTACCTATTTCTTATTATAAAATATGAACCAGTATTTGGAACCCACAGTTTAGCTTTTTTTTATCATGTGTGATTATGTTGCAGTCGGTTACGAAGTCAAGAATCCTTTTATGCAATATGTTTTCAAACACTAGCTATATTTGATATTAACGAGATTGGCCTTTAATTGGTACATAATAATTTATCACAATTTTTGTAGATCGGGACTACCTCAGCTATTTTCAGTGCATCTGGCCAGGCAGAGGTTAAATATATAGTGTTATATATTCGGCAATGTGCTTGAGAGTTTTTACGTTTATACCATCTACTCCACTGGATTTTTCATAATTCAAGTTCATAATTATCTTATTTAGTTCTATACAATTCGTTGGTGTTAGAAACATGCTTTTACCATTTGGTGTTGGTTGCTCAATGTTATTATTATATGGCCTATTAATTTGATTGGCTAATTCAGGTCCAATAATACAGAAGAACTTATTAAATTCGTTGGCAGTTCTTTAAGTATCGGATATTTCTTCATGATTTACCTACTCGAACAATATTATTTGTTTTAATGTTGCGAATTGTGTTAATGATAAACTTCCGTAACAGCTTGCTGTTATTTTGTAATGATTCGATGTTATACAGAAATTCTCTTTGATTACAAGAGATTATGATTTCTTTTGTCACTCAACTGTGACGAGCTTTGTTCAGATTTTTGCATTTTTTTATTTTGACTTTTGCACTATTTATTATCTGTTTGATTTCAGTAATAGGTGTGTTCGTTGTATCATTAGGATCTTGTATCGATAGCGTTTTGTTCCCGTCGTTTTTCTTACTAATTCTTTTCTGTTAATTTGTTGTAGTATATTAAATTCAGGCAGTTATTTTCCTTAAGTTATGTAGTCGTATTATTTATATTGACTGTTAGAAAAGTGGATAGTGGTCAGTAAACGTAATTTTTAATTTAACAGATGTAATGTCCATATTATTACTTTTTACAAAAATGTTATCGATATAAGTACCAGTATTAGGATTTTCATCGGAAGGTCTTGTAATGCCATTAAATAAGGTAGATATACATTTTCCAACAAACTATTCAAAAAGTCGTTACCAATATCATCTTGTTTCAATGTATCCAAATTGAAATCCCCTGCTCTTAGGTGATTTTTCCTTTTTTATTATTATTCAAAAATGTTTTTATGGTAGTTATAAAACTAGTTCTACTAACTTCTATACAACCCAGATACTTTAAAGCTATTGGTTTTATTAATTAGTATATCAGTACTTAATATCATACGATTATTTATATTTTCTATATAGCAGTTATGTGACAACGTTTTTTTTATGTACGTACCGTCAGATTTCTTAATTCTACTCTCAATGTAATAATAATAATAATCATCAATGTTAAAATATTTATAGACATTTTCAACATTCCATGTTTCACTGCATATAATTATGTCAGGTTTAACCTTCAACCTCTCAATGAGAACTACTAGTGAGTTATTATTGGATAATCCGTATTTTCAATTATTTTCTTGATTTGAGTTTTTAGCACTTCACAATTATCTGTATCACTTAATTGGTGATTCACTGATTTTTTTTGCGTTATACTTGTCATTTGCAAAAGCACAATTTGGGCATTTTACTGAGAATTCTTCTTTGTATTCTTGAAGTGTTGAGTGTTTTCCTACACACCTTATACAGATGGTTTCGTTTCTGCACTTTTTACTGTTGTACCCGAAGCGACTACAGTTTGACCAAGGGTTAATATTCAGTTCATCAAATGCTCTACAATTTTGCTATCCTAGAAAAATTCTATGTTTATTTTTAGGTATGTGATCATACAAATCTGATTTTACTTTAGGAATAATTGTTTGTTTTTTGGTCTTGTTATTTACAAAAGTATGAACTATTCCACACTTACTCTCAAAACCACTGATGTTTTTTTCATTAATGTCCTTCTCTAAGACTTTTACATCTAGGTTTCAACAATTATAAATTTTAACTATTTTTAGTCTTTTCAGTTTTCAAATTGTAGAGCACATTGATCCTTAAAAATTTTCTTTAACCATTTTTCCACTTCTAATGCACTTGTTTCATTCATGCTTTTTATAATAATATCACCATTATCTAGTCGGTTGATTTTTTTAACCTGCGTATTAATATTTTGTACTATTTTCTGAGCAATCGAATTGTATGCATTAGAAGTACTATCATTGTATTTTTTATGGTTATGGTCGGCACTCTTTTTTTGGGTATTTAAAGTAGGGGACGGACGGGCAAGAAGGAGAGGACGGGCATGAAGAATACCTACTCTAGTTCACCGCTTGTTTAATAGAAAGAGACAAGTATTGTTTTACTAGACGCGTCACACATAAGCGGCTACCGGACAGTGTGCGCCGTGACTGCGCGAGTAATAAACAAGTTTTTACAAGCACGGAAAGAATTTTCGTTAAAAAATTGTGATAAAACAGCCGTAAGTACAATCAGGTTGTTTTATTGTGTTCAGGGCTATCCCTATTTTACTATTTTTAAGTTAGTTTGTTGTAATTTGAGGTGTAAGTAACATTGTCATCTTAAGTTTTCGTCTCACGGTTTTTTTTTGAAATTTAGGTTATGTCGAAATATACCTGACGGGCAAGACGGAGCCGGGTAAAAAGGATAGTGTCCGTCTTGCCCTTCTTCTTTAATATTAATCGATTATTTAGATGTGTGTTTTCATTTATGTTAATAAAGAATAATATTTGTTGCAGATGGTGTATAAGTATAAGCGGAAGACGGACCGGGCCAGTTGGTCCGAAGAAAATTTGGCGAAGGCAATTGAAGAAGTCAAACTGACTTCAAAATTAAGTGCAAGTAAGAAGTATGGAATTCCATATGCAACATTACATAGACATATTAAGAGTGGTTCTACTCAAAAGAAATTGGGCCGGTTTGAAACTGTTTTTACGCTGGAGGAGGAAGAAGAACTCTTGAAGTATGTTCAAAAGATGGACAGTTTATTCTACGGCGTCACGCGGAGCCAGTTTCTGCAAATTGCTGGAGAGTTTGCTAAAAAGAAAGAAAAATCTGGAGTTTTTTCCGGAAATATAACTGGAAAGGGGTGGTTCAAAAATTTCAGGCTTCGCCATCCAACACTGTCTTTGAGATCACCTGAACCCACATCTATTGCTCGAGTCAGAGGGTTTAATCGCGAAGCTGTTAATAGATTTTATTCTTTGTTGGAAGAAGTCGAAAAAAAATACAATTTCGCACCGGATATGATTTTTAACATGGATGAAACTGGAGTGAGGACTTCTTCAACAAGACCACCTAAAGTTCTGTCAACTTATGGAAAAAAGCAGGTTGGAATAATTTCCAGCAACGAAAAAGGAGTCTTAACGACCGTAGTTTGTTGCTGCAGTGCATCGGGAACATTTATTCCACCATTTTTCATTTTCAAGAGGAAAAGGCTCAATCCGAGACTCTTAGACGTTGCTCCACCTGGTGCAGAAGCAACGACCACCGACAGTGGATGGATTAACTCTCAGAAGTTTCTGGATTGGTTGCATATTTTTGTGCAAAAAGTACGTCCCAATCATGATCACAAAGCACTTTTGATCCTAGACGGTCATGAATCACATAATAGTTACGAAGCACTTGATTTTGCAACAAAAAATAATGTCATATTTTTGACTATTCCTCCTCATACGTCTCACAAATTACAACCTTTGGACGTTGCAGTATACGGACCAATAAAAAAATACTTCGAGATCGAAGTCAACACTTTCCAAAAACAACACCCAGGAAGAATTATTAGCCAGTATGACATTGCAAAAATCTTCTCTGGGGCGTATTTGAAAGGAGCTACAACTGGAAACGCAATCAGTGGATTCCGTGCCAGCGGTATCTATCCATTCGATAGTCACATTATTGGTGATGAACATTTTGCGCCGTCTGAGGTTTATCAGGGGAATGCTCCAAACATCATATCCGAAATAAATACCATTAGTCCTAATAGAGGAGATCAGCACAATATACCAGTAAATAACAACGCAATAGAGAATGATACATCATCATCAGCCAATCGCCGTCCAACACCGGATACAAACTCCATCCAAGGTGTGCCACGTAACCCTGTTCCCGGATCTCCGCAGCCAGTCGCTTCCGTCCATGAAAAAATAAATGAAAACACACACAATATTCAGCAAGATTCTAATATTTTGCAAGAAATTCGCCCCATACCCATTGAGGTAAAAAAGAGAAATGTGTCAAGGCGCAAACAACAAAGATCAGAAATATTAACGAGTACACCTATAAAGATGGTACAAAAAGAAAAACATGATGCTGCTGCAGCGAAAAAGAAAGTTTCCTTCGATTCCCCTGGTTCATCGAAAGTTAAAAAAAGGAAGACACGGGCTAAAACAAGTCTATCGAAAGGCAAAGAAAATAAAAAAAGAGACTTCTTTTGCACTGTATGCAAAGAACAATATATACATCCCCCGATCGAAGATTGGATACAGTGTGATGTTTGTCGAGAATGGACCCATGAAGCCTGCTCGTCATATGCTGGAAGAGGGTCTTATTTCTGTGATGATTGCTTTGATTAGTTTACATTATTCGTTTTGCCCGACTGGTGTATTCATTTTGCCCGGTATGGGTGGGCAAAACGGATAATGGGCCAAATTTAAAAAAAAGGGTATTACATTAAAGACGATGTTTTATTTATTACTTTTTAAGTTTCAAATCATAATTTAGTTACCAAAGATTGTAACCAGAATAGTCAATTACATGTGTGATTTCGATAAATATTTTTTTCTGATTTTTTAAATTAACATGTCCTTCTTGCCCGTCCGTCCCCTAGGAGTAACTATTTATACACATGTTTTGGTCTGTTAATTTTCTTTGGTTAGATTAAGCATGTCCTTCAGTATTCAGTTTTTATCTTTTAATTCTTCGTTCAGTTGTTTTAATAACACATTCTCAGTTTGTTTAGAAATGCGTTTTTGGTTTGCCTTTTCCGTCTTT
This sequence comes from Octodonta nipae, assembly GCA_034190945.1. Taxonomy (NCBI): domain Eukaryota; kingdom Metazoa; phylum Arthropoda; class Insecta; order Coleoptera; family Chrysomelidae; genus Octodonta; species Octodonta nipae. The sequence goes on along the minus strand of CM067216.1, from coordinate 101,989,352 downwards.
TTCTTTTCAATTAATTTGATATTGCCATATTTTTAAACTCATCTGAGTGATACATACTTTCACATAATAGACAAACTACTATATTAATGTTTTATCCGGGGGGTTTTGTTTACCTGTCATGTTCAGACGTTTTTATTAACAGCACATATTTCTGGGATTCCGCTTTGATTTTATTTAATAATTGTGGTATTCTCCGTTTTCATATATTACTAATTGTTTATTGACCTTTTTTCAAGTGCACTAATCTGGACTTTTCTTGAAATTTACTATAACATTTATCTTCGAGTATTTGCAGCAGACACAAAAGATACATACGTTATTTTCTACAAGCAAAGAGTTGAAAACAAAGAATTTTCATTTCTTGCAAATGCCAAAGTAAAAAGAGACGCCAGTTGTACTAACCAAATTAATTGGGCTTGAAACAAAAACCTTCCATTTAATTTCGAATCGGAATGTAATAAAAAGCAGAATAAAAGGAAAAGAGTATTTGAGAAAATTGGATTTGTTTAAATAAGGTAGGTAAAAGCGCCGAGGATACTGTTGAAATGTTAGGATTGATTCATCCTATAAAGGAGCCAGCCATGGCCTTTTTTCCTTTATGTCCAAGATAATTGTGTTGCGGTTCTCCGAAGGTTGCTGTCAGTGCACTTTGTTTATTTTCTTTATTTGGATGTTCTGTCATTTGAAGTGACAGTAAACCCCGAGTTACAGTACATTTCCTTTGAAGTTTCTTTATAGTGTTCTAAATTAAAAAAAGATAGAGTAACAACAATAAATATTGTTATTTAGAAACATTTTAATTGTTAAAGACATAAAAGTATAAACAGAAGGGATTGATTGAAAATTGAAATGAACCAGTTGTATTGCATATATTATTATAAAATAAATCTAATAATATTAAGCAATCAAGCCATGGGTAGATACATCTTATTGTTCTCTAGACGCCTTAAACGATTCTGATTAAATTGAGGAGTTTGCATGTGTCAATGTCTACAAATTGTTCAGTCAGGCCCACACCTATAGGAACACAAAGCAATTTATAGTGACTGAAAGGAATTCTCTGTCGGTAAGTTTAGATGTTGAACTATGCATACTTCCCAAAATGTAAAATAATAAAATAAGTCATTATTACTGAGCAAAAAAAATTCTTTAGTGTACAGTAGTTTTGCAATTTTTATGCTCTTGTATTGCGTTTGTTGTGAAAATGAAACTTTACCTACTATTATTTTTAAAATCACCAGTTGAATCATTGCACTTAACTTATTTAATAAAAAGATTTTTGACGCTGCAAAAGGAAAGAAGTTTATTTGGGTGGTTGTGCGTTAGCGATCTTCATACGAATACTCTATTTACATACACGAATGATTCTTACTGACACTACTTTATATTGTGCAAATATTCGGAAAGGAACATCTCTTTGCATATGGAAGGCTTGACACAATATTTACCATCTGAGATGCCGGCCAGTAAACGACTTAGTAAACGGTTACTCAGACTTATTTAGAACAAAATATTTTTCTTTGTTTTTCCAACAAGGAGGCGAATAGGTCGTCCAAACATTAGTTATTGACTATATTATAGTTTGCATGGTTCTGTCTTATTTGTAACGTTCCTTAATAAGCTGCTCAATTTCATTTAAGATTAGGATTACTGACCTACGTTGTTTTTTTTTCATATTATATCTAAAAGTTGTTTCCTAACATATTTTGCCAATATAAGAAACTCAATCGTTCCATTAATAACCATTAAGAAAACCTCAACGTTGTATTTCCTTCCCTTTCCGGATAAGGGAAGCTTTTATTAAACATCAGAGCTAACCACAGGAATCCCATCGCAATAAAAACTCACATACATTTCTCTCTTCCACTAACAACGATTTAGCCAAGCGGTAGCCAAATCCCTTAAATTAAGTCCCGAAGGTCATTTCTCCACCCCTTTTGCTATTAACACTTCAGTTTCTATCACCACCCTCTGTAAGGTGGGTCCGAACTTATCAGGTGAATTTCTACACGATAATAAGACAGAAATATTGCTTATGTGAACTTCAAATCCTGTAGAGAAAATCTCAGTTTTCTTTATATTTTGAAGAAGCATAACATTTAGTGGTGTGGAGTTATGTTGCCTCTTTTATAATCTATATATAAATAGGCAAAGTCAAAACGATTAGGTACCATTTTCTCCTCTGTCTCTCAACCGATTTTCTTCATTTTTGTTTAGTAGCTACTGACGACCTTCAGTGCAGAATGCTAATATTAACTTATAATATGAGTTCATTCATTAAATAAAATATAATAAAAATTCATTATTTACGTCCATACTGTCAACGCTAAACAACTGACATTGCTGCCGCCGCCAGATGGTTAAAACTCAAAACATTGAGTAATTATATATGGAGGGAGCGATTGTTATATCCTCTTATATTCTTAGAGCATGTACTTCTGCAAGTGACATGCAAGCGTTGTTATTGTTTAGTGGTAAAATAGTCAATGTAGTAAATCGGTATTGATTTTTCGGACGCGTTGCAGTAACTTTCATATTAAATATTCTGTTTTTAATGTGAATTTAATTATTTTATTAATATATTATTATCACAACCTTCCCGAATGTGTTGTGTAAAAAATTATAAGACAGCGGACAATAGAGAATGTATTATATATTTAAGTTCTCCTAAGGTTTTTGGTCCTCGCTTTTCTTTAATATTCCTGAATTTGATTGAAACCGCAGATGACGAAAACTTTTAGGTTGCAAAGCACAATCTTCCAATTATTATATCGAATATTTTGCCAGGAGCGGTCATTCATTTGTCAAAAATATTTCGAATACCGATATTTGATTACATTTTTATTTTCTTTGTATTTCAATAGTTTTGTCAATATGAGTGAACAATTTTGGTCATTACGTCTACTTCTCTGATTTCTCCACAACACTTTCTTATAAAAATATACTTTTTACAATTTCATGAAATAGGGTCGAATTTCGACCACTAGGCGACCACTAGTTTATATAATATTGTACTTAATATCACTAGGATAGAGGTGCAATTTAATAAAAAAATTATAACTTTGTGTGTAGACATGAGATGTTAAATTTGACATATAAATATTTCCAGGAACTGAGAATGTAGGTAGTGGTGTTATAATACAAACACATTTGAACTACATTGTACATGAATAGATATGTATGACATTTGAGTTGATTTCAATTTATGAAGTTGAGATGAGTGCTGGTGATTTCCGGCTCAGATGGCGAGGTAGCCGCATGTGATGTGCGTGTTACGGTTAGAAAAGTTAAATAGTTGTGCCGTAACCACCCCTTACAAGGATTTTTTTGTGACGCTGAATTTGGAATCCCCAATGACTATGTAGACGCACAGGAAGTGATTTAATTGTGCTTGTTTAGTGAAAAAGTCGGAGGTCCAAGGCTGCGCCGCGGTGTAAATAGAGTTTTGCATGTAATCTAAGTAATCATAATCTTTGTCACGGAAATTTACAGCGTTTCATTTCATTTCAAGAGACAGTTTTTTTCTCAATACTTTTACTGTGGGAAGTCAAAATTTATAATTTTAAACTAATTAAATGTTAAAAATTCAAGTTGCTGTCTCCCAGACAAAGTTGGAAGAAGAAGAAGAATATGACTGCTGTTGTTTGATAGTATGTATAACATATGAGTTACATGTATGCGCCAATTCTTCAAATAACTTTAAATCGACAAAGAAAGAACTGTTTTAAATATAGGGTTATAAAAAATTATTGTTTTCTTTAGTTTCTTTAAAATAACGGTGTGAATAATTTAAAAATGCATTTTGAAACTCTTGCCTTTAGTTTGGAAACATTGGGGCAGAAAAAACATATAAGGCTGCTGTTACAGCACTATATATTTTTTTAGAATCGCTATGTCGATAAATCGCAAAGTTATCTAAATTAGAGTACAAAGCAATTGGATAATATTTTATTCTCTGACGAGCCTCCGTTTTGTCTGTACGGTGACGACAAAACGAAAGATCTGCATAGTCAGGAGGAACGTTTTTTAAACAATTCGCTCCTTTCGGTGTTGCTTGTATTTGAAGATTTAGCTTAGGCTTAGACCGAAATTTCGCTATCATCGTGGACTCCGTTAATATGTATGTATTACATGTACTAGTTCAAAGTAGAAACTTGTTAATTACACACACATACGCGCACACACGCACAAGACACTTCAACACCACTTTAAGGAATGTATTAGGATTCATTAAATAGTCACATGTACCAAGGGGTTCAACTTCGTGCATATAGTCAGACACTGTATCACGTACATGATGCAACCTCTTTGTGGTACTTTTGGATTATCCAATTTTCGGCAAATGCAATCCAGAATCTTACTGTTGATGGCGATTTTTTTACGAGTTTCGTTTGCTGATAAGATATCTATTGGAAAAAAGGAGTGTCATTGTTTATACTTTTTTAACTGACTTTATAAAATTATTATTATAAGTTTAAAATGTTATTATTTTATAATTCATAATTACTCGACCACAAAACTGGTGGAAATTTTTATTATTAAATTTGGGGCAAGACGATATTCTTTTTAAATAGGACTGTATGATTTCGAACCTAATACAGGGTGTTTCTAAAATAGGATTCCAAACTTGTGCTGTGTATAGAACTCATTGAGATAAGCCAAAAAGTCTGAACTAACATGTACCCTAAAACGCACCCTTAGAAAGTTATAAGCCTTTAAAAGGTGTCAAACAAAATTGTTTTTTTTTTCTGTTATTGCCAAAACAGTCGAAAATAAATAGAAAAAAATGTATGGGTCTTACATAATTTTTATGTTAAATAAAATATGCTACTCGGTTTTTCGACATACATGATAAGCGTCGTATTTAGGTTGGTAAAGGGGGTTTTGGGCCCGTATTAATGGGTTGTCATGGCAAATAAAAGACTGACGTTGCCATAACGGTTAACAATTTAAGTTATTGATAAACTGCCATTTGAGCTTTGCAGTAAAAGTAGTGATTGGAAAAGAAAACAGTTTTGTTTGTGCCCTTTTAAGGGCATATAACTGCCTAAGGGTACGTTTTAGAGCATATGTAAATATGGACTTTTTGCCTTACTTTAATAATTTCTATACACAGCAGAAACTTGACGCCCAATTTTAGAAACACCCTCTATATTTTCGAAATCGCTGTATGACAAGACCCCGACTTAAACACTTATAAAAATCATAATAATTAAATAATAAACAATAATTTCTTAACTACATTAAAAGTTGGAAAAAAATGCTACTATATGCCTTTTAGTCAATTTGCTTCTGTGTGGGTTTTTGGTCACACTTGCTCATTGGCAATTAACAATTTACAATGTATGAGGTACGATTCTCCTTAAAAACCAACTTCATCCCGTGATCTCTGTGAACTTCTGGACGTCTTTGCGTCACTGCAAGTACGCCTTATCTGTTTGCAATATTCCTTGTGAATTGACATACATTCACAAGGAAATTTATTCACTTTATATTAGGTTAAAAGTTTTTCTATGTTATACTTTTTGAAAAGTTAACTAGTCAATACGGAAGTGCAGCAGTATTGTTCACCATTTAATTGCTACGACTATAGAACCAACTCTTTAAGATAATAAATAAAAAACTTTTGTCTAAAAATTTCTATAAGGTTAAGTGTTGGTTGGTTGGTTTGTGGCCTTCGCCGATAAGCATTATTAAGCCAGCTTCGATTTACAAGAGGTGCCTAATTAAATGCGCCTGGGATAACCAATCCTCCTCATCACAACAGCAAATATTGAAAAAAAAGTTTTCTTTTGTACTGTCCCCAAATTATTCGAATAAGAACAACATTGAGTAATATTAAGAATTAATTCAATAATTTGAAATTTGTAAACATTATTATTTCTAATTTAATAATTGATTGTTGTTCTCTATTCATCTAGATCTTTTACTATATAATGTTATACATATTATATACTTTTGTTCTTAAGTTTTCGCGGGTACTAAATATGTTAAGTGGTAACCGGGAATTCATCCGCGTAGTTAATAAATGCTCCCTCCCGGGATGGATGACGACGTTTCGGGAGAGTCATATCTACCCTCATCAGGTTGGTTCACATAATTCTCGTATCGGTCTGCTTACGCTTTTAGTTACTTGAATATTCTAAATAAATTGTGAAGGATAAAATTCCCTGGATTTGAGAAACGCCATTGCCAAGAAGAGACGGAAGGATTTTATACAAATGTTGTACACACATATAATTGAAGATAAGATAATAGAATAAATAAAGTACCGAAAAAAATATGAAATTAGGAGAAACAGAATATGTGGTTCTGAAAGATGCGGTGTAGAACACATTACAATTTTATGTTATATTAGCGATGTGGTAGTAACCGAAGTTAATTTGAAATGGAAATGCTAGAACCAGTTCGATTTAAAAGTGCTATGGTAACTACAGAAACATTCTTCTGTATGCACCTTGCCATTGTCAAGATCAACAAAATACATATTTCTATACTTTCAAGACAACATTCGATCGAGTCAAGCACACAAGAATGTGAAAGATAATATAAGACCTCGGTTTAGACAGCAAGGACGTATATAAGAAGTATAAAGAACCTTTACTGGTAATATAGCGCTTTTATAAAAATAGAAGAATAATTTTCACCTATCATCTTTAATTGCTATTCAGACCACTTCATTCATAATGCCCTAGAGGGGGTTATAACTAGACTAACAATCAACGGAGTATAATGCAGATAGTAAGGTCTATATTGCAGAATATTATAGAAAAATAGAGAGAGAGAGAGAGAGAGAGAGAGAAAGATAATTTATTTGACAACTGCAAAAATTGTGCTTCTCAGCGAATATTCGGAAATGACACTTTACAAAAGCATTACTGATTGAACAAACCAAAGTTTCAGTTGAAACTTCTCTACAATAGATAACAATATGCAAAACACACGTTTATACACAGGAAGACTGGTTGATCATACTGTAGAGATTTCGTTCTCTGAAAATATGTGGGAGGAATTGAATTTTGACAGAACTTAAGCTATACTCGAAATAATTTGTCAACATGTTTTTGTCTGCATTTTATTTTTCTTAAAATTGGTATAAATATATATATTATAAATTTGGCAATTGTTTGTTACTGCTAAACGATATGGTAAAGTTGCATGATTGCGCTAGATTACAAAAATAACCGTACAAACGTCTCGCAACTCCGTGTATGCCAAATGAAAATGTTTATCGTCGCAGTTTTCACTTGATTCGAACTGTTTTTCATTTTTGGGATATGCATGTTTATTTATTATGTATAGATCTCATGTTATTTCATAAAATTTACATTTTTTGCTGTTTCGAGAAAACATAACCTATATTTATAAATTTTTGTGCAAGTCGTTTACATTTGAAACTCTTTAACATTGTAATTAAAGCCAATTTTTATTCGTATGTCTTTACAATTCTAGGAAAGTTTAAGAATTTCGTTCAGAGTTTATTGCTATGATAAAAGTAACCTCTAAAGCGCAAATTTTGATGTGGGGAAATAAAATGTTTCTTTAATTTCCAGAGTTGAACCTTTACGTGTTTAAGTGTTAAATCGTTTTTATTTGGAGAGTTTAATTGGCTAGCTGACAATTATTAATTGCATTCAAGTTTTTTAAAATGTATTTAAATATGCAAATAAGCCAAATAGTATAGACTTCATTGTTGAGGAGGAGGTTCATGATTATCTTTTCTGTCCATTGGGATCCAAATTCCCCCACTCACTTTTCTGTACAGGTTAACATTTTAATTTTATTACTGTTTCCCTCTTGCAAACCACCTACCTCGCAAATCTTTTGTGACAAATAATTATTCACATTTTAGAATTTTTTGACAGTTTTGTCTGTTAAAATTTTCGACATTTTGACATTGAGACACTTATGTTTTTGTCTTTTCTATTCATCACCAGTGTCAAAAATATGAGTATATATATCTCAACCGACTTTATCTAATTCTAATGCCATTTTAATTCATCTAACATTATTAGTGTATAGTTTGTAATAGCTATTATTAATATGTACTAGTAAGATATGCTCCTCTTTCTCCTCTGGATTCTGCCAGTTTCAGCAAAGCACCTTACATATCGTAAGTTGTAATTAAGCAAACATAAGATTATTTATTGTTAATTTTACATAACTTCCAGTTTGAACTGAAGAAGGAATAAATTTGTTCCGAAAGCTTTTGAAAGTAATAAAGTGTACTTCCTTAACACCCACTCGCTGCTTCTTAGATATATATATATATATATATATATATATATATTATTATGAACTCTAGGTTCAGTCTGAATTTATTGAATACTCGACGTTTCGACTCCTGCTTTGGAGCCATTATCATTTTCAGTCTAGATCTCTCAATCTGGAGTCACTAGGTAACTGAGTTCAGTTGAGGCGAGTTCGATCTAGACTCTGAGATCTCCAAAGCAGGAGTCGAAACGTCGAGTGACGCGAATAAGTTCGTCAGTAGTTTCTCGTGTGTATCTCACAGTCGTTTCGATGAGATCCCAATCATCTGCGGAATAATCGAGCTTATCACTCTACAATTTTTGTACTGCGATTGGGCTCAAACCCTTTTAATTTGAATAAGTGTATGTCAAAATTTCTTTCGCTGTAAAAAAATATTTTTTGCATATTGCTAAAACTATTGTAGTTTAAAAAACGGGCTTCAGTTTGTTTTAAACGGAAAATTTGGGACTACCAAAAAATTGATATATAATACATTTAATTCACCTAATTATATCCTGAAATTTCTAAGTTGGCATTATTATTGTAATTTTTTTATTTAAACTAATGGTTCAGTTCAGTTCTCAAACTCACTATAATTTATTTACAGTAATTTAATTTATATTCTCACAACTATATACCTTTTATCTTGAACAACTGTTGTTTGTTTACTAAACTGCGACCAAATAGTGAATGAACCCTTTTCGCCAGCTTTTCCTATTTATATATTTCTTATCAGAATTCCCCAGAAGGACAAAGAAAGAAATCCTTGAATTCAAAAAATGTTTAACTTCAAAATAAATGAACATTATTGTAATCAAATGTTTAATTTGGTAACTTTAAGCAATATTAAAACATTATATTCAAAATGAGACTGTAAAAATAATGTTGCTTTATTTCTTGTTCTTGATCTGGAATAAGTTAGAGTCATATTAATTTAGCAATAAAACACTAATATAAATTAGTTACTGATAATCCAAATGTCAGTTTTTGCCTTGGTTTTTAAAGGACATTTTCTTTTTCTCTAAATCTACTACTTTTACCCATGTACATACTTCATCAGGTCTCTGAATTTGCTCATCAGCTGTTACTTCAAGATAGACTCGCCTAGCTAGTAGCTTCATTGATCCCCCTAAACCATTACCTGGACTTGTCATATGAGAAGGTGTAAAAATGCCATTCTGCTTAGATTTTATTTTTCCTCATGATATAGCAAGTTTGCTCGGTTATAGCGAATTTTATGTTGAGCTGATCTAAAAAAGAATTGATTTTTGACAATTTTTTATATATTGAAGACCCCTGGCAAGTGTAAATTGAAGTTGTGTTAAGTTATCTGAAATAATTACAAGAGGTACTGTATTACTTTGATTATCATTAATGGATTTCTAAAAGCAAGCGACTGGATGGACACACACACAGCCATATATGGCAATCATCTAAAATCACTGTCACTTGTATATTGCAAAAGCAACAATAACAAGAATGGTATCTTACAGAATCGTTTAAGTGTTATAAGCGAACCATGCTGGCTCAACTCTGAGGTGTTATATTTACAGAATTCATTGATGTGACATAATAGTTTCAGGTCTGATTACGGGATACAGATTATACAGTCTCAGCAAACTATTAATGACGCCAAAAGTGTTACAAAGGTACCCCACCACAGTATAATATGACGTCAGTTGGTTGCAAAACGTAGACAGTGTTTTTTTATGCCATTGTCAATAGTGATAATTTTATTGATAATAACATATTGCCTAGTCTAGTTTTATTATTATAAAGAAATTTAACCGTTGCTTTGCAGCAACGCATAATACTAACCTGCCAATCTTGTTAGAATAGAAGATTTTCTGACAAATTTGAGATGATGTACAAGAAGTACCATTGAAGCCCAGTTTTAATGATAATCGAGTGTCCCTAAGTTAACATACATTATGTCAATATGCAAAGAGTTCATCTTTGTATGTCAACTAATTTACACGCGGGTTGGATGACGTACTTTCTTCCCTTGGTTTTATGTTGTGATGCCTCAACCCGGGTAATATTTGGTTAATTGTGCTATGCGTCAACTTTTTTCCCTGGTAGATATAAATAATATCTGATGTTAGTCTTATTGTTAGGTTTGGCTGACAGATAGTTTGTACTGTAACTAAGTTGGAAACTCAGTGCTAATGTGATATCGCACAAGCCATCTCACCATACAATCTCTGGACGTGGTGTATAATACAGTATACTCCTTAGAACTAAACTGTGAAAGTTCTTAATTTTGGGTTGTGACTAGATGTAGTTTATTGAGGTTACAGTCTGTAACTTCTCAGTTAATTGAATTACCATGGACGTGTGTACAGAGAAGTGCTTAATACAGAATGTTGCAGAAAGGCATATGGCATTATTTTTGTTTGATAGTCCTAAACTCATAGGTCACAAGTCTTAATGTGAACTAAGTCTGCAAGCCGTTTGTTTCTGGTATACAGTACCCCAAAGTCTCTAATATTTGAAAATTCAGAATGCGCAAATCAAATGTTTGAATAGGAACAAAGCCTAGAGGTTTTTTTATTTCGATATTCAGTCCTACAAGATTGATTTTATTCTTTACAAGATCATTGTTGTATTCTTCCTATCAAAATGTAGATAATTCAATTTTGAGAGGATCTAGATTAATTACAAATGACTTTCAGAACTCCTGTACATTCCTACTTTAAATGTACGCCTTTAAACCGATCAGATAGCAAAGTTTGAAAAAAAAATAAACCGAAAACTACTTCTTTCCACTGGAACGAAAACAAAGATCTCGGAGACATTTTGACAGTTGAAACTATCAAACGGTAAAGATTTCAAATAAATTAGTTAATTCCCATATGAAATCTGGCGGTCCATTAACTATAATATTACTTTCAATATTACACAGCCTTGATTCAATAATCAAAAAAAGGTATATGTTTTATCCACGGAGTTTAACCATTAACTATTTTAGATTTTAGACCATCAAATGTGCTTTTAATTTTAAATTTTTAAGAGAAACTAACGAATATTTCTCTGGGTAAATTTCTTTCATAACCAGTGTACATATATGACCTCTGTATCATAAGGAGGATCTTCAGAATATTGTCCTTTCAGATTCGTTACAATATATATTTTAACAGAATCAACAGCTTCAACACTTTATTAATATTAGATTATATTCATATAGTTTTGTTATTCTAAGAACAAATTTTGTTTTTCTACTAATGAATAATTAGTTTCTTACACTAATTTGGTATTTTATGTATTTTAGAAGGCTATATCTATATGTTGAATTATTACAGAAATATTTGTATTCAGTGTGAAGCACCCAAATAGATAAAATTCTATAACGAATAAAGCAGCGCTGGTAGGGAAAAACGCTTGGACACGTCCGTTTGTTCATTTAAATGCGCATTTTAAAGAAAAATTATATAGGATGTGCCATGTGGCACTGGCCAATACCAACTTTCTCATTTTAAATGTAATCCCCCGTATATTGTTATTTTTTGGATACTCCAGAAAATTCTAAACGTAATTCATGTACAATGTTCTACACCTGTCTTCATCTGTTTCGGAAATAGATTTTTTAAAAAAACTAACATTAAAAAATGAAAATTATTTTATTTCACATATTCGCTACATTACACTCAATACTTAATTCCCATTTAGCTCTTGATATTGAGATAATGAGCAAAAACCACTCCTGCGTTCTTTTTTACTCATTTGAAAAAAAAAACAGTTTTGTTTATTTTCGTCAAAACGCATAGTCTTAGCATCTTGTTGTCTGCCTGAGTGGTGATCAGTGTCAGTTCTATTGTCGTTTGAATTTCGTTTACTGTACGTAATAATATCCGAATAATGGTTCATTTAACAGAAATGCACAAAATATCCATTATACAAATGATTGGTTATGGAGATGACACACGAACACAAATGGAAGTTTCTCGCTTATTTCAGGAAAATTTTCCAAAGTGCCGCCTGTAACCCAAGGAACAATTAGCAAGATAGAAAAGCAGTTTCGCGAACTTGGTCATGTGAGACAAGGAAAAAAAGTAGCTGGCAATGCTCTAAGTGATAATACGGAATTGGGTATTAAGCTTGGGTATTCAAGAAAACTCACATAATTCTGTTCGAATAGCATCCCCACTGTTCAATGTCAGACACATCTATAAATTTTTCGAGTATTAAAGAAAAGTAAAACGCATCCCTATAACAGGCTGCCAGGAGATCATGGAAGACGATTTCGATAGGAGAACATATTTCTGTGAACAAATGATGGTAAGGTTAGATAACAATGTAATCCAATTAGAAGATGTTTGGTTTTCTGTTGAGATCACTTTTAACCTTCAATGTTTGGGCAGGAATTGTTGGAAATCATATTGTAGGTCCGTTTTTCATTGATGGCAACTTGATTGGAGATAAATATTTAGAACTGCTCAAGCACCGCCCCATTACGAAATCAATGTCCGGCAGTACCTGAACCAAATTTTTCCAAATCGGTGCACTGGGAGGCGCGGATTCATAAAATGCCCAGCACGATCTCCTGATTTGACGCCATTGGACATCTTTTTTGGGGATATGTCAACAGTACTGTATACAAAACTCAACCCCTTAACTTAGATGACCTAAAAAGACGAATCACGCTTGCGATTAGATCAGTCACGCCTGAGATGTTGAGTAACATTAGAAGACATTTCTATACCAGATTAGCATGTTGCCGAGACGTTCGCGGCGAGCATTTTGACCATTTTCTGCATTTACATTAAGGGTTTTTTGTTTTTTTATATTATTAAGAAAATATCAGTATTACTTATTAGGTTTTAATGTTTTCGAAATAGTTGAAGATAGGTGTAGGACATTATATATGAATTGTGCCTGGAATTTTCTGGAGATTTCAAAAAATAAATAATATACAGGGGCTTGCATTTAAAATAAGAAAGTTGGTATTGGCCACTGTCACATGACACACCCTATATATTTATTTTGTTGAGAAAATGAGCATTTAAAAATACTAATCGACCTGTCCAAGCGTTTTTCCCAACACCCCCTTTTTTATTCGTTATCAAATTTATTCCATTTGGCTGTTCCACCCTGTATATAAAGAGGGAACTTCTATATTTGTTCTGTCTAACTGTCGTTAATTTGAATATTTGTCTACATTTAGCCATTTCATATAACTTAAAAACATAAGTTGCATAACAAACAATACTACCGTCAATTTGCTATCAAAACAAGAAATTTTAAAAATCAACAAGCTGAGAGAAACTGTTTAAAATAGGGTAGAATTCAAAATAAAGTACATGAAAAAAAAATACAACTAAAAACGTATAGTTTGAAATAAAGGCTAGTGGAATATTGCTCTTCATTTCACATGTATTGAGACACACAACTGTAAAGACCATTGTAGTACAGATATAGCCGGTAATTTTAAATAGAACACTTGACTTTTTACTCACGCTATGTTAAAATTAATGAAACAAAACTAAAGTGCCACAAGAACCCGTAATGAAATACCAAGCCATTTGGCAAGCAAATCCAATGAATTTAGCCATTTTTGGAGTTAAATACGGCTTTTATCGTCCTTACTTTCACAATATTATCTAACAGGGAATGGGCCGAACATTTCGGATGCAATGATTTACAATTCCCACGATTTTATTCGAATAAAGAGCTGATTCATGAAATTTTCCCTGGGTATAAAATTTGACTTGATTCGATTGAATTCCAGTTAAGGTATTTAACATTTATTCGATTACTCCATTTGCATTTTTATATTACTATTTATTGAATAAGCTTATGAAAAGGAAAATGAAATTTCCATATACGATTTTCAATATTCCAAATTTGTGATAATAATAAAGATATGTCTTTCTGAATCTTTTCGCATGACTTTAATACTATTGAAGTAAAACGACTTTAGGAGTGATTTGAATAACTATATCTGGATGCAGTTAATACTTACAAATTATAAAACTATGCAGCCAACATAGAATAACTTCAAACATATTTATTAAACATAACATAGATTTAGTTTCTTTCAGTTTATATAAAGGGGCCAAAGTTAAACATATTTGATACAATTTTCGCGTTAACTATTATAATTTTGGCAAACGTCTGACTATTTACTTGTAAGAACGACTCAACTTTGTGATAAAAAGAAAAACCATATCAGGTAGAAAAACTACACCCGACTTATATTTGTTGGTACAAATATTTAGTTTTTAAAAAACTTTTATTTTCTACTAAGAACAAAGTCTTTCTACTTTCAAAGTTAAAATATTTGAATATAATTAAGAATACAAAAATACGTCTTATCTAGTTGAATGTTCATATCAGAATAACTTTAGAATAACAAAACAATATGCACAAAGATGATTAAACAATATTAAATTACGTAGCTGAAAATAAGCGAATAGTGCATCATCACAATATCATGTTATAGCATAAGCAATTTTATTTATATTATGTAGGTCAGTGAGGTGACCATAAATCGTCCCCTCGAAGACATTTTTCAAGGGTTGAAAAATGCTGGAGCTGCTGCTGGCTGCTCTTCGGTGGACGTTGGGGTTCGTCTCTGTTGTCTTCTCTTGAAGTACCTGTAGGCGACTACAATTCCTACAGTTAATATGATGAACCATGTTGGAATTGACCAATAATGAGGGCTCGTTTGTCCAACGGGTTGATGTTGAACTTCTTTTATTAATTTCTGTTTTGCTTAAAGTTCATGGATTTTATCAAGTTGTGGTTCTTCAATCTTGATTTCATTTTCTTGTTGTAGAGTTTGATGTGGTAGAATCTGGATTCTTGTTAGCATCATGGGCGTATCAACAGAGATTTGTTTCTCATTGATAAAAGTTTGATCAGAGGTTTTGAATTTGCATTTGAACGGGAGTTGTATCAAATAATTTCCCTGTAGTGGTGATGTCTGATTCTCCACAATCAGTTTCTAATTTTGTCTGATTAGGGATGATTGCTATATAATTGGCATCGTCCATTTGTTGGATTATGTTCTTAGATATTTTCACTGGTAGAAGGTTTTTGGGGTGCTCTCGAGTTTCAGCAACTGGAAGATACAATCTTCTTCCTGTCTTCCATTTATTAGATTTCCTTCTGGGCAGTAGTATCCTGGGTGTAATTTTACACAAGGCAAGGATGTGTATTGGAAGTAATCTTCATTCATGATCAGAAAGGTGTTTCTGGGAATGATTATCGTGGAGTTTTGGGTTGGAACCGAGTATAGGTGGTAGTAGGTGTAAGTTTCGGGGAAAACAATTGGAAAATGAATAACAAAATTTATTCTTGTTCCCGAATAATATGCTTCTATTTTTAGCAAGTCATAATATTTATATAAATTTTCTTCTGTTGAGTCAAAAATTAAACTTTCAATACCAAAATATTTAATTATTTATTGTATCATTGATTCGAACTCGTTAATTTTCAAAATACTGCTGTGAAAGGTTCCAAGTCTGGCAAAAGCAATTGCATTTTCAATATCAGATAATATTTGCAAAATTACATTTAAAGATAGATTTAATTGATCTATAACATTTCTTGTTTCCAAATAATCATTTAATTCAAATATAAATTTATTGAACTCCGATCGTATTTTATTAAGACCTTCCAAAATTACTTGTTGATTATTTTTTATGAGGGTAACAGTTTTATTAAAATTATTTATTATTTCAGTTGTCAAGGATACTTGCCTATTTAATGTTTGAACAATTTCTTGTTGATTGTTTTCCAAATCAAGGATTACTTGATCGTAGTGGGCTGCATCTTCAGCATCCAAATTACCTGTGATCGATTTTATTATTCCGCCTAAAGCATTTATCAATCCTCTTTTTATTTTGGTTGAAGGAAAGATTGAATTAAATTTTTGTTTTACCGCTATTAATTGGTAAGAGAAGGCTTTTAAGAAATTATCAAGTTCCCAAAAGTAAGGGTGGCTTAAACCTTCTGAAATTACTTGTGTTAGATTTTTATCAATTTCAATAAAATATTCAATTTCGTTTTTTAAGGGTTCAAGGTTTAAATAGTGTATAAAGGTGTGCGTTTGAGCATTAACTTTGTCATGACCTAGTTTGTGTGGTATTATGCCAGGGTTATTTTTTAAATCATTAATCGTTATTTTCTGAGTGATCAGTTCTTGTGGAACTAGGATCAGGAGGGTCTGGAGTGTCCTGTAAAAGAGTATCAGTGTTACTTTTTGGTCTCTTCAAGTTTTGTTTATGTAGGACTTTACTTTTAGTTCGGACTTTTATTTGTTCATTTTCTAGAACTTTTTCTTTTGAAAATTTGGGATTTACTTTGCTTCTACTGGTGGTAGTCAGTTTTTTATACACATCTGTGTCACGTGGATAAGTTAAGGGTTCTTGTCTGTTTTTGTTATGATAAGTAATTGTTTTTTCTTTACTTGATATTAATTTCTCGTTTAATTGTCTATAGATTTCTTTTGTTAAGTCTCTGTGTTCTTGAATGTAGTTAGACATTAATTGATGATTTAAAATGATTTAAAATGTCAAGTTTGTTGTTATTTTGGGCTTTAATAATATTTAGTTGTTCGATGAGGGTTGAATGTAGCCTTTCTATAGCTCCATTTGATTGGGGGTTGTTCACTGTGGTAAAGTGCATTTTTACTTTATGGGTTTTAAAAATTTCTTGAACAACTGTATTTTTAAATTCAGTTCCTTGATCTGTAATTATGATATGGGGTAAACCATGGTGTGACATAAATATTACAAAAGATTTTACAATTTCTAGTCCTGAGGGATTAGTTAAAGGATAAGCTTGTGCGTATTTTGAAAAGGTGTCTATTATAGTCAAGAATTT
This sequence comes from Octodonta nipae, assembly GCA_034190945.1. NCBI lineage: Eukaryota > Metazoa > Arthropoda > Insecta > Coleoptera > Chrysomelidae > Octodonta > Octodonta nipae. The sequence goes on along the minus strand of CM067216.1, from coordinate 101,972,270 downwards.
TTGAGATTGTACTTGGAATGTATCGGCATGTATTATCTCAAAGGGTTTTGAGGGTGTTGGAATTATCATTAATTTTTGATTAGGTGGATTTCTATCATATTTATTAGTTTGGCAAATTTCGCAAACATTAATGTATCTTGTTACATCTTGTTTTAATTTGGGCCAATAATAAGCTCTCTTGATTCTTGTTTCAGTTTCCAAAATTCCTCGGTGATTTGCTGTACTTTCGTTATTTCTTTTTATTAGTTCTTGTTGTTGAATTTCATCATCTATGTCTTGAAGTATTATGTTTGATTTAATTAATTTATAAGCATTACTTTTGAATGTTTTCCTCAAAATTTCAGTTATTTGGGGTATATAGGTTTGGTTAGCAAAATATATTGCATAAGTAAATTTGGGATCAATATAATTTTTAAATAATTGTATTACGTCATTTTCTAAGTTTGAAGTTGATAGTTGAGCGTAAAGTCTTTTTTTGTTTGGGAAACATTGTTGCAATTTTGGTTTTGCAGGAGAGTGTAGTACAAAATTAATTTTTATTTGATGATCAAAAGAAAGTATTGAGGCATCTTTCTGTTATTGGCATTTCTTGAATGGGGTTTTCAATACTCGTATGAACTGTTCCATTATCTTCATCTACTTCTTCTTCCGCTGATAAGGTTTCTTCAGAGTCGGAAATTATTAATTGAACGCTCGAATTGGAATCTGATTCTTCAGGATTTCCTTCCTCTTCTTTTTCTAAGTTTTCTTGAAATTCGGTTACATTGCCCATTAATGATTCGTTGTCCAAATCTTCTGCTTGTCTTTTCGCTCTTGATTTTTCTAATTGCTTGTTAAAGTTTTCAATATATTTTTCTAGGGGTGTTATTTCTTTAGCATGAATTTCTACACGTGAGAGCGCGTCGGCATTTGTGTTGTTTTTACCTTTTTTGTATTGTATCTCATAGTCGAATTCTTCTAATTTTAGACGCCAACGTATGAGTCTGGAATTTGGGTTTTTTAATGACATAAGCCATTTTAAAGGCATGTGATCACAAAAAACTGTGAACTTTCTTCCGTAAAGGTAACATCTCAGCTTGGTAACTGACCATACTATTGCCAATAATTCCTTTTCAATTGTACTATAATTTTGTTCTGATTCATTTAAGGTTCTGGAAATATAGGCTATAGGTTTATCACTTCCTACTGGACCTTGTGATAATATTCCTGCGATGCTAACGTTACTTGCATCTGTCGTTAAATTAAAGGGTTTCGAAAAATCGGGATACTGTAATATTGGTTCATTTGATAATATTTGTTTACAGTTTTCAAAACAATTTACGAATTCGGAATTATGAATAATTTTTGCATTTTTCTTTAAGCATGAGGTTAATGGTTTTGTCAATTTTGCAAAATCTTTTATAAACTTCCTATAATAGCCTAGCAAACCTAAGAATGCTTTTATTTCTTTAGTGGTTTTTGGGATAGGGTATTTTTTTATTGCATTAATTTTTTCGGGATTTGGCTTTACACCGTCCGGAGTGACAACGTGACCTAAATATGCCACGTCTTTTTTTAAGAATTCTGATTTGTCTAACTGGATTTTAAATTTTGTCTCGCGAAGTCTCTGAAAAATTTTTGTTAAATGAACTAAATGTTCTTGTAATGAGGCTGACATGATTATTATATCATCAAGATAACATAAACAAAATTCATTTTGGATTCCTCTTAGTACGTTATCCATCACTCTCTGAAATGTTGCCGGAGCATTTTTCAGTTCAAAGGGCATTCTGATATACTCGTAATGTCCGTTTTCAACGTTAAACGCAGTTTTTGGGATGTCCTGTGGATCCATTTCTATCTGGTGAAATCCACTCGCCAAATCTAGTGTTGTGAAATAATTACAACGTCCTAGTTTATCTAAAACATCAGTGATATTCGGTAGCGGGTATCGGTCATCGATGGTTTTTTTATTTAATTTTCTGAAGTCAACCACTATGCGCCATTTCTTTTTCCCTGATGCATCTGCTTTTTTCGGAACAATCCAAATTGGTGAGGACCATGGTGAATTACTATGTCTTATTATTCCTTGGTCTAGCATTGATTTTACTTGTTTTTGCACTTCCTGTTTATGAATAAAAGGATACCGATAGGATTTAGTATATATCGGGATTTCGTCTTTAGTTTTTATTCAGTGTTTAATTTGGTTGGTGAAAGTTAAAGGTTGGTTCTCTGTGTAAAATATGTCAGAGTATTTTCGACATATTTTGAGTATTTCACGTTTTTCTTCTTCGTTCATATGAGAAGTTCGTATTAGTTTCTCTACATTGGGTTTTTGAACATTTTTTGGATTTGAGTCAAAGTCAATATTATAGATTTCATAATTATTTTCGGTAAAGGTAATGGTTCGAATGGGTTCTGTAAGGGTGAAAGTTACGTCTTTTTCAGTTTTGTTGAGAATTTCAACTAAAGCCATTCCATTTTCAGATTTTGAAAGTGTTTCAGGAATTTCACAATTCTGAATTGTCTGGTGAGGGATGATAATATCTCCATTTTGTTTATCGACTGGAATTTTCGTGATTAAACGACTGTGTGGGTGAAGGGTTAATTTGAAAAGTAATTTTTGATTTGACTGTTGGTAAAAAATTGGAATTGCACAATTAGGGGTAAAAAGTTTAGCATTTGCAAAATCTAATTGAGCATTTAATAATTTAAGATTGTCTAGTCCGATAAGACCATCAAATATATTATGAAATTTGAACAGATAGAATTTCAAGTTATTTTTTGTATTAAATTCGCTGAAAATGGGAATTTCAGCAGAATAATCGTGAGTTGACGATTGAAAGACTGTTGAAACAAGGAAAGGATCATGTGATATTTTATTAGGATAATATTTTGAAGCAATTTCTGGGGAGATAAAGGATTTAGTTGATCCTGTGTCAATTAGTAGTTTTAATGGTGGGTTGGCAATTTTGATATAAGGCAATTCTTTCTTGTCCGTTGATAAGTGAAATTCGATTAAGTTGTTTCGTCCTGAATCGAGACATCTTGAAAATTTTGATCATCTTCTAGATAATCATCAAAATCATAGTTATTTTCATTTTGAGTCGTGTCTGGTATTTCATTTACTGTATTTTGGGAATTTTCTTCAAATTCTGTGTTAAAAACTTCCTCTATGATAATATCGGGTCTGTTATTACCACGGTTAGCGAAGTGATCGCGGTTATTATTGAATTGAGGTCGCGGTTGTATGTTTCTTGTGTTAGACGTACTAGCACATACGCTCATTGGTGTCGGTCTTTGTAAGGGTACATTAAACTTTTTTGGTTTCCACACATTTTGTGGTTTTCCAAAAACTTGGGTGTTTGTAAAGAATTTTTGTTTTGGTGAATTCGGGTGTGGTCTAATATGAACTGGGCCTGTTGGAAATTGATTCGACACTTGTGGAGGTTGATTGAAAAATGGTGTTACTTGATTTTGGGGAGTAGGCATCAATGGCCTTGCCTGGATCGGCTGAAATGTTGGAAAATTATAATTAGGGTTGTTTTCGATTTGAGGGAACCTATTTTGAGGTTTTGGTACTACTATGTTTGAGTGTTGGTAGTATTTTATATTGTTCTCTTCAGAGATAAATTGCATAGCCTGTGCAATGGTAGTGGGTCTCATGGCTCTGATAATAGGGCCTAAGGGTTCACGTAACCCTGATAAAAATGACTTAAGGGCTTGTTTAGTAAAGAAGTCCCTTTTGAATAATTTTTCATGATCGTTTGGACTATGTAAATCGATATAGTTACATATGGTGTTTAATAAATGAATTATTCGTTCATGGAATTGATTTGGAGTTTCACTATTTTTTTGTTTCATGTTTACTAAATCTAGGTTTAAACAATTTTCGTCACGCTGATCCCCAAAATTGGTTATCAGAGTGTTTTTAATGTCTACCCAACTTGTGGCACCTGTAATGCCCACAACTTCTTCAGCTCTTCCTTCTAATTTATTTAGGATACCATTTAACAACAATGTATTTTGAAAACTAGCAGTGTCCTGCCTATCATAGTAATGAGTTAAAATGGATTCCGAAGCACTTATAAATCTATGTAATTTGTTTGGATTACCATTGAATGATGGTATTATTGACAAATTTTTTATGTCTAATACTGGTACTGACATTTTTATTTTATTCTCTTTATTGGAAATACGACAAAATTTATTGAAATATTGTGAAATATCTTTATCTAATTCACTAAACTCACTATTATTTTCCCGTGTGGATGAAATAGGTGAGGATTCTGACATGAACTTTTGAAAAACTTACCAAAACATCTATACCTTGTTTGTCTGGCCTGGATCTGCAAAGTAGTTTTCCACAATGGATTCTGTACTCAGCTTCTGACCTGCCTTGGTTGCGTGTTTTCTTCGTGGTTGGAGCTGCGGGATTCTCTATGAATTCGCCGAAATTTTCGTTTTCGTGCCCCAAAAACGAAATCCTACTGACTGCGCCACTTATATTTGTTGGTACAAATATTTAGTTTTTAAAAAACTTTTATTTTCTACTAAGAACAAAGTCTTTCTACTTTCAAAGTTAAAATATTTGAATATAATTAAGAATACAAAATTACGTCTTATCTAGTTGAATGTTCATATCAGAATAACTTTAGAATAACAAAACAATATGCACAAAGATGATTAAACAATATTAAATTACGTAGCTGAAAATAAGCGAATACTGCATCATCACAATATCATGTTATAGCATAAGCAATTTTATTTATATTATGTAAGTCAGTGAGGTGACCATAAATCACGGACAATGACGTTATTTATCTAAAATAATAACGAAGAGCAACAATATAATAATTTATATATATAATAATAGGACAAATTATCCAGTCAAGCCAATCCTTAATATGGACAATGGGAGAAAAAGTTCAAATCTGGCATTAAATTAAATAACTCTTTACATAGTCAAGATACCAAATTTTCTTCCTTATCATCTACTCTACTTGATGAGAATTACAAAATACTGGAATTATTACAGGATCAGCTGATTCAGCGTGAGACTATACACAATGATGTCAACACTCTTAATACTTATCTACAGGGATCTAATAAGGACTTTATTTTGTGTGTAAATATTAGAAGTTTAAATGCAAACTACTCGAAATTACAGGTATTTATTGAAAGTTTTGAAATAAAGTCATGTGTTATTGTATGTACTGAGACATGGGATGTTGGTTTTCTGATTTTTTTTAAACTGCCGGAATATAAAATTTATTATAATGAAAGTAAAATTAATCGAGCTGATGGTGTTGTAATCCTCCTTAAAAAATACATTTCTGAAGTCACTAAAATTATTGAATTAGGTAGACTGAAAATCTTACACTCTAAGATAAATATGGATAATAATATAAAATTTGAATTTTCATCATTATATAGATGTCATAATTTGTCTAAATGTGAATTTATAAGCAGTTTAAGAACATTCTTATCCCAAAAGGTTAATTCTAATAATCATTTAATACTAGGAGACTTTAACATAGACTTATTAGACTTGGATAATTTAAACCTTGAGCATCTGAATAACCTTTTGGAAATGGGCTATGTTCCATGTTTTCAGACCATTACCAGACCATCTGAAGGTAATCCTAATGAGGGGTCATGTATTGATAATTGTTTCATGAGAACTAATTCGATGCACACAAAAGCGATTAAAAAAGAAAATACTTTTAATGATCATTACCCTTTAATCCTTGAAATAAAAAAATTACCAATAAAAAACAGAATAAAGTAACAACTGATTCTATAAATTATTCTAAATTGAAAAACGAAGCAGCAAAACATAACTGGGTATCACTTTTGTCAATACAGGATCCAAATGAAGCTCTAAAAATGATTATTAAATTAATTGATACCTGCATTCAAAAATCTAAATCTACTAAGAGAATCCAATATAAGAGATCATATAGAAGTGCATGGATTACCAAAGAAATAATCCTTTTATGTGACAAAAAAATTACTTTACAAAAAATAGCAAAATGATATAAATAATGAAGTAGCCAGAATAGAATATAAAAATTATGTTAAAGAATTAGATAAGATAATAAAAGAAGCTAAATGCAAATTTGAGCAGGAAGAGATTGAAATGAACTCAAATACCACCAGGCGTCTATATGAAATTGTCAATAATAAACTAGGTAAAAATAAAGTAAGAAATGAAAATATCAAATATATAGTTGATGAAAATAATACTAAAATAACTGATTCTCAAATAGAAGCAAATAAAATGAATCAATACTTCTGTAATATTGGAAAAGAGTTAGGAAATAACATTAAAAAGCCCCTTAATAAATGTCTTATACTTCCATCTATGAATCCTAAAACAATTTTTTTGTATCCAACTAATAAAAAGGAAGTCGCTATTGTAATAGAAAAATTGAAAAATAAAAAAGGTGCAATAGATGGAATAAGTGCAAAAATAATAAAAGAACTTACTGACTTTCTGGTTGAACCACTAACACATATGATAAATCTTTGTTTTGAATCGGGGGAATGGCCTGATGAATTAAAGATGGCTAAAGTTGTCTCTATTTATAAATCGAAAGAAAAATATGAATTTAGTAATTATCGACCTATATCTCTGATTTTAAATTTGGCTAAGATATTAGTGAAAATATTGCATAAAAGACTATTGAAATTTATCAGCAAATGTAAAATTATATCAAAAACAATTTGGATTTTTAAAAAATAAAAGTACCAAAGAAGCACTTGCATTTATTGTCGATATAATATTGAATAATCTTGATAAAAGCAAACCTATAGCCATTACTTTTTTGGATTTGGCAAAGGCTTTTGACACTGTTGAGCAAAATATTTTACTGCAAAAACTTTATAGATATGGAATCAGAGGTAATGCATATCACTTGATTTCAAACTATTTAAAAGGTCGAATACAAAGGGTCAAAGTAAACGATACTTTAAGTGAATATAATGAAATAAATATGGGTGTTCCGCAAGGAATAATACTTGGACCACTCCTGTTTGTTTTATATATTAATGATTTGCTCAATAGCATGCCTGAAGGTGAAATTATCTCTTATGCAGATGATACAGCATTAATTATACAGGAAAATAATTGGTTTATAACAGAAAATAAAGTTAATGGTCAATTGAACGAAATCTCTGAATGGCTTGCTTTGAACGGGTTGTCTTTGAATGTAGATAAAACTGTTTGCATTACTTTTGGCAATTATAAAAATAGTGTATCAAAAAATTTTAATGTACTTATTAAAGATAAAGTAATCAAAAGTGTTGAAAGCTGTAAATATTTAGGCGTTTACATGGACTACAGATTAAATTGGGCTTTACATATACAACAAATCATAAATAAAACTAAATATCTGGTTTACATATTTTATAAGTTATCTAAAATAATGAAGAGAAAGACTCTAATGATTTTTTGTTATTCTTTTTTCCATAGTATATTAAGATACGGAATCATAGCTTGGGGAGGAGCATACACAAACCAAAAAATATCTTTGCAAAATTTACAAAATAGATTATTAAAAATAATTAATAAAAATAAATTCATATATCCCAACAGACCTTGTAATATAGAACAACAATATGCTCTTGAGTCGATACTGTATCATTATGAAGATCTATCAAAACAATATATTGCATCTGAAAGTATCACTAGAAATAAAAGTATACAGCTGCCAGGTAGATATAAAACTGTTAGTTGTAAAAGAAACTATGTGAAGGCTATATTTATATTTAACAGCTTACCAAATATATTAAAAAACATAAAAAATCACAAAAAAGAGATTAAAAACTGGATTTTGCAAACTATAGATTAAAGGGTAGATACAGATATATAATGCACTTAATAATTTATATAACGTTATACTATGAGGAATGCTATGATCAATAGTAATAAACTATATCATTTTGTTATGTAATTACATGTTTAATTTTAAGAGTTAGTATTTAAGGGCCAGTCCCACGAACAGGTTACTGTGATAACCTCTGTGGGGTATATAGTATTGGAGTTGTACTAACTAAACTATGTATCTAACTGGATGAAATAAATAAATAAATTAAATAAATATACAAGAGCTCAAAAAACAAACAACAAAATTTTTACTGCAAATTGAAGAACTGGCGTTGTAGCTATAAATGTTTAAATAAATATAACATATTGACTAATACATTCACTCTGCATACTGTAAATTTAACTTACTTTTGCTCACTGTAAACATGTATTTTCATAACTACTAACTAGATTTAGATTTTTAGTTAAATTATAATATCTACCAAAACGTCAAAAAATGGAACTTTAACCGTAAAGCAGTTTTTTATATAACCAATTTGAAATTGAAAAGTTAAATTTAGAATAAGAGTTACCTACATTGATTGTGATAAATATCGTATGCACGCTTAATAAAAGATATTAAGGAAAGTAATCATTTTGATATTCATGAAAGAACTTGTTCATAAATATAAACATATGATATAATCGATCCAAATTTAATGCCGATGTTAATAGAAATTAATGTGAGAATTGTTGTTAGGGTCATAGTTTTAACAAGTGTAGGAACAGTCTATGTATATGTCTGCATTTATTCAGCTGAAGTTCACTTTCTTCCTCAGTGTATTGAAAAGAAATCAAGTTGGTATACTGCTGAATATTAATAAACATCAGATAAAGAGGGATAGATGACAGAAATGAAAAAATGTTTAGGTAAGAACAAATTCCAATATATGTTGCAAATATATTTTGTTACTGCATTTATTGTAAATATCTTGCTAAAACTAAAATTAGTATAGAACTAACATTTTTTTGCTTAACCAGTCTTTCATGCAGGTATACCTCTGTATGTTAACTAGCATATTTGATCACTCATGTATACTATTAAATAAATAAAATAAGAAATAACAAATAAAGATATGAGAAAATATTTGTTTAAATGTCATGTTTTATTAAATAGGCTTCTAGAAAGAAAGAAGACTACTGAACAAAACATATTTGTTAAGAAATTACGATTTAGTTTTGCAGAAATATGTTAGTATAAATTATGTTTCAATATAATATAATATCTCAATAAATGAAACCATTCTTCATCAGAATAAATAGTTGGAACAAAATATTCATCTCTAATTTGTTTAATTTAGAAGACAATCTAATTTGTTTGGTTAGACCATTAACAATAATTTTATCGATGTTTGAAATCTTACTCTTAAAAGTGTTGATGTAATGACATTTTGTAAGGGAATAGAGAAATTTTTTTGAATGATGTTTGTGCATTTCCATACAAAAGACCTACAATTAAAGTACTATACCCGTTTCAGCTAATAATTTTCCTACAGACTTATTCAGACTATATTCTATTCTGTCCTTTACATCATCTATGATACCTTGTGTTAATAGCCATACAGCTTTTTCTGCTTTACATTTCAGTACACTTTCTTTTAGTCTGTAAATCTCGTGAAAATTCTACTTCAGTCCCGACTTCAGATCGCCCGTAAAATATTGTAACAATTTGATGTCCTATCACCAGTGTAACAGTTTTGCCCTAACCTGTTGTATAATGGGGAAAGAAATATAGTATATAGAACCTGAGAGAAAAGGGGAATGCTGCCACCACCCGAAGAAAATTTGTGTTGGAGAGAAAGACTCCGGGAACCCTTCTCTGTAAAATAAATAATATAAAAGGAACTTTACTGCCCCTTATCTGCCTTGACTCTCAGTCCTTGGTAGCTTCTGGTTTTCGTCACCTGGCCTCCTCTAAGAGGGTAAGTCCCCAGGCTTCTCAAATGCTGGTGGTTGTATAGGAAGAAGGAAGGAGTTAAAAGCAAACAGCGGAAAAAAATGACACATATATTGAATTAAAACAAAATGAATGGGAAAAAAATACAAATTTAGAAATAATAAAACAATCCCGATATGTAACACAAAAAAAATACAAAACAAGTAATAATAAAACAATCCCGATATGTAACACAAAAAAAAAGAGAAACATACAAGTAACCTCAATTTTTAGTGGTTAAACAATACTTGAGAACAAATGTAACTCCCCCAATTTATGTTTTTTTTAATTAACCCAAGAAAATATACTACTAACTTTATGGAACTCAATATTAATTATACCCACTAATCCTGGGAATGACAGGTACAATTAGACCCTATTTAGGCCCTATATGTGCCTACTACAATAGGTCTTCCCTTATATCAGCAAGCGTTGGTGAGCCAGTCTATCCAACGCGTTCCCCAATAAACATATAATATATATATATATATATATATATATATATATATATATATATATATATATATATATATACACACATATATATATATATATATATATATATATATATATATATATATAAAAAAAAAAAATCAAACTAAAACAAAACCAAATTTAAACAAGATATCATAACACAAGAAAACTAAACTTTTGCCGCTCGTTCCTTTTGCCGACTCAGGGCGTCAGATGAAATCTTTACCAGGTTACGATCTAGCTGTGCGTACCCCGACGCTACTTAGTCCCTATCACGAGGTCTCTTCCCTGCCGTTTGCTGGTCTAAGAAACCTCTACCCTGGGTTCAGAATCTGAACCTACAACTCTACGGACAAACTCACAGGTTTTGGCACTAACACTCCTCGGTTAGTAAAATAAAAAGGTACTCACCGGATGCGATTTATCCGTTAATCCCAAAAGGTTTGCCTGTGAATTAAAAGAAATTATACCTCACTGGATTTTTAGCTAGCTAATCACTGTTAAAAACACACTCGCGACTTTCGCGTTTCCCGTCCCTCGACGATAAATTTTATAATGACTCTATAATTTAGTTCCTAAAACCCTATTTGGACAGGTGAAACGTTCCTCTCTTTGGAGTCTGGTTTCCACCTTTTTTATGTCCCCTATAAATCCGTCGCGCCACGTACTCCTTTTCATGAGTTCCGGCCCCGAACTTCCTGGAAATTCTCTCGACTAGTTCCTCGTAAACTTTGGCCCCTCCCATATGGGTACTATCTTCACGAATAAATTAACAACAAAGCCCCCTACCGCGTGAGTTTTTTCCTTGTCCGATTGGCTGAATCTTCCGCCATTACCGGCGTGTTCTACGCACGTGTCTCTCTTCGGAATTTTAAAATTCTAGAACAAACTTTTAATTAAGGTCGGCAAAATCAGCAATTTTTCTCTAACTGCGTGTCTACCTGGTTTTTTAGCCTCTTACAAGAGTTCAACATTCTGCTAACCATGAATCGACAAAAAAAACCAAAACGGAAGGATATACCTAAACTATTCATTGTTTCGCAATATATGCAAGTGGTACAAAATTTTAGCGACATGTTTCATATTCTGCAATACGAGCGGAATTTTTCTATACGACGTTTTTAGTTTACTTCCGTGAAGAAATATTAAATAACATATCCGATAAAAGAATAAAGAATTTAATTTCAAAATTACATTATGAATTCCTGTAAACATCCTCGGGATGTTACAATATTTTTCCTTTTATTGTTGTATTTTCTTACTTTTCCAATAGTTTCATCCTACTAGTTGTTTTGTTTCAAAAATTACCGATCCTGAACTAAATTAAATAAAATGAAATTGAATGGATAGCCGACATCTTGCTCGAAAATTATGGCAAGAAGCAATTATTATATACAGAAACAGGAGACTTGACAAAAAAAAAGTTTTAATTTGGAGGGAAGGATATTTTCGAATGCCCATATATTTTTTGTTCTGCACTGTATTGTTGTACACCGGAAATTATACTCACTATTACTTCTACTCAATCTAATTAATTCATCCAGCATTATGCTTCACCTTCCTATTCTGACATTGAATTCAGAAATTCAATATACGATACAACCATGTAAACAAATCGAGACCTAGTATCTATGTACAAGTAAAGTAATCTAGTATAGAGGTAAGACACCCACTGCATCTCTCAAATCCTTCAGCTTCAGAGGAAGAAGTGCTTTGTGATTTTCGTCAACATCACACTGATCGAGCAGATTACAGACAACCACTATTATATATTTGAAGTTCATGTAACCTTTCTAATTCAACTTCCACCTGGAGGCGAATTCATTACGTTCCAGGACTAATTGGTAAACAAAAAAATCGTCTGAAAACAGTCCATGACACTTCTAAAATTGGAACAGACATTCGCAATCCTCAAAAAAAGACATTTCAAGAATAAATTCCATTTTATACATGCAACAAAACGCTTGAAACTAAATTCAGAAATCAGCTATTTTTGTACAACCCCTTCATACACATTGGTTAGAAGGGGTATATTTTGGATAAACTATAAGCTCTTCAACGGACTACCGGGCCTTAGAAGAAGACAAACAACTTCAGCATCATCAGGAGTGAACCCAGTCCTGTTCATACTTCACAGGACTTCCACAAGGGATGGAGAAGTTACGAACCACGCTTGACTATTCATCCGACAGCAGTAGAACCCACAACAATAGACTCGACTCACATCTTAATCAGTGCTTTTACTGTTTTTTATTTGAATTAATATAGTTTACTTACGTATTATGTTAGCTTTTGTTGCAACTGCATTAATTTGAAATTTTATCTTGAATTAAAATTTAAAATTGAAGTTTTTAATGACGCTCCAGAGAAAACGATCAATTAACATTACCCAGGTCTTAATAAATACCAGACAAAATAATATTATTACATGCGAAAGCCAGGGTGCAATAATTTACAATCAAAACTGAAAATGAAATACGATTAAGAAATGTTAAATGTAAAATCAACTTAAAATTTTACATTACTATAAAAAAATTCTTTTCTTGTTCACTCAAATAAGTATAGGTATATTTGCTGATTTCTCTACGACCATGTTGTGTTTCAATAATAGCGAATATGTATGGGCATTTATACTATGCAATATAATGTAATAATGCACTTTTAATTAGTCCCTATAACAAAATTAACTTTTTCTGTAGGTACTACGTAAATGGCACCTAGTAATTTAATAATTTTTGAAAAGCGTTTTAGAATTGTTCACGGCTCAATGGTTATTTAAATGGCATTTCCAAGAATAAATGTGTTTATATATTTCAATTTGTTCTATATCAACGACAATTTGATTATCTACCTGTTCTGCTAACAGTCTGTAAATTATATCCTAACTTATGACATACCATCAGGTGCCTAACTGATAGTCAATTTGTTCTATCTATGAGTAAATGTCGGTTTCGAACTGAAATGTAATTTCACTATCTCTTTGCAATCGAAAATGATATTTTGTTGATTTTTTTTGATAAACACACCGCTGAAATAAAATCCGACAAAATCGATTTTGTGGAGCAAGGAAACGATATTTATTGTTTGACCTGCTACTGGTTCCATAACCCATTCATTAAAACCCCAAATTACAACAATTCCATTTCGCAAACTAATAGAAACTGAAAAATCAATTTTGTATTTGGAACAGTGGAGAGTGAAATATGTATTTATAATCAGATCTGGAAAACTAGTGTTGCGACGCTGTATTTAAGTTGAGGACATTGCAGACCATATCTCTGGTGATATGTGCTCCGTCTCTCTCATTTTAGGGTTCAGAGAAATCGGCAGTGTTAACTTTTGTAATTTTGTTTGGTATTCTGAGAGCTCATCTTCTGTCGAGACAAAAATAGAAGTTTTTATTATTACCTTATTATACGCTCTGAGGCTCTAACCGCTAAAGTTCGTTTTTAATGATATTCTGTTTTTGCAGTATACCATCTTTGTTACTCTCTGAAAATTACATTACCTTGCGCTAAAAGTTACAAAATGAGACGAGACGTCCTTATTTTATAAAGCTATTTTTACTATTTATCCTGATTAATTAACTTGAATCATATGGTTATATTTATCAAATAAATGATATAATAAATAAAATGAAGAACATTAAATAATGATGAGGAGACCAAATAAGGCAAAGGAACTAATAACTCGCTAATCTATTGGAGATACTAGTTTTAAAAAGGTGCCAGTCATTTGAGCCTGAACGATGGAAGCTTCAAACAAAATATACTTCGGTTAGTCTTTCTCTCACTGTCTCTGTTTCTCTTTCTTTGTGTCATTCTGAATATTTAATGTAAAGTGCAGGTAAATTAAAATAATGTTCACCATTTTGTTACGACACAAGTATTAATACTTTTGTATAATTGAATTTTTAATTTAAATATATCTGCAAAAGAACATATGACATGTAAGTTAATTTAAATTTTTTAAAGACATAATTTTTCATATAGAGTTTAAGCAATTTCTTTTAAAAGAGTCATTTGTATATCACACTATGTGTAATCCAATACATTATGTCATTTAAAATTATGGCCCCATTTTATTTACGATAATTACCACGGATAGGTATCATCTGGAAAAATATTCTTTACAAACACAAACGCTGCTCCTTCAAAATCATTTGTAAATATTTTTTCATTCTACTTTTAGTCCTTCTGCAACCAATAAATGATCTACTCTTCTTTATTTAAATGTTAGAATTAGCTATTGCACAATGCCAAACCATATTAAATTTTAAAATAATGTGCTCCAAAAAAGTCCCAAATATGAGAAACGTCATTGTTCCATTTTGTTCATAGGATTTTTTTTTCAAAATTAATTTAGTCATAATATTCCGTGTCCAATAAGGTGAATGACCATGTATAAGCAGTAAACGTGCCCGGGTGAGTCACTTGGAGCTCTCTGGAGTTGCTTCGTCAAAGTAGGAGAATTTTCATAATAGCTTTAGCATTGTGAGGCTATTAATGCCGTTCCACCGTTTTCCTACACCGTGGTAAATACTGCGTATACTAAATTCAATTAATATTCGGAAGTCTTAATATAAAATGTTAACTTTACAATATGAATCTAGTCAGTACAGAAATTTAATCGCAAGTACCATTCCCTTTTTTGTGGTCTTCTTTCTGGCATCTAGCGTGTCGCTGCATTTGTTCTTGCAACAGAGAGCGCGTATTCCACAAATTTCAAAATATTCTGATAAGTAATATTATTCTGTTTAGAATGAAGGAGTAACTCCGTTCATTTTTTGTCTTTGCAGACAACCACCATTTAATGTTTTCATCTGAAACATATATTTTTACCAATGATAGCTCATCAAAAAGATCATTTCTGAAAATATTATTTTTCATCATATTGACACAAAATCTACTTTTTAATGTCACCAAATGAAGGTTTTTAATATCTTCCAAATGAACTGTCCACTCGTCAAGGTATTCCAAGCAATTATAAAAATGTCTGACTTCTTTTAGAAAATATAGTCGTTGAATGAAACCTTGTTCTTCCAAGTAAGCTAGAAATGCAGATATATATTTTCAAAAAAGCGGAAGAATTTTAAATCAGGAGGGACGCGAGACTGTCCAACTTAAACAGGTACTGCCCCGGCAAAATCGGGACGTGCGTTCATCTTAAACTATGTGCAAAGAGAAACGTTATATTATGTACATATGTACAATCTATTGGAATTTAACTAGTTGATGTAAAGGTTCAATATCCCTTGTCCATCTGGCAATAATTAAACCACTCGACAAAAAGGAAAATATAATATTACATTCTTTATAAACAAATGTAAGCTAGGTAGAGCAACATACCAGTTTAATAAGAAATTATGTACTATTACCAAATGAAACAGCAAGATTTTCAATTAAATCAGTTTTTAGAATTTTGTAACCTAGTTCTGCACATTTTGTTACCTTTCGATATGAACTCTTCGATATTTCTAAATTACTCAGTAAGCAATATGTGAGAAACAGCTTGGAATTATTCTCAATACACTCGTATCACCCATATCATTTAAGTAACCAGTATGTACCCAGAAAAACGGTTCGTACTCAAAGAGTTGATATAAAGCCCAATACTCCTTGTCTACTGAATAAATAAACTACTCCACAAAAGGGAAATAATAATATTCCAGTTTTAATAACCAAATCCCAACCCTACATATTTGATGTTATATGTTAAAAATTAATGCTACCAGTTTAATAAGTAAAAGTAGATATTGTACCGTAGCTCTGTATTTAAGTCATATTGGTAAACGATATCTAAGATCTCTAGATCAGCCTGTAAATTATATGTGGTGAAACAGCCTTAAATTTTTTCCTTTCTAAAATAAATACCACCGTAAATTTGAAGGACACTAAAAAACCTTCAAAGAAGAATACTCAATTTTCTTATATAATATGTTGATGTGAAGTTAATCATCTCTTCTGTGTATTACAAACATGTAAAAAAAACGTCAGTGATGTTTTCACCATTCCTTACAATAGCCCTAACGAACGTTATCGTAAAATAAATTCTAGCTTGCCATGTTCAGCTGATATACGAAGTTTATTAATAACTTTGATCCTCATGATGGTAAACTTTCAGCGATGCGTAAAATTTGTTCGTTGAAAATTTAGGAGTATGTGGGAAAGTTAATTTTTAATCAATTTCATATTTGAAACTTAGTTTAATTTATAATCGAACTACTAACCACGCTTAGTTAATATATACATGCAAAGCTTACTCATCGTACTTAATTGGCCACATCTTTGCAAAAAGTTTGACTGTATACCACCAGGAGTTTGTGTTCAATCTGAAAAACTCAACTGTACACCAGGGAACTTTGTAATAAATTAGTGGGTTAAATATATATGAAATGATTGAACTAAGTAATGAAACGTGCGGTATAAGCAATTATCTTACTTTCAACTCGATATTCTGTAGATTTTCAATTTTTGTTCTAATTATAAATAACAAATTTAGTCTAAGTTTATGAACTTGGATATGGTTTACGTTTTGTTAAACACCAAATGTGGACGATCTTTTCTCTTGTTGTTCGGGTCAACTTTTAAAATAATAAGTCGATCTAATTTCTTTTGAGAGCTCACATATTACTCAGATATAAAAGGAAATGTGTTTAGAACATGATTAATTGCTTAACAAAAACTAGATTATATTCAGTAGCAAGATACTTTTAAACAATGTGGTGTAACGTGATTTTGGATATTTTCTCACTGTTTGGGTTAAATTAGATATTATATGTCGCATATCTAAACCATCCTGAATAATATGGTTACCTGTTAGCTTCTAACAGGTAGCGCTAACTATACGTATACGACTTGTCATAATTGTAGCTCAATAATGTTGTTTGAATGGGTGTATAAATGTATCATAACATACCTTTATTGTGAAGGAGGTAGGAACGAAAATTCTTTATTCTTGATCAATATATGAGTTTACTATAAAAAACTTATTACACGCAACGAATTTTATCATATTAACAGATGTACACCTAGTATAATATTAAATAACCGTAAAATGTATTGGCACGGCCCATATCGCGTTTATGTCTAAACTTAATGCGACTGATGATGCCTTCTCATGTAACGGCCGCCGAACGACTATAGCAGCGACGCGTTCAGTGAACAATTATCAGCAGAGTTAAACAAATTAATACAAAATAACGCATAAACCTTCCTCTTGACTCACTTAATCTACTGGTGAAAACCATATTAAAATACGGCGCTCAGTTTAAAAGAACTAAGTGTACAAAAGGACGGGCTGTTTTATACTATCGGTAAGAATTACTCCTGGCCTGAACTACACACTGGTCGTTGATAACTTAACGATAAAAACAACTTTTAAATCCAAAACGCATCACTAATTATTCAAACAACAAGCTGACGTTTAATGTCGGACACCGATCTTAACGCGATGACCAACTGAACTAACTCTTCTGTCGCGGAACACGTCTTTATGTGCTATTTACCGTTTTTGAGCTTTCTATATTGCAACATGTCACTAACCTAGAAATCAGTAGATTTTTCCCGAACTGTCAAATACCATTTGCTAGTTTTTATATAGTCGATAAATGTTAATAGAAGTTTTTATTCATTGCGTGAGAATTTATAGATTGGCTATTTTCTATACATGAATAAATAAAAACATTATTCGTCATTTTGCCAATATTGTATTTACGGAGGAATTGTGGACTGAAAGTGTTAACTATCTGATTATTTGCAGATAAAATCCAAAAAAAAAATAGAAAATGTAGGTAATGTGAAAAATGTTACAAAATTCTTCAAATATTAAGAATATTAAATACACAAAATATCCCAAAAATATACAAACTGAAAAATTGTCAAAATTATTCTGACAAGAACCTAAAATGAGTAAAATGTTAAAAGTTAAAAATGTGAAAGTTCTCAGAAATATGAAAAACTGCAAATGTTGAGTACGGCTCTTCCCGCATTCTTTGAAAGCATATTATCATACATTTCTAAGTAATACGCTCTAAAATTGGAGTTCCCAAATGGGAAAGTTGTGCAAATGGTGGGAATATATTTTATATTTACAGATTGTGGAAATATGGAAGAAACTAGTAGTCTTATGTTTATAGAATTAAAAAACCCACTATTGTGTGCACTGAAATTCCTTCAGAATAGTAGTGATTCAGTTATGTATATATTAGGTTAGAAATATAATATTCAGTCGTATCTTTATTGCATACATTTCTCTATTGTATTATGTACAATTTATAGAAACACTTTGTTTCAGCGCTTCCTGATGAAGGTCCAAAAATAACTGGAGGTAGACCTCGATATCAAGTTGGAGACACAGTAAGAGTAAACTGTACTTCAGGTAGATCAAAACCAGCAGCTCAACTCAATTGGATGATAAATGGCGAACCGGCAGATCCCAGATTTCTTCGAGGACCGGAAACCGTTGTGTCAGGTTAATATACTCTTAAATTTCTAGCCAATATTTATATGATACGTTATGCAATTATCTCAGATAAGGTATATATTAGGGACGTAATGAATATTCGCATTCGTATTCGCGATAATACAGGTGAATTTTTTTGCGAATGGTTTGAGAATGAAAAGCGAAATCCTCTCAAAGAAATTATGATACAATTTTTTAGAGATTCAATCAGAGGGAGCGCAACTGAAAGAGGTTCTCGACTAGAAGCAAGATATTTTCTTGGGTTCAATGGATTGAAAAATCTCGAAAAGATATATGTTATAAAACGAAATTGTATTTTCGTTATATAACATTTTTATATGTTGACTGATTTTAAATAAATATGTGGCTTGTTTAAAAGACAATTTATGATGTCGGGTGCAGACTTCATTTTTTTAAATCAGTTTTAAATTAAAAACAAAATTGCAGACGTATCTAAACTTTAAAATATCCTTTTATTTCTTGTGTCACACTTCTAGCTTTAAAAATAAGATTCTTGAAGCTTGAATATTTCTAAATACGCAAGCTAATGACGATACCAATTTTATTAAAACCTTTATTTTTAGAAATTTAAAGAAATACATTTTTCAAGTTTAGCCTGATTCTTTGCTCAATAAAAATCAAATTGATTTTATAATTTTTTGATAATACCACAGACGCCATTACATAGACTGTACTTGTCCCTTTTTGATCATTGAGATGTCCAGGCCATCGGACTGTATGTTTATTTCGTGAGGGTAGTGGGTATGTGAGACAGACCCCTTGAGTATTACGTCCCGGGTATCCACATAGGCCACTAGCCTCGCTCCATTTCTGTTTGTGGTCCTGCTGTTCCAGTATGGTGTTGTGGATCTTGGCGATTTGGCAGTACAGCGTCGAAGTCATCATTCGAAAACCCAGGGTTTTGGAGGCATGTATAATGAAAAAATAAAAATAGTTTGATTATTAGTAGATTTAGCTAAATGCCTGTTGCTTCGGCCTATGCAAGGTTTTTCGGGGTCAGGATTCTGTGGTGTGTTATTGTTATCCTCACGCGATGGGTTATTACCCCTCCTCTGGCATTCACATTGTTCCTATATGTGGTGTATCCCTCGATGATGGAACGCTTGCCTTCTGATAGCTTTGTTTCTTGGGGTGCCACTACATCTATGTTATTTCGAGTAATAAATTCACCCAGTTCATCTTGTCGGGTTCTCGCTCCTTGTATATTCCAAGAAGCTGTCTTCAGGGAAGCTGCTCCCGCTCTATTAGCCATCGAGATGTACTATTGAGCGTTGACCTCGTTGAGCATTTGTAAAGCCTGTTGGATGACTTTACCCAGTTCTGCTGTCTCGCGTCTGGCGGCACTGACATCCAACTTTTAGTTCGGTGCCTTATTCACATTCGCTGTCTGGGTCGGTGGTGTGGGGGCTTTCTTGCTGCTGCTGCTGCCGGCAAATGAACTTCGCCGCTCCGCTGGCCAGGGAAGCGTATGTCGTTCTCCGTTTGACAGCTGCTGTAACCGTAGGTGGTATTCCTGCAGGTTTTGTTGGCCACGGTGCCTTCTTGCATCCCCTGTAGCTGGCTACGTGGGCTTCCTGACAGTTTGTGCATGTAGCTGGGGCGGTTTCTTTTGTTGGACACTCTGATGCTCTGTGTAGCCCAAAGCATTTGGCGCATCTAGAGCTTGGTGGCAGGTGCCTTGTCCGTGCCCAAATCTCTATCGCTTAAAGCATTGCCGTAGCGTTTTCTTCTGGCGTTGTTTTTCCATGGTGACGCACATGTAAAGGGAGGTCTTCAGCTCCATCATGCCGGTAGTTTTACCAGAAAAAGAGGTAGGTGCTCGTTTTTCTTTCTTTGTGAGTATATGGCATACATCTCATACGGATTATATCCCTTGGACTTGAAGTCGTCTTCTACTTCTTCTGTGGTGATTAAGGTGTTTAACACTCTCATCAGTACTCGTGATCTTTGACAGGAAGTTCAAAGTGTGGAAGTTCCTCCTCTTATCCTGTAAAAAGGCGACTGTCCCTTCGCGGACACGCTATTCTTATCTGATTGCCTCTACAGCTGGCCCGGAAGCCGGTTTTTGAGGCAACCATTTTCTTTTTTACGTGCTTCAAGTGCTCGGGTTGGGTAAGCACTATCGGAGATATTTGGGTCCTCGATTTTCTCTTGATCGATCGCAGCTGGCTCCGGTGGGGCCACCGTGACCGGGGTTGTTGCTGTCGCTTTTTGGCTTCTGATTAGAGAATTCTCTTTTTGTACCTTTTTATCATCGCACGTAGTTCTTTCATCTCTTCGCTGAATTTCTCTACTTGCAGATCATCATCTGGTCAGCTTTAAGTTTTCCATTTGCTTCTTCTCATATTTCTTAGTTTTGTAGTCCTTGTCCGCGGGGTCAGCGTGTTCCTTCTTGTATTTTGGCATCTCTCAAACACTTATTATTACTTTTAAGTACTTTGTCAGTACTTACGAATTCTTTAATAGTCCCGAAAAGGACTGAGTATTTAATCCTTAGAAGACTAATGGTAACTACCCACGACCTGCGCGGGCACCACGGTCCTAGGTAATTCGTTGTTCTTTACCAGATGTTATTTCTTCGATGTTTATCCTAATCTGGAATAGTATTTCCGTGAGTAATTCGTTGTAATGCTTCCTCATTCCAATTCTTTAATCTATGGACTATCAACATTTTCTTTGTTGTTCGTTTGCAGTTATTAATGCACATCCATCTTTTATTTTTTATCTTTGAGCTCCCTATTGTTTTTATTTACTTTCTGCCTTACACATGCTAATTTGTTTTTTATAGCATTCATTTTAATTTTAATTTGAATAATAAAAATATTTATAAAATTTATTTCTTTTCAAGAAAAATTATTCATTCATAGTATGTTCTGCTGGTTTTGATTCTTTTTTTAATTTCACCTCTTCTCTATTCTATGCCTAAAACGCAACTCTCCATTTTTCTCGCTTGCGAATTTCGCTTGTATTCCTCCTTACATCTTTCACCCCTAAATTTCCAGCAGTATATTTAATATTTTGATTTTCTTAGTTTAGCAGCCTAACTGCCTATAAAATATATTTACAAAACTGTTGTACTAATAAAGTCCTCATTATGATATTTAAAAAATGGGTTGGTTCTGAGAGTTTGGCATCTGCACTTTTATCTTTACCATGATCAAATTCTTGATACATTATCTTCAATAAATAAATTTACTTCAGTATTATTTTGTTAATATACTTTCAAATCATCAGTGCATTAGAAATCTTTATGTACATAAACCTTCGTAAATTCATATATATATATATATATATATATATATATATATATATATATATATATATATACTGAAAAAGTGCGGCCTTGTCGTGTCAACTTATTAACATAAGTACTTATTAACATAAGTTGAAACGTTCTCACATCGTTCTATAAATTATATTAAATATCTTTTGTAAACTACCAAAATAAAATATTTGTAACAGTTAGTGCTAAAGGTCCTAGTTTAACTAGTTATTGTGGTGATACTCTGGATTCCTAAAAGTGTGTTTTGGACTATTTATTCAATTATTACACAAATTGCAAGGTCAGTGATAACCTTTCTATTTACTTTCTGATCACTCCCACTATGTCAACCTGTGCGAATTGCTCGAAGCCGGTCGATGACCGTGAAAAGTCAAAACTTCAGTGTGATGCTTGTAAGCAAAGCCTACACTTGGCATGTACAGATTTAAAAGCAGAAGATCGCGTTACAAGATATAAAGTTAAGGGAATTAAAATTTTATGCAATGGATGCTGTTCAAATATTGAAACCCTTGCAAATTTGAAATCTATATTAGAAAAGCATAATGATGAATTGCCAAAGAAAATTGTTGTAATAGGTGAAAAAGTAAGCGAAATCAGAGGACAACTTAAAGAGCTCGAAAATAATCTTAAAAATGTGGATCAGTTTTCATGTGCCCAATTTACGGATAGTATTGCAAACGAAGCTGTTGATCGTATTAACCGTGCCAAAAAAGTCTTTGTTAGGGGTGTACCAGAAATTGTGGGTGATGTCCAATCTAAAAAGGAGCATGACTGCAAGGTACTGACGGAGATACTGCAAACTCCTGAGTGCAATTCAGTTCCGATAGCGTTTTTTAGAGTTGGAAGAGACAATAACAAATTTCCTAGAATGATAAAAGTAATTATGAATAATGAACAAGAAGCAAAAATAATACTGCGAAACAAAAAGAAACTACTGCAAAAGACAAATACTAAAAATATTACAATTATAGATGATAAAACTCCTGTACAAATTGAATGTCTAAAGGAACTAAGAGCGGAGCTGGAAACAAGGAAGGAAAAAGGCGAATCAAATTTCAACTATAAAGTATATTCGTGGAGTACCAAAAATCGTCAATTTTCGTCATTAGCCCTAAAAATAATTTCAAAAAATGGATTTGCTTTTACACCAACCTGGCAACATTACACTCTAAATTTAATGAGCTAATATGTAACATTCAAGAATTAAAACCTACAATAGTAATTATCGCTGATACTTAGTTAACAACGAAGGATTCTGACTCTACTTATAACATAGAAGGTTATAACCTCTACAGGTGCGATCTTTAGAATAGAAGGGGAGGAGGTGTATGCATATATTTATCAACAGGAATTACTCAACAATTTTTGGTTGTCCCCTTGGAGATCTCTGTTCCGAACATGGAGCTGCTATGTATGAAAATCTCCCACCGATCTTTGGTTATTCATGTGGCAGTTTTATACCGTCCTGGCGATTCCAGATTCGAAGATGATGTCATTTTGATTGAAAAATTGGTACAGCTCTCTAATTTAGAAAATCTTGTTTTAGTAGGAGACTTTAATTTCAGGGACATTCCGTGGCCTTTATTAACTATACCTAAGGAATTAACTACAGCTAAAAATATTTTTATGGACTTTGTTCAAAACTCTAATCTCAAACAATATATAACGGAAGCCACACGTTTTAGAACTAATAACTTGCCTTCAACACTAGATTTGGTTTTCTCAAACGATGATCAGTTATTAACAAGTCCCACAATAACTTCTCCAGTAGGCAATTCTGACCATGCTGTTATTACATTTCACCTATAGTTAACCACAGACGATCCAACTCATAACGAAAATAGAGGTGTATATGATATAATCGATTTTAACGAACTTAATCTTCAGTTAAGCGAAATAAATTGGGCAGCAAAATTAGGAAATCTAGAAAATACTGAGAAGGTGTATGAAAACTTTGAAAGTATTATTGATCGTCTTAAAAAAGAAAATACGACAACAAAGACATTTTACCGAAACAAACTGAAACCGTGGATTAATGGCGAGTTAATTTCTCTTATTAAACACAAAAGAAATTTATGGCGTAAATACAAACGTACAAGCAATCTGCAAGATTTACAAATTCATAAGGATTTTGCAAAGGAATTAAAAAAATCTATAAATGAGCGTCGGATTGCTTACGAAAATCTATAGCAGGAGGGGATAATACAAAGAGACTCCATAAATATATTCGGTCTTCACTGTCGACTAAAGTATCAATTCCGTTATTGAAAAATACAAATGGGACACTATGTCAAAATAATTATGATATCGCAGAATCTCTTGCCAATGCTTTTGCTGACGTACCGAATTCCCCAAAATTCACCAGTCAAGAATTCTTTCCTCACTCAAAGATGATTATTTTACACCTGATAATGTCAAAGTATATCTCCAAAAACTTAAAAATAATTCATCAGGACTAGACCAGATTACATCGTTATTCTTGAAAAAATGCTCAGATGTGTTAGCTTTGCCACTTTCACTTATGATGTTATCTTCTTTTAAAGGACACTATCTACCGAAAAGCTGGAAACAAGCCTCTGTAACACCAATATTCAAAAAAGGTGATAAACTAGACCCTAACAACTACCGACCAGTTAGCCTAACGGCTAATTTGTATAGTTATGGAATCTATTATCACGGATTCCGTATCCGAATTTCTTCTTAGTGAGCATATTATTCCGAAGCAACAGCACGGGTTTGTAAGGGGAAGATCAACCTTGACTAATTTACTGTGGTGTGTTAATGAGTGGTCAGTAGCTCTAGATAGAAAGCAACCTATAGATATAATATACCTGGACTTTGCAAAGGCATTTGATCGCGTGCCAACAAAACGACTCTTACATAAACTAGAACATTTCGGTATCCGTGGCAACCTTTTTCACTGGATCAGTGACTTCCTCACCAACAGAAAATTCAGTGTTAGAGTTGGAATTTCCCATTCGTCAGAAAAGCTAGTGCTAAGTGGGGTGCCACAAGGTTCCGTTTTGGGTCCTTTACTTTTTGTGTTATATTCGAGTGATTTACAGTACAATATTAATTGTAGCTACGCTTTTTATGCAGATGACACGAAGATATTTTCACACCCACTATTACATGCGCAAAACCTTCAGAATGACTTGAACAATATTTATAAGTGGTGTTGTGAATGGCTCCTACCTCTCAATAAAGATAAATGTGTTGTTATGCATATGGGTAACAATAATCCGTGCTTGAACTATTTCATTGATGGACATGTATTAAACAAAGTAGAATTATATAATGAGCTTGGCATAATAATCACGAAGAATTTGAGTTGGTCGGAACATGTGTTAAGTGTTGCCAAAAAATCAAACAGTAAACTCTACTTGCTTAAAAAGACATTTGGAAAGATGTCTATTCAAACTTCCACTAGTCTATATAAATCATACATTCGCCCTTTAATGGAGTATTGTGGGCCCGTATGGTGTCCAGAATTAGTACGTGATGTAAATCTTCTAGAATATATACAACGTCAAGCTAAAAGACTATCGTTCGGACGAGTACGACCGGATTACTCAATATTACGGTACAACTTTGGAAATTTGAGGCATTTGTTTACTTTGGACAGCGATAGCCGACTGCGTGGTCACAATATGAAGTTGAAGAAAGAACCTCTCAGTACAATATCGCGACAAAACTTTTTCTGCAATTGTGTTTTTACAACCTGGAATAGTTTACCAAGAGAAATCATTAACTCTCAGTCAGTTAACATTTTCAGAAATAGATTAGATAACTTCATGTTTACTTAACTATGTTTTTCAAACGTGTTTACTTTATAGTGTTGTATAATTTTCACATGGTTGTATTTTCTTAGTTATAATGGGCTTATTTTATTTATTTTATTTATTTATTTTATTTGCTAGTACACCATCCAACAGCCATAGGCCAAATCAAGGATGGGCATTTAAGTTAGTGTACATGAAAAATTATAACATAAAAATTAAATACTATGTACAACAACTTACAATATACACTGTTAAAAATACGAGAGAGGACATTACAAGAAAAATGAAATTTCTCCTTAATACATTGAAATGATCAAGAAACAAGGCCCTGGAGCATTTGCCTCTTTATCATTCCACTATTCCCATTAAACAAATCAATATCTGACGGTAATTCATTATAATTGTAAAACATATTGAAAAGCGGAGAATTTTGTAGTAGATTTGTTCTGGGCGTTACCATGTAAAACAGTGAGGGAAAGCGAGTTCTGATGTTAGGAACATTAAACGAGATTTGACTTAATAAACTTGGACAGTCCAACTTATTGTTTAATAACTTAAGCAAAGTAACTAATGAGTAGTATTTCCTACGTGTTGATAAATCCATTAACTGAAATCGTTGCAGTAACGTATCATTAGATATACCACGATGTGGATACACCCCGTCAGTTCTAAACCACAGATATTTAACGTATTTCCTATTGATGTTTTCAATAGCATTAGTATATGTTTCGTATCCAGGATTCCAGTTAATGGAGGCACACTCGAGTTTAGAACGTACAAAAGAATTGAACAGAGTAGTTACGGTGCTAGTTCTGGAGAAGTGACGCCCATTCCGTATTACAAACCCCAAATTTCGATATGCCTCCTTCTGAATAATGTTGATATGCCGAGCAAAATTTAGTTTTGAATCAAAAATGATTCCTAAATCCTTATATGTAACACACCTGGTAATGAGGTTCCCATTGATTTTATACCGATATTCAATTGAAATTGATTTCCTCGTGAAGGTCATGTGATTACACTTGGAAATATTTAACGGTAGCCTATTTTCTATACACCAATGTGAAATTAATATCTTCTTGTAATACTTTACATGCCTCTTTATCATAAATTGAATTATATATTTTTAGATCATCTGCATATAGTAATGATTTACACTTTAAAATATCAACAATGTCATTAATAAATATATCAAATAACAACGGACAAAGAACAGAACCCTGGGGTACAACAGATGTAGCTTGAAAATTGAATGAGTGGAAACCATAATAATCAACTCTTAAATTGCGATTAGTGAGATAAGATTGTAAAAAAATAAGAAATGATGAACTGAAACCAAGCCTCGATAATTTGCTCAATAAGATACCATGGTCCAGTCGATCAAAAGCTTTAGAAAAATCTGTATATATTACGTCCACTTATAATAATATATTGCCTTAAACATAATAGATTTGTAGTTGTAGATCTACCTGGATAGAATCCATGTTGTTCTACGCTGATGCACGGCTTTACATGTGCAACTATGAATTCATACAATACATTTTCAAATACATTGCTAAAATTGTTAAGAATTGTAATGGGCCTATAATTTTCAATATATGTTTTATCTCCTTTCTTCCATATTGGACAAACTTTAGAATATTTCCACAGAACCGGAAAAGTTATACTACTTAAAGATAAGTTAAATAAAAATGCAAGCGGTTTGACTAATACGGACGCACAGTCTTTTAACAAGAAAGCATGTATGCCGTCTGGACCCCTAGTGGTTTTTGGTTTTAATCGGGGAAGGGCTTGTAATACATTGTTATCAGAAACGGATGGTATCGTGCAACTATTATAATTAGTACAAGGCAGAAGGTCTACATCTGTATAAGAAGATCTAATAAATGCCGACTGAAAAAAGTTAGCAAATGAATTTACTATATTCTGTGGATTATCTAATGAAGTAGTTTCATAATTCATTGAATTTGGTATATTGGGGTTAGTTTTCCGCGAGTCAATGTAGCTCCAAAAATATATAGGATTACTAGATAATTTTTTTTCAATGTTTCGCATGTAGTTTTGATAACTAATTGCAATATCTTTTTTAATTTTAGCACGCAAAATACCAAAGTCATTGTAAACATCAAATGTGCGCTTATACCGAGAGAAAAGACGGACTTTAGTTTTAATACTTCTAACTATTTCATTAGTATACCATGGCGGATACTTTAAATTAAATTTAGGTACTGTTTTCGTAACACTTTTACCAAAAACGGAGTCTAATTTTGAATAAAATAGGTCACACGCTGCATTTATATTTGTACAGTTAACTAAGTCATTCCAATCAATATTGCTTATATCTGCATACAGTGTATGAAGGTTAGCCTTCCTAAAATTGTACGATGGCTTATTGTTAGTTACAAAGTTGTTGCAAGACTTAGCTGCAGATATAGTTATGTCTAGTGGAGGATGGTACTGATCTTCTGGAACAATAGGATCTATTGAACGATGTACAGTTACATTAAAGTTACTTAAGATTAAATCAAGTAACCGACCATTATTGTTTAGTACCATATTGCCTTAAGTTCATAAATGCTGAAAAACGTTCAAGGGTAGAAATATAGCTGTTTCCAAATGTAACATCAGAATGACTTTGGTAATACTGTGGTATATTGAAATCTCCCAAAATATGTAAGTCATCTTCGCTATTATATAATTGGGATATAAAGTCGTACAAAAATTCATAGGTTTCGAGGCTTAACTGTGGAGGAAAATAAACTACAATTAGATATACTTTTCTATGTTTTGAAATAGAAACTCTTACGCCAAGCATATCCACATCAGGTATAACAGATGACAACTTAGATAAATCAATTACCTCTACACAGTATTTGTTTTTAATTGCAAGCAATACACCCCTCCCATTTTTGTTTTAGTAGTTTCAAAGTCACGATCAGAACGAAATAGCTGATAGTTTATATGAAATATTTCAGAGTCGTAAACCGATGAGGATAGTCAAGTCTCCGTTAAAGCAATAACATCTTCATTACAAGTTGCCGAATGGTTATAGACAGAGATAAGTTTTGTATTTAACCCCCTCACGTTTTGATAATAAATTACAAAATTATGTTCCTTACAAACATCAGAACTTCTATTTAATTGCTATTTACACAGTATACTATTTCTGTAGTGCTCCAGTTTCTTCTGATACGTGGTACATTTAGAATGATCCCATGCACAGTGTCGATAGTCAACAATTTTCACATTGAGACAGTTTATACATTTAATTTCAGAGTTAGGCGGACAATCTTTAATATGGTGCTGCATTGAACACTTGGGACAAGCAATGTCTCGATTACACGAATGCTGATGGTGATTTATTCCACTACACTTATAGCATATTTTCAATTCAACGGCATCGTAAACAGGACAGACATCAAAGTTCACAAAAACATTGTGGAGTTCTAGAACTTTTGCATACGTCTCCTTATCAAGCTCTAAAATTGCTTGATATATGTTGTTATTCTTCTTTGTTGGCCAAATCTTTATAACATTACATACATTAGCACTTTGCACGGTACTATTCTGATACTTCAAAAATCTAATTAATTCGTCGGGTGCGTACTGTTCTATCATACCTGCAATCCTTATCCTCAGGTTCCGGGTCTTAACTTCCTTAACCTCATAGCTGTTCGACAATTTTAAGTTGGCCACCTCCTTGAATTTTAATACATCAGTAGCATTGCTGCATCCTATTAGAACTCCCCCGTCACTAACGTTTTTTATTTTCGATACTTTTATATTTAGATCCAATGGTTTAATATTGCTCATAATATCAGATTTTGTTTGAGCGTTTTTTTGAGAAACATTTTTAGGCTTTACTACTTCCATAGATTGAGTACCAGCAACTTGTGCAAATGGAGGTTTTACGGTTTCAATTGAGAGGTTACCAGTGTGTTCCTTAGCCATGGATAATATATCTTTCTTTATATCTACAAACATTTTCTCAACATTTTTAAAGACTTCCGTTAGTTTGAGGTCAATTGCACCCGCAATACAGTTATTAATATGACTTGCCATAGGGTAACATTTTTCACAAAACCACAGAAGACCCGTAGTTTTAATATACTTGACAACATCGGGAGATATTCCAACGCAGGCCACGTGATATTGTTTATTACAAAAACCCGCGCAAAATATACCGATTTTTGTACGTGTTATTGACGAATCGCACTTGTTACAACTCATAATAAGCCATAAATGTCACTGTTTTATTCAGGGTAATTACCACTAATCCTTTTATATTTGTAACTGAACGTTTTCTTATATCACACAAATTATTATTTTTGCTGGTTGATACTTTATTAGAGTTTTTCACCTGAGCTCTGAAAACACGTACTGATTGTTAATACACAGGACCGTAACCGTAATAATAATAATAATAGCTGCCCGCTGACCTACTACCTAGCTTTCCTTCCCTCTCCACAACCCGCACGGGTTGTTTTGGTTTAAATCATTTCATCTGGGAAGTGACAACCCCACGGGTCCGAGTTACCTGGGTCACCAGGGTCAATTGGTGACATCACCCATGAAAATGGAGCTACGGAGTAAATTCCTCGGAAAAGAGCCACTGCCTGGGGATCGCCAGGGCATGTCTGGAGCCGGCGCTGAACATGACAGCATGCGGGACGTCGGTGGGTGCTGAGGAGGCGGGCCTCTGCTATCCAAAGAGCTACATCCCAAGAACCAGAAGAACCACAACCGATACAGTCACAACAACAACGTGACCATCACCAACGGAGTCAAATGAGAACGAGAACTCCACCCACAAAGTGTTGCGCAGGATCAACAGCCAGCGCTCACTCAAGCGGGACTGAAACGACAGCGCATGAAATGGATGATGAATGAATTTATAATGCGCACGTTTTACAGAATTACGAACCTTGACCAGGACAAGACTGGATTTCGCCATCAAGAAATCTGTCGTGAGTATCCAGAGCTTCAAGTTACTGAACAGAGAGTCGCGGATCAATATCGTGTCATCTTGAGAAATGGCCTTATTTCGCCTGAACAACTGGACAGAATAAAGAGCGAAGTGGAGCGCGAACTATTTGGTCGGAATACAATCGATCCAGAGCCTGAAACAATTTTGGCAAAAAGAGCGGACGAGACTCAAGAACTACAACAAGAACAGCCAACCAACGCTGACCTGCTTGAGAAGATCCCAGCAGAAATTGAAGGTGCTCTTATAGAGTACAGTGGAACAGACCCACTGACTAGACCAGCTCTTCCCAAACTAAGATCTTCTAAAAAATTGGGTGTCGTCTTACAGGCTATGAACAAATTTATCTTGCCAAACTATGTTTTAGGTGCTAATACGTTAGAGTCGCTACACACAATTATCTACTGTGCTGGAACTTCCATCTGCAGAACAATTGGGGTCGCAGTAAGACCAAAGCAAGGCCCTCCCCAATTTAGACAAACACCTCGAATACCACCTTGGTAAAGACGACTTGAAGGGAAAATCAATTCTCTTCGGAAAGACATTGGAAGACTGACCGAATACCAACGAGGAGTCAGGAACAACAGAATAGAAAGGCTTGTCAATACTATCATGGACAATACCCGAATGAACTCCCAGTGGGATGGAGAAAACCTCACATCTCAGCAGTGTCTAGATAGTCTACGACAAAAGCTCTCCGTCTACACAAGTCGATTGAGAAGGTACAAAACCAGTAACCAAGGGAAACTAAACAACACACTTATCCAACAATCAGAAAAAGGGTGTTATAGAAAACTTAACAACACCAATAATAGTGAAGACCCTAGTAACCCCAGTAAAACAGACATCGAGGAATTCTGGAAAACACATCTTTCCACAACAATCTCTTATAACTCCAGAGCCAGCTGGATTAATGAGGAGGAGGCTGCATTTCAGAATTGTAATAACATGCAACACCAACCATTTACAACGGAAGACATGTCCAACATAATGAAACACCTCCATAACTGAAAAGCACCAGGACCAGATGGTGTTCAAAATTACTGGATAAAGAAACTGTACGCAACCCACGAAACACTAACAGCCCTTATAAATGACGTAAATACCCACCCACTCAAGGTGCCTAGTTTCCTTACGCATGGTGCTACATACCTCTTACCAAAGGATAACCTATGTGCACAGGACCCAGCAAAGTACCGACCAATCACTTGCGTTCCAACTTTATACAAACTCATAAAATCTTGCATTAATCATCGTATTTTCAAACATTGTGAGCTGAACATAATTACTCAACAACAAAAGGGATGCGCCAAAAATTCGATGGGCTGCCAAGAACAACTGATAATTGATTCCGTTATCTGCAATCAAGCCCACGCCAAACGTCGAAATCTCTACATGGGATATGTAAACTACAAAAAGGCCTTTGATTCAGTTCCACATGATTGGCTCATTAAGGTACTGAAACTCTATAAAGTGAATAATTGTATTATTAAGTTTTTAGAATATGCCATGTCCACCTGGCAAACCAAAATCTCACTGAATGAAGCCAACTGTTCGATACAAACTGACCCCATTCCAATCAAAAAAAATTCCAGGGAGACTCTCTTAGTCCGCTGTGGTTCTGCCTTGCCATGAACCCTCTATCAAACAAACTGAACTCGACTAATTTTGGGTTCAGTCTCAAACACAACAACGTACAAGCATTAAAGATCAACCATTTGTTATACAGCTGCATGATATGCTTAAAATAGTATAAGGGTTCTCTAGTGATATCCATATGGAATTTGGCTTAGACAAATGCCGAATTATTAATATAGTTAAAGGCAAAATACAGCAGGGGCACTTCTAAATAGGAGATGGCACCTCAATTGAATCTATGGAGGAAGGTCATACTTATAAATAGCTTGGAATAAAGCAGGCTCAACGTATTGATCACATGACTATGAAAAAGGACCTAACAGCAGAGTTTTATAAAAGGGTAAGACGACTGTTGAAAACTAAATTAAACAGTAAAAATCTGTTTCAGGCTATTAACACCTATGCGTGTTCAGTGCTCAGTTACTCTTTCGGTATAGTTAATTGGTGCAAGACTGACATTGAACAATTACAACGAAAAGTTCGAGTTTTACTAACAAAAGCTCAAAATCACCACCCAAAGAGCTCTGTCTAACGTACAACTTTGCCACGGTACGAAGGAGGAAGAGGATTGACATTTCTAAGCAAACTATTAGATCAACAAATTTCCATTTTGCGTAGTCATTTCCAGAAACTCGCAGAATTTTCTGATCTACACAGAGTCATGTGCCTGGTTGATGACTCAACACCACTGAGACTGACACAACAACATGTCCAATACACCACCAGGCCACAGATCAGAAACTGCTGAAATGGAAAGAGAAGCCCCTTCATGGAAGGCATATAAATGACGTCAACCAAGGTTATGTCGACAGTGCAGCGTCGAACTACTGGTTGATCTCTGGTCATATGTTTCCTGAAACGGAAGGCTTTATATTGGCAATCCAAGATCAAGTAATTCCAACTAAGAATTACCTAAAGTACATCGTTAAAGATCCTTCTATTAACAACGACAGATGCAGGTACGGTTGCCAAACATCAGAATCTATCCAGCATATCACAGGAGGTTGTCAAGCGTTCGCTGCAACTGAATACAAAGAACGACACGATGCTGTGGCAAAAATACTTCACCAGGAACTAGCACTGAAACTTGAATTATCACAGTCGGTAAGATTACCATACTATAAATACAAACCAGAATCTGTTATAGAAAATAACAACTACAAGCTGTACTGGGACCGCACGATACTGACCGATCTGACTGTTGCTCACAATAGACCAGATATAGTTTTGGTAGATAAAGTCTCTCGGAAAACAACTTTAATTGACATAGCAATTCCTAACAACAATAATATAAATATCAAGCAAGCTGAGAAAATAACCAAATATAGAGATTTGGAATTTCAAATAAAGACTCAGTGGGACACGAACAACACACGAACTGTACCAATTGTTATGTCAACGACAGGACTAGTCCCAAAACATCTATTAAATAATTTAAAATACCTCGGTCTGGACGAACATCTTTACAAACAAATGCAA
Organism: Octodonta nipae; assembly: GCA_034190945.1. Classification (NCBI taxonomy): domain Eukaryota; kingdom Metazoa; phylum Arthropoda; class Insecta; order Coleoptera; family Chrysomelidae; genus Octodonta; species Octodonta nipae. Next base: position 101,938,361 of record CM067216.1, on the reverse strand, counting down.
AAAGCCGTCCTGTTAGAAACGGCCCGGACGGTCAGGAAATTCATGGGAAATAAACCGCCACGAGTCCAACCACGGGCCCGAAAACCTGGCTAGGACCCTTTTGATATCTAGGATATCTGAGGTTTAGTGAATTATCCCCTAAAGGCACTCATAGCGTGCCTTAGAGGGAGTGTGATACCATACATTGTATGGTCAAGTCGGGATAATATATATATATATATATATATATATATATATATATATATATATGTTATATAAGTTATTCCATCGACTTTTATGAAACCATCTAGCAACAGTTCCCAAGCTGAGTCAGCATCCACGTGTCTTCTCAGGTTACCTTTCGACCACGTACATCCGTGAGAACTGCAAGCGCGGCGACAGCTTCGTCAGCGTTCTTAGGTTATAAATTGTACATTTGGCTTGTATCATTATTCATTGTTACCTACAGATTTGTCTAGTTTAGTTTAACACTCATTTTTGTCTTTTTTAATTGTTATAAAGTTTTTTTATTATTTTCATTATTTTCAAGTTTATATTAAAAGTTGAATTATTTGTGAAGTATAAATAAAATGTTTTTTAAAAAGAGAAATTTTGGAAGAGAGATATAACAAATTGGCGCAGTCAGTAGGATCCGTCTAACGTTACTAGAACACGAGTACTCTAACTGGTAACGGTGGATACCTATCACTCAACGGAACAAAGAACCTTGAAGAAGTCCTCACTGCAATCAAACGTAGAGCACGGCGCTTTCCATGTTCCTGTCGATGTAAGTAATGGTGAATCGTGAAATATTTGATTTGGGTTATTAATACATTGATTTTAAATAATTTGATTTTATTTGATTGAAACAGATCTATTTTATTATTTGATTTTTATTTTTTGATATATTTGATTTGTATGAAATATTGATTTAGTTCATTATTTGATTTATTTGATATATTTGATTTACATATTTCATTGATTTATTTATCCGATTGATTAACTGATTTATTTGAACTATTGATTTTAATTGCTTTACATTTTATACCATACTGTTCTATCATTCAAACAATAGTTAATTCCCACTAACGTATTCTACAGTTCATTAATTTCTACACATATTAACATTTTATTTTTAGATGCTTGTTCCAATTCTTTTATATCGATTAATATAAAAATGGCACAAGTCACCAACTCCGGTTACCACCGAAACCGAGAGATACCGGTTAACGGAAATATTTTCCCTAATACCTGAATTTGAAGGCGACCAAATTTCTTTGGGAACCTTTATAGATGCGTGTCATTGCGCATATAATATGTCCACGGCGGATCTAAAATATTTGTTAGTGATCCATATCAATAATAAACTCAAAGGGAAAGCGGCGCAGTTGATAAATTCAAGGAATCCCGGATCATACCTTGAAATCAAACAACTCTTGACCCTACACTTTAGAGATTCTGTGATTTCTCTTCCAGAAAAAGGGTGTTATAGAAAACTTAACAACACCAATAATAATGAAGACCCTAGTAACCCCAGTAAAACAGACATCGAGGAATTCTGGAAAACACATCTTTCCACAACAATCTCTTATAACTCCAGAGCCAGCTGGATTAATGAGGAGGAGGCTGCATTTCAGAATTGTAATAACATGCAACACCAACCATTTACAACGGAAGACATGTCCAACATAATGAAACACCTCCATAACTGAAAAGCACCAGGACCAGATGGTGTTCAAAATTACTGGATAAAGAAACTGTACGCAACCCACGAAACACTAACAGCCCTTATAAATGACGTAAATACCCACCCACTCAAGGTGCCTAGTTTCCTTACGCATGGTGCTACATACCTCTTACCAAAGGATAACCTATGTGCACAGGACCCAGCAAAGTACCGACCAATCACTTGCGTTCCAACTTTATACAAACTCATAAAATCGTGCATTAATCATCGTATTTTCAAACATTGTGAGCTGAACATAATTACTCAACAACAAAAGGGATGCGCCAAAAATTCGATGGGCTGCCAAGAACAACTGATAATTGATTCCGTTATCTGCAATCAAGCCCACGCCAAACGTCGAAATCTCTACATGGGATATGTAAACTACAAAAAGGCCTTTGATTCAGTTCCACATGATTGGCTCATTAAGGTACTGAAACTCTATAAAGTGAATAATTGTATTATTAAGTTTTTAGAATATGCCATGTCCACCTGGCAAACCAAAATCTCACTGAATGAAGCCAACTGTTCGATACAAACTGACCCCATTCCAATCAAAAGGGGTATATTCCAGGGAGACTCTCTTAGTCCGCTGTGGTTCTGCCTTGCCATGAACCCTCTATCAAACAAACTGAACTCGACTAATTTTGGGTTCAGTCTCAAACACAACAACGTACAAGCATTAAAGATCAACCATTTGTTATACATGGACGACTTAAAGTTGATGGCAGCTACGAAACAACAGCTGCATGATATGCTTAAAATAGTATAAGGGTTCTCTAGTGATATCCATATGGAATTTGGCTTAGACAAATGCCGAATTATTAATATAGTTAAAGGCAAAATACAGCAGGGGCACTTCTAAATAGGAGATGGCACCTCAATTGAATCTATGGAGGAAGGTCATACTTATAAATAGCTTGGAATAAAGCAGGCTCAACGTATTGATCACATGACTATGAAAAAGGACCTAACAGCAGAGTACTATAAAAGGGTAAGACGACTGTTGAAAACTAAATTAAACAGTAAAAATCTGTTTCAGGCTATTAACACCTATGCGTGTTCAGTGCTCAGTTACTCTTTCGGTATAGTTAATTGGTGCAAGACTGACATTGAACAATTACAACGAAAAGTTCGAGTTTTACTAACAAAAGCTCAAAATCACCACCCAAAGAGCTCTGTCTAACGTACAACTTTGCCACGGTACGAAGGAGGAAGAGGATTGACATTTCTAAGCAAACTATTAGATCAACAAATTTCCATTTTGCGTAGTCATTTCCAGAAACTCGCAGAATTTTCTGATCTACACAGAGTCATGTGCCTGGTTGATGACTCAACACCACTGAGACTGACACAACAACATGTCCAATACACCACCAGGCCACAGATCAGAAACTGCTGAAATGGAAAGAGAAGCCCCTTCATGGAAGGCATATAAATGACGTCAACCAAGGTTATGTCGACAGTGCAGCGTCGAACTACTGGTTGATCTCTGGTCCATATGTTTCCTGAAACGGAAGCTTTATATTGGCAATCCAAGATCAAGTAATTCCAACTAAGAATTACCTAAAGTACATCGTTAAAGATCCTTCTATTAACAACGACAGATGCAGGTACGGTTGCCAAACATCAGATTCTATCCAGCATATCACAGGAGGTTGTCAAGCGTTCGCTGTAACTGAATACAAAGAACGACACGATGCTGTGGCAAAAATACTTCACCAGGAACTAGCACTGAAACTTGAATTATCACAGTCGGTAAGATTACCATACTATAAATACAAACCAGAATCTGTTATAGAAAATAACAACTACAAGCTGTACTGGGACCGCACGATACTGACCGATCTGACTGTTGCTCACAATAGACCAGATATAGTTTTGGTAGATAAAGTCTCTCGGAAAACAACTTTAATTGACATAGCAATTCCTAACAACAATAATATAAATATCAAGCAAGCTGAGAAAATAACCAAATATAGAGATTTGGAATTTCAAATAAAGACTCAGTGGGACACGAACAACACACGAACTGTACCAATTGTTATGTCAACGACAGGACTAGTCCCAAAACATCTATTAAATAATTTAAAATACCTCGGTCTGGACGAACATCTTTACAAACAAATGCAAAAAGCCGTCCTGTTAGAAACGGCCCGGACGGTCAGGAAATTCATGGGAAATAAACCGCCACGAGTCCAACCACGGGCCTGAAAACCTGGCTAGGACCCTTTTGATATCTAGGATATCTGAGGTTTAGTGAATTATCCCCTAAAGGCACTCATAGCGTGCCTTAGAGGGAGTGTGATACCATACATTGTATGGTCAAGTCGGGATAATATATATATATATATATATATATATATATATATATATATGTTATATAAGTTATTCCATCGACTTTTATGAAACCATCTAGCAACAGTTCCCAGCTGAGTCAGCATCCACGTGTCTTCTCAGGTTACCTTTCGACCACGTACATCCGTGAGAACTGCAAGCGCGGCGACAGCTTCGTCAGCGTTCTTAGGTTATAAATTGTACATTTGGCTTGTATCATTATTCATTGTTACCTACAGATTTGTCTAGTTTAGTTTAACACTCATTTTTGTCTTTTTTAATTGTTATAAATTTTTTTTATTATTTTCATTATTTTCAAGTTTATATTAAAAGTTGAATTATTTGTGAAGTATAAATAAAGTCTTTTTTAAAAAGTGAAATTTTGGAAGAGAGATATAACAAATTGGCGCAGTCAGTAGGATCCGTCTAACGTTACTAGAACACGAGTACTCTAACTGGTAACGGTGGATACCTATCACTCAACGGAACAAAGAACCTTGAAGAAGTCCTCACTGCAATCAAACGTAGAGCACGGCGCTTTCAATGTTCCTGTCGATGTAAGTAATGGTGAATCGTGAAATATTTGATTTGGGTTATTAATACATTGATTTTAAATAATTTGATTTTATTTGATTGAAACAGATCTATTTTATTATTTGATTTTTATTTTTTGATATATTTGATTTGTATGAAATATTGATTTAGTTCATTATTTGATTTATTTGATATATTTGATTTACATATTTCATTGATTTATTTATCCGTTTGATTAACTGATTTATTTGAACTATTGATTTTAATTGCTTTACATTTTATACCATACTGTTCTGTCATTCAAACAATAGTTAATTCCCACTAACGTATTCTACAGTTCATTAATTTCTACACATATTAACATTTTATTTTTAGATGCTTGTTCCAATTCTTTTATATCGATTAATATAAAAATGGCACAAGTCACCAACTCCGGTTACCACCGAAACCGAGAGATACCGGTTAACGGAAATATTTTCCCTAATACCTGAAAATTTCTTTGGGAACCTTTATAGATGCGTGTCATTGCGCATATAATATGTCCACGGCGGATCTAAAATATTTGTTAGTGATCCATATCAATAATAAACTCAAAGGGAAAGCGGCGCAGTTGATAAATTCAAGGAATCCCGGATCATACCTTGAAATCAAACAACTCTTGACCCTACACTTTAGAGATTCTTCGTGATTTCTCTTCCCTGAGTCATGACCTACAACGTCTGCAACAACTTGCAAACGAGTCCCCATTAACATTTTATAATCGACTCTAAGTCTTGAGTGCAAAAATGCACTCCTGCATCCACAAAACGGCTGGGCTTAGTCCAGAACAAAAAGACGCCCAGACCACTCTAGTGGATACTATGGTCATCCTTCTCTTACGGGATTAGAACCCCGGTTAGGACAAGTAATTCGTGCAAGTAATCCAAAAGATCTTCTAGAAACACATTGGCCGGATTAGAAGAGAGCTTCAACTTTTTTATTTCGAGGATCAGAAAACGAACAAACCTGTTCCTCTCAAACCCAACCTCCAAGCACGAAAGCCTACACAACCTCTTAGGTGTCTTCATTGTGGTCGATTAGGCCACATAGCTGTAAATTGCCGATTTAAAAATCAAAACAATTCTCAAACATTCAATAAAAACCAAAACCAAATCCTGTTGGGCCTAATCAACAAACAAGGCCAAACTTCCCCTCAAACAATCCCCCGGTTCAACAAGGACAACAGTTTCGTCCACAAAACTTCCAGAGACCCCCTTTTCGGTATCAAATGAACCCAAATTATTCTCGTCCTTCTGTTATACAGAATAACCCAAATAACCGTCCTGAAAGGACACATCATTTCAATCAACTTCAAAATGATGATTACTCACAATATTCGGATTACTATACCGCTAATAACAACACTTACGACTATGAGGATGATAGTCAAAATTAATCAGGCTTCGAAGAAACTTTGGACGATACACCTGTCGAGCCTTTTAATTGTCACGATTATCTTTAATGCTAACGCGATGCCCGAAACAGTAAACTTTTCTGATTTAAAACTGGAACCACTTGACAAAACTCACCCTCTTCTGAATTTAAACACCGATGACTATCATGATTCCCAATACACAGACAGAAACTCGACTATTAGACAACAAATCAGAACTGAACATCTCAATGACGAAGAACGCGAACAAATCACTATCACTATCTTTGTTTGGAATTTCAAGACATTTTCTATCTTGAAGGTGACGTCTTGACTTTCACTAACGAGGTTAAACATTCGATTGATACGAATAACGCAAAGCCCGTTTTCACTAAATCATATAGATATCCTCAAGTTCATAAAGAAGAAGTGAAAACCCAAATTGGAATAATGCTTGAACAAGGTATCATTAGGCACTCCTCATCTCCTTGGTCCTCCCCTGTCTGGGTCGTCCCCAAGAAGCTCGATACATCTGGTAAACAAAAGTGGCGAGTTGTTATCGATTACAGGAAATTAAATTGACTGTAGACGATAAATATCCTCTGCCCAATATCTCCGATCTTCTCGACCAACTTGGAAAGTGTCAATATTTTTCGACACTGAATCTCGCTTCCGGGTTCCACCAGTTGGAAATCCAACTGGCTTTTCTCTCGAAAATGGTCATTACGAATTCGTTCGTATGCCATTTGGTTTAAAAAATGCACCTTCTACTTTTCAGAGGGTCATGGACAATATTCTTCTGGGTATACAGAATGAACGTTGTCTTGTCTACATGGATGATATGATCGTCTACTCTCCGACCCTCTATGAACACATTTCCCGGTTAACAGAGGTTTTTAAACGACTTCGGAAGTCCAACCTAAAAATTCAACCTGATAAGTGCGAATTTCTTCGTTAAGAAGTGGCTTACCTTGGCCATCTTATCACACAAGAAGGTGTAAAACCAAACCCTTCAAAGGTTGAATGTATTCAGATTTTTCCGCAATCCCAAACTCCAAAAGTCATCAAATCTTTTCTTGGTCTCGCTGGGTATTACAGACGCTTCATACCAAATTTTGCGAAGATCTCTAAACCTCTGACTAAACTACTCTAAAAAGACATCAAATTCATCTTTGACGCAGATTGCAAGTCTTCCTTCAATGAACTGAAGCAAGCCCTTGTATCTGACCCAATCCTGATATATCCAACTTTGAAGGACCCTTCCTGCTCACTACTGATGCTAGTGCTTTTGCTATTGGAGCGGTTCTTTCTCAATGCCCTGTGGGAAAAGATCTCCCTGTTGCATATGCTTCTCGTACCCTCTGTGCTGCAGAGACACGATATTCCACCATCGAACGAGACTTGTTGGCCATAGTTTGGGCTGTTAAGCACTACAGACCTTATATTTTTGGGAGAAGGTTTACACTTCTTTGTGTCTAGCCAGATGGCGCCTTTAGCTAGAGGAATACAATTATAAGATCGAGTACAAGCCCGGCAAGGTAAACCAAAACGCAGATGCTCCTTCTCGCATCAAAATCAACCATTTCAAGCAATGTACCGACTTTCTTTCCAAAATCGAAATTTTCGCTAACAACGAAACCGTCTCCGAAACAACCTAACAATGACGACGAACATGACGAAAGAATTAACGCTGTGTTTAATCGATTTGTTCAATTCTACAAAACTGAGTCAATAATCGAATACTCTAAAATTGAAATATCCAATTCTCAGCTTCTAGATAAATCCCACAAACGCATAGTTACATTCTTTTAGCAAAACAAAACTAATGACTTTTTCGAAGAAAAACCTAATTCCAGTAATGACACTCTTAACATCATGGCCAGTAAAACTGCCAGGCATAGAAAGTACTTAGTTGTACCTTTGCCCTCTGACCCTGAAACTGTCGTCTCACATATTTTCAAAATTATTTATAACAACCAAGCTCAATTCAACGACTCCGAAACATACTGCATAGAAAATAACATGGAACGTCCCATTCTTGAAATTTTATCATTCATTCTCTCCGACAAAGAAATCAAACTCATAATCTGCCAAAACATTCTTACAACTCCTACCAAAGACGAAATTCCTATAATAGTACAACAATACCACTGTGGTAAAAGCAACCTCCATCGTGGCATTAACGAAACTATCAGACGTATTAGGGAAAAATACAATTGGACAGGCTTAATTAAAACTGTAAAATAATTTATCAAGTCCTGTGAAACTTGCCAAAAGGTAATGTTCTGTAGGACATACTTAAGTACACCTTTTGTTATTACGGAAACACGCAAGACTTCTTTGAACGAATTAACATTGACATCTTCGAATATCCATCTAGAAATCATGCACTGACGAACTCATGAAATTTACTCAAGCCTACCCCATAAACGACAAAACAGCTTCAACTGTCGTAAACACCCTTCTGATTTTCTTTCAACATTACTGAACTCCACTTCGCATCCATTGTGACCATAGACGTGGATTTCATAACACCTTAATACGGGATTTATGCCAACTATACGACATAAAACTGACATTCTCCAGCGTTCAACATCCCGAGTCAAACCGTTCTATTGAATGATTTCACGCGACCTTAGCAGAAATGATAAGGGAAAATACAGCGGAACATCCAGACGAACATCCATTTAACGTCCTCCCTTATGCCATCATCTGTTACAAAAACACAAAAAACAAAACCACCGGTTTTACGCCCTATGAACTCATATTTGGGCCCACTTCTAGTAGGCCTCCAGAAACCCTTTATAATCAGGAAAAACTTATTTCGAAATATCTGAGAGACCTAAATAACAGAATGTACTATTATTACAGACTCGCCCGTGCTAAACCCGAACGACATTAAGAAAAATCTAAAGTGCAATTTGATCAACCCGATTACAAAGTAGGCGACAAAGTCTACGTAAAAGAGTCTCAGTTCAAAAACAAAGCTGAAAACAAATTCAACGGCCCCTTCGAAATTACCGGTAGAACTCTGCCACAGTCATAAATTTACAAACAAACCAAATAACTTAAGTTAAGTTTGACAGACTAAAACCTTATTTGAAATAAATCCCATTCTTTTCAGATTCTGTGGACTGTTTTCAGTCGTAAACCTTCAACAGTATTCCATTACACCGGTTAACAATACTATAGGAATTTTCTTCCATGAAGAAGGCACCATTAAATTTTCTATTGAGAAATGGACACTTCTTGTTTACAAAGATCTAAGCCCCTTTCTGTTAACATCAATTGTACAGAGATTTTCACTGAGAATTACAGTACCAACAGAAAATATAAGTCACCTCATAAAAATAACTTACCACTTCCAACCTATACACTGTACCTCCTTTATCCTATCCCAGTCTTGGATAATCGAACAGGATTTCACCATATTCTTCCAACAAAATTAAAATATATCGAAAGAGATAACGATTTGCTATTGTACGCATCTTTCGAAGACCTGAGTAAGCCATTATCTAAAGAACCTAAGATCTGTTCCAAAGTTATTCCACACACCAGAAACAAAGAAGCCCTTTGTAAAGGACAGCTTCTTCGACAACCAGCAGCACTTCCACCAACTTGTGAACCTGTAATATTATATGCCGAAGAATATAATATTCTAGAGATTGACTTGAACCTTTGGCTAATCTCGATTTCCGGACAGTTGCCCATCAACATCAAGTGCTAGGGAGAAGATGTCGTTACCCAATCCATATCGACAAATTCTCTATTGACCATCCAACCCAGTTGCAATGCCTTTATCGGAAATACCAGGGTACATGCCAGAAGGACCACCAACAACGTTGACAACATCACATTTAAGAGTCATCCAGTCAACATCCCCTACAACTGTTGCGACAACCTGCCAACCATCAGTCAACTTCCAAAGTTGAAACCCATCAGACTACAGGAATTGGATGCCAGAGACCTGAATATAGCTAACCATAAGCTTAGCCAATACTAGAGGGAATTGGAAAAGCTCCTAGACCAACCATTCTTGGAGAAACACACCTCCTAGTTTACAGCATCATCAGAAAGAAATTCAACGATCAGCCCTTCTGCCGATCCAGCACCACCACCAGGTCCATCAACCATCAAGCCCAGGGTAATACTCCATAGCCTCCTAAGTCCTGTCGAGGATATTGAATTGCAGAACCTCCCTTAAAAGTCGATGCTGTAGCATCAACTTTTTTATATTGATGGGAGTTGTTATATAAGTTATTCCATCGACTTATATGAAACCATGTAGCAACAGTTCCCAAGCTGAGTCAGCATCCACCTGTCGTCTCAGGTTACCTTTCTACGACGTACATCCGTGAGAACTGCAAGCGTGGCGACAGCTTCGTCAGCGTTCTTAGGATATAAATTATACATTTGCCTTGTATCATTATTCATTGTTACTTACAGATTTGTCTAGTTTAGTTTAACACTCATTTTTGTCTTTTTTAATTGTTATAAAGTTTTATTATTATTTTCATTATTTTCAACTTAATATTAAACGTTTAATTATTTGTGAAGTATATTTTTTAAAAAGAGAAATTTTGGAAGTGTGATATAACATATATATATATATATATATATATATATATATATATATATATATTTGTTTTTAATTTTCGCGGGCACTAAATATTTTAGGTGGTTTCCGGGAATTCATCCGCGTAGTTGATAACTGATCCCTGCCGGGATCGATGGTAAAATGACGACGTTTCGGCAGAGTCACATCTGCCCTCTTCAGGTCGGTTCGCATAATTCTCGTAGCCTTCTGCTTTCGCTTCTAGTTACTCGAATACTAACATTTTCTGAAGCGAGCGCGCTTTTATATAGTCGCGGCTCGGCGCCTATCGGTTGACACCGTGAACGGCTGCGTGTGATTGGCCCTTGGCGCTCAGTGGGCACGGCTCTATCCTGCTGATTTGTTATTTCCGGTTGAGTTGTTATTGGACGGGTACGGGCCGGTACGGTGTTTAATAGGATTTTCCAACAATTCGTAAAGTTCTGAATTTCATTGCGTGCGTTTAGAATGTGAAGTCTCCCCGCTATTTCAATTGCCTCTCTTACGAGTCTTGATTTCGGGTGTTCTATATTTGCCAGTACTCTGGTGTTCTCAAAGTCTATTCGGTGTGCCATCGTGGTGGCGTGTTCGGCAATGGATGTTGTTTTTTCCTGCTTTCTTACAGCGTTCTGGTGTTCATCACGTCTAGCTTGAATTCTTCTATTAGTTTGCCCCACATAGGTTTTATGACAGTCTGCACATGGAATCTCGTACACTCTCTGTTGTTCTAAAGGGATCCTCGTCTTCGGAGTTCTCAACACCGTGCTTATTTTTCTGTCTGTATTGAAAATAGTATCGATATAGTGTCTCCGTAGAATTCTTGCAATACTGTCCGTGGTCCCCTTGACATACGGTAAATAAGCCTTGGTTATTGGTGTCTCATGCTTCTCGTCTGTTTGTCTCGGTTTTGACTTTAGGGCTCTTTGAATATTTCGGTCTGTAAATCCGTTTTGTCTCAGAGCTGTTTTCAAACTGTCCATTTCCTGTTTGATGTTATCCTGGTCAGCTAGCCTTTGTGATCTGGTTACTAAAGTCTTGACGACGACTTGCAGTTGGGTTAGGTTAGGTTAGGTTAGGTTAGGTTAGGTTAGGGGTGAGTTGCTTTCCTATATACCGTATGGCCAAGGGTTCCATCTTGCTTCCTATTTATGAGAACATCAAGGAATGGCAGTTGATTGTTGGCTTCAACCTCCATGGTAAATTTTATTTTGTAATGGATGCCATTAAGGTGATCTAAAAAATTATTGAGGTGTTCCCTCCCATGAGGCCAAATCTCTGTTGGTATGTGAGAGGGAGCAATAGCGTAATTGAATCCCTTAGCCAACACGCTAATCGAGGAAGTGTTCAATTGGACCGAAGATAAGTTATAAACGGTTTTATTCGTTTCCAATTGCCGTGAGGTTAGACTGTGACCGTTATTTTCCGAGACAAATTCATTTTTGGGCTTCTGTTGGAGCTTCAATTTGTTAAATTTTGCCTGTTGTTGCATTGTTGTTAACTCTGCATTCGTTTCGGCCCTAAATTCGCTAATCTCATCGAATTTATATTATCGGGTGGAGTGTATTGCTTACTTGTAGGTGGATATCTAGGAGTTTAGTATTAAGAACATCCAAATCTCTTCTGACATCACGTATGGCTTCCCTAAGTAGGGCACAACTAGCTTTCCATAAGATATTCTGTGTTTCTCTGTTGTACTTCCAGAACTTTACCGTCATGTTTTTCGGAATAACTCCGTCATCGCGGCATCGTTGTAAAAAATGTAGATCGCACAAAAGTTTGCTTCTTTTCGCGCGTAATTTCTCAAATGTTTTACACAATTTGTTTTTAAGTTATAAGCATATAAACAAATTACTACTGACCCAACAACTTATCTAGAGAAAACAACCAAGGCCAAAATCCAAGCAAGTAGGATCGACAAAAATCTCCAACTGCAACTCATTCCGCGTGAAAAGTCATCGAGATGTCCGAAATTCTATGGGTTGCCAAAAGTACATAAAGACGGTGCACCTTTGAGGCCAATAGTAAGTTCAGTTGGATCCCCAACACAACACCTAGCCAAATACCTAGCCCAACAACTTCAACCGTTTGCAGAGTGGGCAGACTCATATGTAAAAAATTCGACACATTTCATCGAAATTCTTAGAAAAACGGTCTTACAACCAGAGTGTCTTCTTGTAAGTTTTGACGTAGTGTCCCTTTTCACCAACATCCCTATCGACGAAACCTTGGATATCATAATAGAAAAATACAAACCACCTGAACACCTTGTAGACTTAACAAGGCACTGTCTGATGAACACCTATTTTGTTTACGAGAACCAACGATACAAACAAGTGGAAGGAGCTCCAATGGGATCGCCACTCTCACCAGTTATAGCGAACCTTTTTATGGAGAACTTTAAGGAGTTGGTACTAAGAACAACAACTCTTAAACCCAGTTTGTGGTTGCGATATGTGGATGATACATTTGTGATTTGGCCTCATGGGAGGGAACACCTCAATACTTTATTAGATCACCTTAATGGCATCCATTACAAAATAAAATTTACCATGGAGGTTGAAGCTAACAATCAACTGCCATTCCTTGATGTTCTCATAAATAGGAAGCAAGATGGGACCCTTGGCCATACGGTATATAGGAAAGCAACTCACACCAACAGATACCTTCATGCTAATTCTTACCACCACCCAGCCCAACTGCAAGCCGTCGTCAAGACTTTAGTAACCAGATCACAAAGGCTAGCTGACCAGGATAACATCAAACAGGAAATGGACAGTTTGAAAACAGCTCTGAGACAAAACGGATTTACAGACGGAAATATTCAAAGAGCCCTAAAGTCAAAACCGCGACAAACAGACGAGGAGCATGAGACACCAATAACCAAGGCTTATTTACCGCATTTCAAGGGGACCTCGGACAGTATTGCAAGAATTCTACGGAGACACAATATCGATAAAATTTTCAATACAGACAGAAAAATAAGCACGGTGTTGAGAACTCCGAAGACGAGGATCCCTTTAAAACAACAGGGAGTGTACGAGATTCCATGTGCAGACTGTCATAAAACCTATGTGGGGCAAACTAATAGAAGAATTCCAGCTAGACGTGATGAACACCAGAATGCCATAAGAAAGCAGGAAAAAACAACATCCATTGCGGAACACGCCACCACGACGTCACACCGAATAGACTTTGAGAATACCAGAGTACTGGCAAATATAGAACGCTCGAAATCACGACTCGTAAGAGAGGCAATTGAAATAGCGAAGAGGCCTCACAGTCTAAACGCACGCAATGAAATCCAGAACTTATAGAATTGTTGGAAAATTCTACTAAACACCGTACCGGCCCGGACACTTCCTATAACAACTCAACCGGAAATAACAAATCAGCAGCGATGGAGACGTGCCCACTTGAGCGCCAAGGGCCAATCACACGCAACCGTTCACGGTGTCCAACCGATAGGCGCCGAGCCGCGACTATATAAAAGCGCGCTCGCTTCAGAAAATCTTAGTATTCGAGTAACTAGAAGCGAAAGCAGAAGGCTACGAGAATTATGTGAACCGACCTGAAGAGGGCAGATGTAACTCTGCCGAAACGTCGTCATTTTACCATCGATCCCGGCAGGGATCAGTTATCAACTACGCGGATGAATTCCCGGAAACCACCTAGAAATTTTCGCGGGCACTAAATGTTTTAGGTGGTTTCCGGGTATTCATCCGCGTACTTGAAGACTGATTCCTGCCTTACCGATGGTAAAATGACGACGTTTCGGCAGAGTCACATCTGTCCTTTTCAGGTCGGTTCGCATAATTCGCGTACCCTTCTGCTTTCGCTTCTAGTTACCCAAATACTGAGATTTTCAGGAGCGCGCGCGCTGTTATGTAGTCGCGGCTCGGCGCCTATCGGTTGGCACCGTGAACGGTTGCGTGTGATTGGCCCTTGGCGCTCAATGGCCACGCCTCCCGCTTGCTGATTGGTTATTTCCGGTTGAGTTATTATAGGAAGTGTCCGGGCCGGTACGGTGTTTAGTAGAATTTTCCAACAATTCTATAAGTTCTGGATTTCATTGCGTGCGTTTAGACTGTGAGGCCTCTTCGCTATTTCAATTGCCTCTCTTACGAGTCGTGATTTCGAGCGTTCTATATTTGCCAGTACTCTGGTATTCTCAAAGTCTATTCGGTGTGACGTCGTGGTGGCGTGTTCCGCAATGGATATGGCCTTCTGGTGTTCATCACGTCTAGCTTGAATTCTTCTGTCAGTTTGCCCCACATAGGTTTTATGACAATCTGCACATGGAATCTCGTGCTCTCTCTGTTGTTCTAAAGGGATCCTCATGGATACCCTTGACATACGGTAAATAAGCCTTGGTGATTGGTGTCTCATGCTCCTCGTCTTTTTGTGTCGGTTTTGGCTTAGGGCTTTTTGTATATTTCGGTCTGTAAATCCGTTTTTTCTCGGAGCTGTAGAAAAATACAAACCACCTGAACACCTTGTGGACTTAACAAGACACTGTCTGATGAACACCTATTTTGTTTACGAGAACCAACGATACAAACAATTGGGAGAAGCTCTGATGGGATCACCACTCTCACCAGTAATAGCGAACCTTTTTATAGAGAACTTTGAAGAGTTGGCACTAAGAACAGCAACTCTTAAACCCAGTTTATGGTTGCGATATGTGGATGATACATTTGTGATTTCGCCTCTTGGGAGGGAACACCTCAACAAATTTTTAGACCTTAATGGCATCCATCACAAAATAAAATTTATCATGGAGGTTGAAGCCAACAATCAACTGCCATTCCTTGATGTTCTGATAAATGGGAAGGAAGATGGATTCCTTGGCCATACAGTATATAGGAAAGCAACTTACACCAACAGATACCTTCATGCTAATTCTCATTACCACCCAGCCCAACTACAAGCCGTCGTCAAGACTTTAGTAACCAGATCACAAAGACTAGGAGACTAGGATAAAATCAAACTGGAAATGGACAGTTTAAAAACAGCACCGAGACAAAACGGATTTACAGACCGAAATATACAAAATGCCTTAAGCCAAAACCGAGACAAAAAGACGAGGAGCATGAGACACCAATCACCAAGGCTTTTATATATATATATATATATATATATATATATATATATATATATATATTATATTCACTTTGATTCAATTCACTTTTTAAAAAAATTATTTATTTAGAAACATACAAAATTAAAATTGAACAATTAAGGTACTTGAATAACTTAATAGTATAAATGATATTATTTGAATGACAACACGAGAACGTTTCCAGTTGCTTTTATAACATTGACAAAAGTGCTGATGCAAGTCAGCGTTTTTACTGGTTAAACGGACTCGTGTAGGTTTCCGGGAAGTTGTTTGCATATAATTCAAGATGTAATTTGATATCCCTGAGAAGTCACGTACGCTTTAAATTCCGTTGACTTCTCGACTGTGTGAACTAAGTGCTGATATATTTTGCATATAACAACTCCCCTTAGATATCAAAAGTTGATGCTATAACATCAACTTTTAGGAACAGAAACATAAAATAATATAAAATGATGTTTGAATAGTATGAATAATAAGTAATAAGTGTATAAAATATGAATAAAATAAAGTAATAGGTAAAAATCAAATTGATATTTGTAAAATAAAATCAAAATATGTTAAAATAAATGAGCAATAAAATAATACGAGTGATAATTAAATGCTTAACCTAAACATATCAAAATAAAATATAAAGTAAAAGGAAATGTGAATAAAAATAATGTGTAGAAAAATAAAAAGGTTAATGATATAAGTCAATATTAAAAATGGTGTTTTTAGAGAACATAAAGGGTATACCTAAACTTCCGTCTCTAAGCTTTGTTCTGTTTTCAAAACAGGCCTAAGCTTGGGGAAGAATTTGAGTCTTGGCTGAGGCACTGAAGTCTGGTCAGGATTGCAGTCCTTCGGAGGTTTTAAAATCCTCTTTTTGACAGCTTGGAAGGTGATGAGTGCTGCTATGATCATGAGAGCAGCTATGGTTGTATAGGTAAACCAAGAGATATTTTTGGTTACAAACGGCTGGTTTATGAGACCATCGAGGTCTCTGGAATATTGTTCCAATTTGTGATTTGCTACGTCTAATTCTTCTACATTAAGCGTGTTCAGCTTCAGGGGCTGAAGTTCAGGAATTATAATTTTTTCTGGCACTGCGTCGCAACAGTTGAACGGCACTGTTACTGGTTGGAAGTTTTCTAGAACATCGGTTTGTTTACCAGATTCGGCTTGGACTTTTGTAATTCCTATAAACGCACTACACTCTGATTGAAGAGTCAATATGAAGTTGAGGGAGGTTGTAAGAGTTTTTGGGTTTGTTTGAGCGCAATTCACTGTAACACTTATGGGTTCAGAAGTAATTATGAGCCATGTATTGGGTTCTAGTTTTTGAACGTTGTATCCTTGAGTGAATATTAGTGAGCTTTTACAGTTGTCGGGTACCTTCTGGGCATTCTTTAGAAGTTGAGCTTCACATAACGCTTTTGTGTCAATAGGATACGCGTAAAGTCTTTGATCGGAATAAACATTAAAGAATCATCATTCTTTGCAAGATATTTTTGAGTGAAGGATAGCATATGATGTAAACCTGTTCTTTCATCGTATATAGGGATAGGATATAAATGAAAGACTGTGTAAGGATGTTGTTCGACTAAAGGGATTCTTAACACAAATATAAAATCGGTATATGTTTGAAATGCCTCTAGTTCAATAATTTCCAGATATTGTGCGATGCTCGAGTACTTTACAGCCAATGGAAGGTTACTTTTGACTAAATTTTGCGATATTTCCTGTATTGAGGTAATAAGATGTTCTGGTGTTAAAATTGAAGAGTGAATTATTTTCAGACGCGCGAATGTGATAGAATTTAAAACATCATTTAAATTATCTTCTAAGTAGAGATAATTCTCCATAAGTTTTTCACACATTTCAAGTAGTGCGAGTTTTGATTCGACGTAGGCGACCTTATCATTAATTTTTCCGATAGTGTTTTCCAGCTTTATCAAGTTATCGTTAAAAAGTTTCTCGTTAATTCTAAGATTTTGGATAGTTTCGTTGAAGTTTTTAATTACGGATGTGGTGACACTTATTTGTTTTTTTTTTGTAAGTTCTCAATTTGAAGTTGGCCTTGATTTAAGCGGTTTATGCTTTCGGTAAAGTATTTTCCGTCAGCGGCGTCTAAATTGCCGGTGATTGCCTTAAAAATGGTACCTGCCCCATCAAGTATACCTCGTTTGTGTCTTTTAGTGTCCATGTGAATGTCAGTAAATTTCTGTTTGATTGAGTTCGAAATTTGATTGAGAAGATTAATGTGGGTTTGTACGTCTGCGCGAAAGTAGTTCATAGCAAAAGAATTGAAGTTAACAGTTTTTACAAGAGTTTGTAATATTCTGTTATTTGTTGTAAATACTTGTTCTAGTGTAGAAATGTTTCTGTGTACTAAAAGTGTCCATTTATCATTGGATACAATTATTTCTGCTTCGTTATGGAAGTAGATACCTAAAGTATTCTTTATTGGTTGTATTTGAAATTGGGGTACTGCTGACCCGAACAGCAGGCAAAACCTGAAACAGAAATTAACTTTCTGAGAACGGTTTCATTCGGTCGAAATTTACTTTTGATTTTTGGTTAGTTTTAGGGTTTAGTACTGTTGCGGAGTTTCTGTGAATCTCCAGGATTTCGAAAGGACCATTGAATTTATTTTGGAGTTTGTCCTTCATCTGGGATTCTTTAATATAGACTTTATCGCCTATTTGATAGTTAGGGAGATTTTCAGAAACGTGTTCATCAAATCTGACTTTCGCTTTATGTTTTTGGATTTCCGTTCTTTCGCGAGCAATTTTATAATAGTGAGAGATAAGATTATTGAGATCTCTGATGTACTTAGTTATCAGGGCTTGTTGGTTGTAGAGAGTTTCTGGAGTCCTACTCGAAGTATGTCCATAAACAAGTTCGTAAGGGGTGAATCCATGAGTTTTGTTTACAGAATTGTTATATGCAATGATTGCATAAGGGAGGATGTTTAAAGGGTGTTTGTCAGGATTTTCTAGTTTATGGATTCTAATCATCTCTAATAAGGTCGAGTGGGATCGTTCTAATGAACCATTTGACTGGGGATGTCCCACACTAGAATAAGATAGTTTGATGTCAAATAGTTTACACAAATCTCTCATTAGTGTGTTGTCGAATTCCCTGCCATAATCACAATGTATCCGTAATGGAATACCGAAGTGTTGGAAATAGAGTAGTAAGGTACTAACAACGGTTTTTGCGGATTTGTCGGTTATGGGGTAGGCCTGAGAGAATTTTGTTAGTTCGTCCCGGATAGTTAATGCGTAGTTTTTTGTCGGGACTTCTAGAATATCGATGTTGACGCGTTCAAAGGGTGTCCGTGGGGTTTCAGTAATGACAAGTGGGCTGTCGAGATTTTTCCGGTAAAATTTTGCTCTCTGGCAAGATTGACAGTTTTTGATAAAATTGTCAACGTCCTTAGTCAATCCTTGCCAATTGTATTTTTCTTTTATTCTGCGGATAGTTTCATTGATACCTCGATGAATATTATTTTTGCCGTTATGGAATTGCTCGAGGATGATGGGTATTTGGTCTTTCTCAACCGTTTGGACGATATTTTGGCAAACTTTCCATTTGATATCGATTTCGGAAAAGATAAACGAAAGCATTTCCAAAATGGGCAGTTCAATGTTATTCTCAACACAGAATACTTCATTTTCAGTAAACACATCTCTACTATTATACAGAGATGCGAAAAGAATCTCGTTGACTATTTCTGGGTCAGAAGGGAGAGGGACGATGTAATAGCGTCTTTTTCTGACACTTTTGCTTGCAAAGACATTTACTCTAGGGGTACGGAAATCAGCATTTTCCTCAAAAATGTCTTCGATGATGTCATGGTGAAAATTTTTCATGAGAGAGCCTTGGGGAAATACTAGGATGTTTTTGTTTCCTCGGTCTAGGAGTTGGCAATTAGAAAATTGAATTTTGTCGTAATCTATGAGAGAGACGGTTTGATATCGCTCGACAAAAGTTTTAAATTCTTCGGAGATTTGTTGGACATTAATGGGACTTCTCGTCTGGGGTTCTTGTGAGTCATCGTCAGTTTTGTTTGTTGGGAGTACTGTAAATGGTGTTAGATGATTGTTTGCTTGAAATGATATGTATTCATTAAAGTTGTTAACTTTAATGCGAGAGAGCGCGTCGGCGTTTTTATTTACTTTGCCGGGTTTGTAAATTATTTGATAGTCGTACTCCTCGAGCTTAAGGCGCCATCTTGCAAGTCTACTTCCAGGATCCTTTATAGAAAACAGCCAAGTTAACGGGCGGTGATCGGTCAGAAGTAAAAACTTACGGCCAAAAATTATCGGACGAAAGTGTTTAACCGCCCACACTATTGCAAGGAGTTCTCGTTCTATAGTTGAATACTTAGTTTCAGCATTGCAGAGAGTTCTGGAGGCATAGGCTACGGGTAAATCTTTACCTACGGGGCCTTGAGAGAGCACTGCGCCGATAGCAAATGAACTGGCGTCGGTTGTAAGAATAAATGGCTCTTCAAAATTAGGGTATATGAGTATGGGAGTAGAAGTAAGGGCTCTTTTTAATTCGTCAAAAGATTTGACACATTCTGAATCAAACTGGAAAGGTGTGTCTTTTTGAAGTAATCTTGTCAAAGGTTTTGAAATCTTGGCGAAATTGGGGATGAATCGCCTGAAATAACCAGCTAACCCTAAGAAGGACTTGATATCTTTTGGGTTTTTTGGTTGGGGAAAATTTAAGATACAATCTACCTTTGAGGGGTTAGGCTTCACGCCTTCGGGAGTTATAAGGTGGCCAAGATACTCGACCTCTTTGCGAAGAAACTCGCATTTGTCGGGTCGGATTTTTAGATTGGCTTTTCGCAATCGTTTGGAAACTTCAGAAAGTCGGGCTATGTGCTCATGTATAGTCGGAGAATAAACGATAATGTCGTCCATATAGACTAAACATCTCTCGTTTTGAACACCTAAAAGAATATTATCCATTACCTTTTGGAAGGTGGATGGAGCGTTTTTAAGACCGAAGGGCATTCTAACAAATTCGAAATGGCCATTATCAACTGTGAATGCTGTTTTTTGGATGTCTTTAGTATCGATTTCGATTTGGTGAAACCCTAAAGCTAAGTCGAGAGTGGTGAAGTATTGGCATTTGCCAAGTTGGTCAAGTAAATCCGAAATGTTCGGTAGGGGATATTTGTCGTCAACAGTAAGTTCATTTAATTTACGATAATCGACGACGACACGCCATTTTTGGGTACCAGATGCGTCTAGTTTTTTGGGAACTACCCAAACCGGGGATGACCATGGCGAATTAGACGGACGTATAATGCCTTGGTCAAGCATCTTTGATATCTGACTTTTTACCTCTTGTTTGTGTATTTGGGGGTACCGATATGACTTTGTGAAAGAGGGTTTTGCGTTATTAGTGTCTATCGAATGTTTGATTTCGTTTGTAAAGGTCAGTTGGTCACCTTCTAAATTGAATATGTCGGAATATTCGAGGCAAAGTTGAGAAATAAGTTTGGCTTCCTCCTCGTTCAGATGTTCTAACCGAAGTTGTTCCATAATTGTAATTTGTCTATCAGGCTGGGTCAAGTTTTGAGAGTAATTTTCAGAAAGAATGTTTACGGAAAAATTGTTTATCGGTTCGAGTTCCAAGTTGTCGAAATTAACAGAAGTAAGGAATTCGCCTTTTTCATTAATTTTAACAAGGGCACGGGGAAGATAAACTTTTTCTATTTCGGCAGATGATAGGAAAGCATCAGTATTAGTGAGGTTACATTTTAATTTGCATATTTGTTCTGTTCGGGGTTCTAAACAGATTGTATTAACCGGGATGCAGTTATTGAAAGTTGAAGGGTTCTGAGAACGCATGACAGTATCATTTGTAACTTTGTAGAGAGGTAAAGTTTTAAAATTAGTGACAAGTTGTTTGCTGTTAAAGTCTATAACGCAGTTATAGTGTTCAAGGAAATCTGAACCCAGTAATCCGTCAAATTCAATGTCGATGTTGCAAATATATACCTTGTGTGGGTCGGCGACATTGAAAGGTACAAGGGTGGATTCGTTGATTAAGATTTTGTGATCGGTGATTCCTTGGATGACTACGTTTTCGGGAAATCGTTGTTTGAAGCGTTGGCAGGTTTCAGGTTTAAAAATTGAACGTCCTGCACCCGTATCGATAAGAAGTTTATAGGTGTTTGAAGAGTCAGTAATATAATACAGATTCTTTGAGTTGACGGAAAGAAGGGGTCTTACAGAAAGTTCTGTTCTGAGAAGTTGACATTGGGGCTGAAGTCGTCCAGATTCATTGTCTGAATTTGGGTTTGAATTTCTGAAATTTCTTGGTCTGGGGGTTCTAACTGAGTGGGGGTCAAATGAAAATTTACTTGAGAAGAATCAGGTTTGTCAGAATAAAATTCGTATAACTGTTCAGTATTGAAATATTCTGGTTCATTGTTTTGTTCGAAATCATTAGGGTGATAATCTTGTACGTTTCCGTACTCATCTGGTAAAGAGGTGTAATGATTTTCGTTTTGAGAGTAGTTATAGTCATTGTGGTATGGTCCGAATTGCAGATTGTTCAAGTGATGAGTCTTTGGTTGTTGGCGTTGCTGATGTTTAAAGAAACTCGGGTTCGGTCTGTAATTGCCAGACATTTGGGGTTGTCTACTGGTAGATGGACGAAATTGTTGCTGTGAAAATTGTTGACTGGGATTAACATTTGTAGATTGATTAGCAGGTTGATTGGAAAAATGAGGGCGGTAATTCGAATAGTTCTGATTAGAATTCGGGTTGTGTTGAAATTGTCTCATTCTCAATAAGCATTCGTTGCTTAAATGGCCCATGCGTTTACAAAAAGAGCATTGTTTTGGAGGTGGACCGTTATTTGGTTTACGAGGGGGTTGTTGGAAACTTCTATTACCTGAAAATTTCTGGGTTTCTAAATGTGATAGTTGTAGTTCTCGTTTAATTCTGGCAATGGCAGTAAGAATACTGCATGGGTCGCTAGCGCGAACGAGTTGACCAATTTTGGGCTCTAAACCTGTAAGAAGGCTATTAAGAGCCATTGACTCTATTCAGTCAATCTGTGCTTGTTTTTCTTTGATAGTTAAATTTTGCTTGTTTATAGCTGCTAGCATTTTCGCTTGATGCGTCTGAGCAGAGAAAGTGAGGGGGGATTCATTTGGAGTTTGCCGCATTCGTTGCAAGTCCTGTATGAGAGCCGAGAGATCCAGAGGATCTCCAAAATGATTTTCTAGGAGGGTTTGAATTTCGGCTAGTTGACTAGGGTTTCGCGAATTAATTAACTCAGCCGCTCTACCGCGTAACTTATTTTTTATATGGAGAATTAGCAATACTTACTGATTATCCGTTGCCATGCTGTAAGCAGTATTACAGGAGCATATGAAAGTATTCAAAAATATCGGATTACCATCATATTCGGGAATTATAACTTATATGGTTCTACGGTTGGTGTAGCTGCTTGTCTAGTAGTGGCCATTTTTATAATTGTATAGATTCGCACAATAAATAAAAATTAAATGTTGAGGTTTTAAATGTAAATGATAAATATATAGTTTATCAAAATCCAATATCGAGCAATGTTTAATAGAGTAATAACAATTTGAAATAGGAATGTATAAATGGTAAATTAATAATAAACTTGAAATAATGTTTCAAATACTTCGAAATATGTGAGTCGAAGTAATGGAAATAAAATAATATGATTATGTGAAATATATAGTTTTAAAATTATTTAGGAAGGTAAGGTTATGAGGAATAAAATATTATATAAATGAAAGAACTGGTGGTCATTCAAAAAAAAATAAAAAAATAGTTACTTTATGTGATTCTTACGTTATTATTCCTCGCATCGGACTGTTCTCCGCGTCACTTAGCACTGGTTAGCCTGGTTGCGTGTTCCCTTGCTAGTACTTGAAAGTTGTTGTCCTTTTCAAGTAGGTTTTGTCCACAATGATTTAGAAATCTCCACAGTTAGTTAGTATTCACGTGTTCTAACTGTGTTGGACAATCCTACTGACTGCGCCAATTTTATATTCACTTTGATTCAATTCACTTTTTAAAAAAATTATTTATTTAGAAACATACAAAATTAAAATTGAACAATTAAAGTACTTGAATAACTTAATAGTATAAATGATATTATTTGAATGACAACACGAGAACGTTTCCAGTTGCTTTTATAACATTGACAAAAGTGCTGATGCAAGTCAGCGTTTTTACTGGTTAAACGGACTCGTGTAGGTTTCCGGGAAGTTGTTTGCATATAATTCAAGATGTAATTTGATATCCCTGAGAAGTCACGTACGCTTTAAATTCCGTTGACTTCTCGACTGTGTGAACTAAGTGCTGATATATTTTGCATATAACATATATATATATATATATATATATATATATATATATATATATTGTTACAGATTAAATAATAAATCAAATAATATATGGTTCAGTAATTAAAATTTAACTACATAGAGTGACTACCAAATATGAAATTCAGGAATTTCATTATATCACAGACGTAATTTTGTAATACTTACAATTTATTGCCAAATTTCAGCGAAAAGTTCCTTTTCAATAATAAGAATCTTCAACCATTTTCTGTTGATAATAGTTATTAAAACACTTCTTCATATCAAAATTATCATAGGCGAAAAGCAGAAAATCAATATTAATATAAAATACTAATAAATAAGAGCTAATGTGATGAATAGTGTAGCATATCAAAGTTTTGCAAAAATATAACTTACCAAGGATGTATAGGTTAATAAATTAAAGCAAACAACATTTATTATAGAATATATATGAAAATAGGAAAGTGTATGAATAAATAAGCATAGTAAGAACATTCTAATGACTGACTCAAACTCTAAAGCTATATTGAACATCAAATTTTGTATAAATCTAAAATTAACAGGATATGAAAGCGTTAGGAAAATGATGAAATAGGGTTAAGAAGTTAAGCTAAACCAAAAGCAATTCAGAAGATATTTACTGGGTTTGATTTTTTGGATAAAAAAGTATCTTGTGTAAAAATTTGATTATGACTTATTTATAAAATAGAAAGGTTTAGGAAGGACAAAATAGTATAAAAATATGAAGAAAGATTAGATGCTCAAACTGCAATACACGAAATAGCAAAGTGAATTGTTCGAATTTTATAAAAAAAAAACAATTTTTTAAAACATTAACCTTGAAATTTTGAAGACAGATTTCTAGCTAAATATTGAATAGTAAGAGAAATGCAATATAGCATTAAGTTCAGCTTTTCTTGTAGATTAAAATGATATAAAATACATTAATAAATTAATTTCATTACACTATGTTTTGTCAAATTGTAAAACAGAAAAAATCTTCTTTATTTTCGTCTCTAGCTTTTATTTTCTGTATATTTTACCTACCATAAGTTTTGACAGTAGCCATTCCATTTTCATCAGTGTAACAGTGCACATTCTTAAATTTCCTAAAAACAGTCAAGTGATTTGTGAAATTAGCAAAACTTCCAACAAACTTTGTTAATATGGCGACCATTTAAAACGAAACGAAGTGAAATTTGATAGTGGCCGCCTCTAGTGATAGATATAATTCGGACAAATCGATTTCTATTGATATGAGGAATATCCAAAAAAAAATTAATCAATCAATTTTCATCAAATAAATGAATGCCAGATCTGGTGGTAAATCAATATAAAATGAAAAATAGTATCACGTCTTGTAAGCAGAGCCAATAATTGAAATGGAAAACACGCTGAGAGAAGCGTAACATTGTAGCCGGACTTAAAAACTAGGTGTTTGCGAAAAAACAGTATTAAGTAAAGTAAAAACTTTGGGTTCTGGGCTTTATATGGTATTTTATATACATATATGTTGATTTGCATTTTTTATTATTAGTATTAAGTTTTGTATATTGAAAGTTAAATAAGTAATTTGACTTTTCTAACTCCGCATTTCGTCAGATAATAATGGTTTCTATGGTAGATATTGATAAAGTTCATCTATAAAAGTTAATAAATAATTTAGTTGAGTGTTCATTAAAAAAATCACTTGCTGTTGTTTATTAATTTGTTTCTAAATTTTTAAAATGTCACGGATGGAGACATGTGAGGTATTTTGTATTCGGGAATAAATTCGATTATACTTATACTTGATTTTATATAGTTTGTTTTTTAGTGTACAGTTTATGCAAAATGTTATAGTCTTGTATACAAATGTGAAAATCTTGAAGTTTAAGAGAGCAAATTACAATCAGTTTATATGCTTAAAATTGCCGTAATAAGAACTGACCCTTATCTTAACAAGCTTGTTCTATAATTCTCGGACAAAACTTCTTTAAGATTTATTATCGAGTTTCTTTCACACTTAAGACGAGCAGAATATCAAGTTTTGAAAATAAAAAAATTGTAGATCTCTTAACTTTTCCCATCTCGCCAATTCCTATTTGCTGCCAAACTCTAATACAACTTTAATCCAAGTTCTGGCACTAGTCTGTCCGTTTTATTATTCATGTTAATAAATGTAATATAATTTAAAACGTGTATATGGAATAGAATTATAGCGACTATTGAGATTTAATTAAAAATACCAGTGAACTATTGCATTTCCAAATATGGCCACAGATCTTTGTAAAAAAAATCCACGGTGATTCAAAGGTTTTTCTTGAAGATGGTACACCGCATAACACAAAAAAGGTTTATTCGGCAATGCATAAATATAAGTGTAAAGGTGTATTTGTGTATTTCCCATAACGGTAGAATACTATTAGCATGTGATCGAGTTGGCATTACTTTTAAAATGCTTTTTTCAAGTAAATTATATTACATTTGAGGGTAATTCAGATATTAAGGTTAATTTTGTGTGGAGTAGATGTTTAGTTTTATGAGGACTGGTAAACGAGCCGAGTTCGCACATATGCTTGGCTTTGTCGTCAGTACCTATTGTATGATCTGTGGTCAATAGAGACAGAGTACATCGATGATCGGCCAGGAGGTACATTCGTCTGTTGTGCAACAGATTATCTTAAAATATTTAACCAGTGAAGGCGTTAAACCCTTGGAAATTTTCACTCTTTTGAAGGCACTGTTTGGAGATAGTACACTGTGTGAGAATCGTATATATATATCAGTGAGAAAATTTTAAAGGTAGACGCCCAAAGACAAGCATTACTGCTGACAATACCAGTATCGTTCGAGAGCTTATTGAACGTGATAGCCGATTAACCGTGGATGAAATTTTCTCAGAATTAGGTGTCAGATATTTATTATTATATATTAGTGCTCGCGTGGTTGCGAGGTTGTTGACTGGAAACCTAAAGCAGGAGGCCCCTGATAGGGTTCTGAATCAATTTCAGCGAGAAAGAACTGCCTTGTTAAAGCGCATAGTCTAAAATGAACAGTAAGGGGTGGCGAAGAAAGAAATAGACCAAAACTCGACCTTTAGTTGGAAAAGTCCTTGCAACGATTTTTTTTACTGTGAGGAAATTTTACTGATCAATTTTCTACATGAGCAACGTACAGTGAATGTGGATTACTACCGATACTGAAAATGTTTATCCATTATGATGGTGTTTGCAAAATTAAGAAGATCATTGGTCGCTTGGAATGGGTTTGCTTTTAGACATAATTGAATTTATAGTTGTTCCCTTATTTAATTTTCTAGATAAATAAAATGATTGTAAAATATAGAATGTGATGCCATATCTATATATCTTTTATTCTTCAAAATATTTGTTATGCTCTTTTAACGGGCCGTTGATACTTCTGTCACTTTGTGCAACGTAAATCAAAAGGTTGCAGTCTGTGACTAATAGTGTTCAACGAATATAAATAAGGAAATTCACTTTTTCATTTCGATATGTGTCCGATAAAATCTTCATGTTTCTCATATTAATATTATATTAGTGTAAAAATCAATAATAAATTGCATAATATAACCATAGAAATAAAACTTGGTATATTTAACAGTAAAAATCCCAAATACTATATGTACATTGCATACAGAACCAATTATTTAGCGTAATTAACAATTTTGGTATTCATCAAGATGTCTTGATGTCAAATTAGCTCAAAAGCGATATTTGTTTTTGGCAAAAGTAATATATCTGGTCCTGAAATGCTCCTAAAATTTCGAACTGCTGTTATGACATTAAACTCAAAATTAATAATTCTATCTCTAAGGATAAGAAATGTTTAATAGCACAACACTTCACAAAAATTGTAAGTTAATTCTTGCAAACAGTTCACACCAAATAAGTTCCTTTAGGGAATAAAGTTAATTTAGACTATAAATTTTACAGGTCGAGAAGGTCTGGAAACTTCCATATTAGGCTTGGAATTCGTCGCTCGACACAAGCACTTCAAACGTGGCAACATGAAACTCAAATGTTTAGCTACCATCGCCACAGTTTACCTGGTCAGCAACGAGGAGAGCGTTGAGGGTGAAAAACCGCAGAAAGCGTCGGTATTGGAGAGTCGTGGAACAGTGGCACCAGTGTCGGGATCAAGAGCGGATAGGGTGCAAGGTAAGAGGATGCACGGCTGTTTGATAATTTAATATTTACTCAATCCTAATGACCTCATTGTTATTTGATGCCTGTGTTGTAGCGTCATTCGTTACCTGCGATAGGATCTACACAAAGAAATAAAAAGTAACACTTGAAGCATTTAACATAATAATTTTCAGTAGTTTTTACCCACTTCAGGAAAACAAGGTACAATATTGGACGCTAATTTTTTTTTACACAAATTAATCGATTTTTTCTAAATCGGCTTGATAAAAAAACTACAGCTAAGGCATCAGACACTTTTAAGATCACAAAAGTTAATAGCAAATCGTATAGGTTACCACTTGAGTAATGGTTTAAATGTTATAATTGGCACAACTGTCATTGAAACTACATACAATTCAACTCTTTAAACAATAAAACCCTGAAATATTGATTATATATGCTTATGTTGTCGAAACATATGATGCGATAAGATTAAGATTAGGATCAGGATTGATATTGTCGGTAAAGCAGTTTTTGCAGAATTGGAATTTAAATAATTTAGAGAGATATCAAAGATATTTTGAATACTCATAAAATACACGTCATTCTGTATAATTGGGATATCCGTTACGCTGGTATGTCGCTATCCATAGAATGCATTTTTTAAATATTTCTCTCCATTATTTAAACTGCATTTTTTTTCTTATTAGATTATTATTATTATATCATATCATCATATATCATCTTGTACTTAATTTAACATCATAACGTCTCATTCTGACTGGGAATAAGGTTCCAGCTTTTGCTAGGAAAAAAAAGATGTTTATTGGACAAATGCTGTTGTGTCAGTTGGTCTGACTTTCCTCTGTGAATAGTGCTCCAACCTGACCGAATAGATGTTCATTATGACAATTTTTCGATTTCCTACAACTTTTTTGTTAACCACATGACAATCGTTTCATTGCGTTATATAATATAAGAAAAAACTTATGCAAGTTAGCCATTTAAATTGTTACTGAAGTGATAGCGAATTTTTGTAAAATTTTTGTCTTAATGGGCCCTCAATTTTGTTCTTTTGATTGATGTATTATATTACAACTATATCTAATACACATTTACACTTATTACCTGATTTTTCCAATCAGAGTTGGCTCAGGTTCATTCATATAGTTGCTATTAGCTATGATCATGGCACTGTATCCGTGATGCATATCCGCATTTGCATACTTCAGAAAAGAAGGTTGTATATTCAACGCACATGATTAGATATTTATGTACAATCACCGATTTGCTAAGGCGGGCTTTTTAATTTGGGTGGAATAAACTGAATTGTATTGATGTAGATCCTGAAGTGGTCCCTTATGTTTTTCATATACGCGAAGTATTTCATTTCCTCGTAAATAATCTTATTTAAACGTCAGTATATATCTGTACTCTATTCTGGGACGGTGTTATTTCTAGAAGATAACCACTGAGTGTTAGTAAAAATGTTAGCCATAAAACAACTGTTTTTTTTTTGTAAGACGCTCAATTCTTATCTGAAAGAATTAATAAACCTAATATTCGATTGATGTCCAGCAAACAATCTAGGCTATATCAATGGAATCTTTTGCCCTCCAAAATTTGTCGGCTCCAAAATAGACGAAAACTCCTGGTTCGAAACGGCTGTTATACGTTGAATGATATAGTTCTAAATATGTGGATATATATCTGTATATATATTTACTTTTGTGTTTTTATATAAAACACTCGAACCATCTGTCAAGAGTATGGTATATGTTATAGCATAGTATGCCTTCATATACTTAAATTACTCACTAGACGGTAGATGTCACCGACATCTATTAGGTTCAATACACTGGCTGTTGTCTTACTGATGTGTATTACATCCAAGCATTTCACTTTAGAACTTGTCATTCAAGGAAGCGTATCTGACGAGAACTCCTGGTTCGAAACGGCTGTTATAGGTTGAATGATATAGTTCTAAATATGTGGATATATATCTGTATATATATTTACTTTTGTGTTTTTATATAAAACACTCGAACCATCGGTCAAGAGTATGGTATATGTTATAGCATAGTAAGCCTTCATATACTTAAATTACTCACTAGACGGTAGATGTCACCGACATCTATTAGGTTCAATACACTGACTACAAATTCTTTTCCGAAAAGAATTATAAACCCTTATTAAGATTTCTTCAGTGATAGTTCCGAGAACATTCCTTATTTCTCATTGGTCTCAGCGGTCGTTGGTTGATCAGTATATACTTTTTGTTTAACATATCCCCACATAAAAAAATCAAGGCGAGTTATGTCCGGGGATGTCCGAATGTTTTAGCCCATCCCTACTCATCCAGTTTTGATAGTATACTTCATTAAGCCATGCAGTCACAACACGGGCACGGTGAGAATGAGGCTCATTTTTTAATAGTTTAGATAAATAGTTATCTAAGAACTCTATGTACCTGAAGGAATTCAAAATACCGTCAAAGAAAAATGACTGCCGAATATTTCTGCCTATCCATTCTGCTGATCTCTCCTGACTATGTACGTAAAAAAGGTGTGGGTTTTGTTCCGAATGATAATGAATTTTCTGCGTGTTCACACGAGTAAAACTATACTCCTCGGCAATTAAGATTTAATTCAAAATTCAAACTCTCATTGAATTGTTGCTCTACCCAATTGCATTTTTTTTTGTTTTGAAAGTTGACCTCTTCAAGCTCTTGGTATGACTGGACATGATAAAGATGCAGTTTCAAGGTTCTACTTGGGCTAAAATCTCTGGGGATTTTCTCTTAAGGCATCGAAAATCCTGAATTTTGTATCTTCAGTTATCACTGATTTTGTCATTTCCTGTTTTTGAGAGTAGCAAACACATCCTGTAGCACTAAATCTTTCCAAAATATTTTTAAGACTCTTACCTTGGATAACGCTCACGATCAAGATATCTTTCTTTGTTTGTACGTTCGACTTGCCAATAACGGATTTTTAAAGTATTGTCTGAAAACCATATAAATAATTTTGTTTTGAAAATTGGCCATTTTGAGTAACATAATTCTTAAATTACGTTCATTCTTAAATGGAAATCAAAAATATCGTAGAGAATAATTAAAATTATTGTCAAAGTTGGCAGAATTTCACAATTTGTTTTCCATAGCCAACTTTAATTCTGAGCGTTGGGAAAAACTACATAGTAGTATGGAATTGTGGATTAAAAAGAACTTATTCGAAATAGATATAGATAATCTATTTTAACATTGGAAAGGTAATGAAATTTCACATTAAATGCCAAAAAAATTAAACTCCACGCCTGCTAATGTCAAAAATATTTTATAAATTATAAGAAAACACAAAAACATTAATCATTTTGATTTTTTGGTTTTTGAAGAAACTGTTAGAATCAGATACACATAACTTTATATCGGAGGAAAGGAAATTATATAATATAAGATAACGTAAATAAAAGTTCCATTTGGAAAAAATCAATTTATTCATATTTAAACTTTTCAAAATTGTAGTGATGCTATCTGACACAATACAAAGAGTTCATCATTGTTTTTTGTCTTTTGGGAGTTTTGAGAGTGGTAAATAGTTGCGATAAGTAAACTCGTCTATGATTCCAGATAGGATTAATATTCACATGTTTTGCATTTTAGGCCACATGTTTGATGAACAAAGTAAAATTGAGAGGGGGAAGGGAACCAAATGTGTAAGAATATATATAAAATGTAATTTTAATATGAATCTCCCTGTACATGTCCCACAATTCCGTTGAAAGTATTTTTAGTTTGTATCACTCACTACTCGTCACCCTCCCCTGGTGTCAAATTTTTGAAGCGAAAGAAGCTTCTTAACGGAGGCCCACACTTACACATATGAAAATAAATAAGAAAGGGAATAAAATGCATAACTTTAAATTTCATTTGTTTCGACACGAAACGACACGCCACGACCGACTGACACCACACACTGCTTCGATCTTGAAACACCTAGGACTTCACACGAGACGAGAGTAGACGAGAGTATCAAAAATCTCGTCTCGGTCTCGTCAATTCCTAAAAAAATTAGTCTCGTTCTCGTCTCGTCACCAGTTGTCTCGTCTCGTCTCGTTGCCAGTTGTCTCATTTCGTCTCGTTTAACTTTATATAATGATAATAAATATTATATAAACGTTATTATACTAAACTATTTTAAGAAGTGCGTAAATGTTTTTATTTTACAAACTCTTAATTTTATCTTTTAAATTACTCGATGACCGAGAATTTAAACATAATAACGCTTGCCTCACATCATGTTTCAATGGTGTAACTGTTTTTGTCAATTTTCTATTATATATACTTCCACAGATGTGCACAATAATTGTTCACATCTTTCCTACAAGAAAAAACAAATACAGACAAAATTTTCATAACATCGGTATTTAGAGGCGATAAAAGTTGTCCCTTAAGTATTGAATTTTTATGGGATCAATCGTATACAAGAATAGTTTATTATTCTGCTGAAAATCAGCGTATGTGCCAGATAGAAAATTTCGAGCCCAAGAAACCCTTATAATAGTATATACGTTTATGACTCTCTAGTTTAATATATACATATATACTCAACGGAGAGTAAGGTAACCCAACGAAGGGTTAAAAAAAATCACTAAAACGGAAAATATAAAAATCTGCCAGGATAAATCTTTATGATAAGAGATACGTCACTATAAGAAGCGGTAACAAGTTAAAGTAAAGATGTGAAAAATCATGATTGGTTATTGAGTCTTTTTTAAATTTACAATCAAATATTTTATAGATGGTTACCAGATTTTCTATATTGTAAAATATATGGTTTCCTATGCAGACCTTTTCTAAATTTTCGAAAAACCGAGAGAAAAATCTCGTTCTCCTGTGAATCCCTAGTCATACGAGACGAGAAAACTCGTGCTCTCGTATGAAGCTCTAGAAATACATCCAATTCAGTCCTCTGAGTAAAAAACAGGAACCAGGTAATATATTAAGAGTATCTTCAATATAACCATCTAAGTAATATAGAGAAACTGCACAAAATTTGCTTTCGTTCTAACAAACACTCCAATTCACTCTTTGTGATATATTCAAATTTAAAAGAATACCACACAAAAAGGCAACTTGGCATTAAATTTTCATAGTGTCACGAAATTTACCTAAGCCGGCCCTGGCTTCATTCCGATAAGTCATCAATTGCTGGGCTTAAAAACAAGAACTGGAACATTTTAATGCTGACCAAAAAAGTTAATCTCGAAATCGCTCGGCAGCTGAAAAGTTGACACTCGATTGTGCGAGAGAATTCGATGCTGATTTTAAAAGGAGCGGCCCATTATCGCAGTAGTTAGTTAGACGGCGAAGAGCTTATGTTGTGTTATTATTGTGATATTCGAACCAGCTGTTGTGTATATTTGATGCAAATAGAAGTTCTAGAAAGTAGTAGTGAATATTAATTTTTAAATTTTAATTGAACCCACGGAGTTTACAACAATATTATCAACGAATATAGATTCACAAAGGAATACACACATTAAGCAAACCATGTCCTTTGTTTACATCATTTTGTTGTCGTAATAAACAAAGTACGTTTACCACTCACTAGAGGCGCACTGATGTATTACATACAGCCGGAACTTTTATATCCTCGAAAGAATATAATTGAATTAAAAGATAAGTGGTCAAGAGCAGTAAAGCCCATCCAAAGTTCTCGGGTTCGAGACGAGAACAATTATACCTGTTTTTAATATCTTGTCATTAATAATTTATTTTCTGTACTATTTTTAGTTCACATAAAATAAGTAAAACTCATTTTAATATTACATAGAATACCGTTGAATATATAGGTATATAATTTATTGTTTGGTATACATGTTACGTGTTACTAATGATGTTAACTAAGAACAAAATAAACTTGTTTTTGACATCTTAACTTCTAATAGTTATTCAGATGAACAAAACTATTTAAAACATTTACTCAATATCTAAACCTATGTTTCTTTGCGGATATATTTAAATTAATAATTAAATTAGGATTAATACTTGAGTCGTAACAAAATACTGGTGATACACTTGATATTTATATCCATTACTAAGAGTGACAAAACGAAAGAAAAAAAGAGATAGTGAGATAACGAGAGATGGGAAGAATAATTCGTAAGAAGCTTTCGCTTCCATCGTTCAGTCTCAAATGACTGCTGCCCTTTGTTAAATTGTTGACGTCTATGCATATCACTATATCCTAATATGATTTAAATATCAATTCATTCTTTTCCAGGTAAACGATCCATTGTGACTTTCAATAAAGTCCAACAATAATAGTTGATTGAAACTTCAAAGACGTTATTGTTGTAGTCATAGCCACCTGAATGCATTATTTTAACTTAGGCGGATATAACGTAATTTTAGCCATAACTCAGAAATTATAGCTTTTACGTATAAGCAGCATTACATACAGAATATTCAGTATCTTTTAAGGATTTCAAACGGCAGCATTACATAAACCTAACATATCAAAATTTATTAAAATTGAGCAAGACGTCTCAGTAGTTGATACCTAAAATTTACTTTATATTTTAAACACTGAATAACAAAATAAATAGTTCAGAAATTTTCACAAAATTTTTTATGTGGAAATTATGTGGAACTATTTAGTTTGATACTTAGTGTAGGATGTATTTTCATCAAGTATCGGCCTCAAAGATTTAATACTCATATTTTAAAACTGGCGCATCCCCCATTTTTATACCATTTTATAATTTATCATTTTTAACCGACTTCCAAAAAGGAGGAGGTTATAAATTCGTCACGTTTTTTTTGTTTTTTTTTGTATGTATGTTACCTGATTTCTTCTCCTGTGGTGAACCGTTTGAATGAATATGATCTTGTTTAATAGAGTTTATATCCGTATTGGTGAAACTTCAAATTTTGGAATTTTTGGTAAAGTGATGAAATTTGTGGATGAACACATGCGTGCATGGAAATCGACCAACATCCCTAACATATTGGTCGATTTTTCGAAAACTCCTTATGGATGTGTATATTTTTTTAATGTTTAACCTATTAAGGAAGATCCCTGGGTGATCTCATATACTTTTCTGCGACGTACAACTTGCAGTTTTGCAGAAAATCGCCGAAAATTCCAAAATTATTCTCCAAAATTTCATGACATAGCGGACATTTCCTCATATATATTTTAATTCCAACGTAATAGTGCGTGAATTTTAGGCACTGGAAGTTTCAACTACGAATTTGAAAATTTTCTATGTACATCTCAAGCATATAGGTAGTAAAGTATAGTATCTTCGGCTCCTTAAATCAATGGGTACCAAGCTCATTTTGTTTGTATACCAGACAAATCCCTATTTAAATACAAATTTTTCCATTTTGCGAAGACGGTGCTTTTGATTGTCACATTCTCCCGGCCTAATAGAAAATTCAGTGACAACACATGTGAAACTTTAAACTGCTATTTGGTGCGTTTATACACAAGGTGTTTAGTTATTGCAAACAAAATCACAAAGTGACAGAAGGATATATGATGATTGAAATATAGGACGGAGTAGAATGATAGTTGTCCATAGGCAGCCGTATATACACGATGGTTGGAATATAGGGTGGAGTGGACGTTTGGTGGAATAAAAATGTTGAAAAAATGTGAAGTTAAAGTTATATAGGGTGATTAAAAAATTGTTATATTATGTGGACGTAAACAAAGGATTGTGCCAAGCAACAATCAAGTTTGATGAAGTAGTAGATAAGTACGCAATGAAGGATTTTAGATTTACTTGGCACCGACTTCAAAAATATACTAGATTGGTAGGTAATTAATTTGTACAGAATGAGCTCCTTTTAATGTTTACATTTTTTACTTCCTGGATAGGTACCTAATAACATTGAATGTGTTATTTATTTGCTAGAGTTGTATTTTGTTATAATTATTTTTAGCTTTTTAGTTATCGGGTAATCGGTTATACTTTTTTAAAAAATGTTTTTATATTGATAATTAATTTACCAGTCATAAATCTTTATTTGAAGAATCATATGTTCAGATATATGACACTAAATATCTTCCATATAAGAGTATAAAAAATTTGGTGGATTCACCGGTATTAACTAAAATTTAAAGAATCATTAATAACATTAGCCGATGGGCTCCATGATACGACATTATTGTATTGTAATCCCAACTACTTATACCTCCAAACTTTCACTTCAATAGGACAATTAATAATAGGTTTAAATTGACTTCCAAGATTCCGTTGAATGTTGACAATTAGAAATAGGTTAAAATTGACTCTGAAGATTACCTTGAATGTGTCTTTTATTATATTTTTCCCTGACTTGAAGATGTTTGATTAATTTGAAAATTTGCACACGTAATAAGGACCCATGACAATGAAATAATTTTATGTTGTTGTCCTAATGTCCTAACCAAAATCATCAGGATAAAAGAATTTTAATAGCTATCCATTAACAGATTATTTAAGAAATTAAGGACCGATAACAAACAAAATAAGTTATTAAGTTGGACTCACATACTATGGGTTCCGTACCAGAGATTTGCTACAATGTAGGTAAATCAATGTATATACGT
This sequence comes from Octodonta nipae, assembly GCA_034190945.1. Lineage (NCBI taxonomy): Eukaryota > Metazoa > Arthropoda > Insecta > Coleoptera > Chrysomelidae > Octodonta > Octodonta nipae. The sequence continues at coordinate 101,901,566 of CM067216.1, read as the reverse complement.
TTCTAATATTTCAGTTTCAGAGAAACATGTAATGAGTGAATTTTCTTATATTTTCCATAATATCATTTAAATTATGCGTTTTAATTTTTTTTTAATACACTTTTACTTCTCACAACGAGCCCTCAGAGTAGTTTGCTGATGTAGTAGGTATTGATTCAAATTTAATAATAATATATAACTTTTTAACAAATTCCCTTTAATAATATGAATAGAATATATACTTATATTCCTCATAATAAGCCATTTCACTTGGAATATTACATGGTGCGTTAGAAGACATTTAAAAAAAATTTCATTTATTTCTGTAATTTTGCCTCCAAACTTAATATAAGAGTTTTCTCATTATTTTTATTGTAAAGTTTAAGTGAGGCGTTATATTTCAAACTTATTTTCAAAATGTGAGGTTATATAGTTTCTGAGAATAAGTCGATTTTATATACTTTTGTTAATATCTTTTAAACAAATTATTTTAAAAATATGAAAATTACTTCATTTTATATAGGTAATACATTGTTTTCTAAATGTTATTTGTGGCATGTTCTTGATTATTTTTATGTTAATACATTATGGCATTGAAAAAAGTTTTTTTTTATTTTCCGTTTAATCTATAAGTTGACTCCCAAAATTAACAATAGGGTGTTTTCCTTATTTTTCCTGTTAAGTTCAACTAAAGCACAATACCTCTAGTTTTTTTTTTTAATTTTAGGTCTTATAGTTTCGAAAATAAAGGTGGGATGGTTGATTTTTTAAATATATTTAACCGACTTCCAAAAAGGAAGTATGCAACCTTTTTTTATGTATGACGAGCAATTATTCAACAACGGCTTGGGCAATTTTGATGATTTAAGATTTCAGTGAATTTCAATGTACCTTCACTGTTTTCTCTAAAACCGCTCAAGAAATTTGAATATTATAAATTGTATTCTACAAAGATATGTTCCAGCTTGATTCCGTATATTTTTCTATAACGTAAAACATACCATTTTTCTGAAAATCGGAAAAATATGTGCGAAAAAACTGTAAACATCATGATAAATGTCAAATTTTCATTATACATATCTAGTTTAAATGTCATGATATGCCATGAAAGTATATCGTTCAGGGTGTTTGTAATAGTTTTCATTTTAATTCGTTTGAAGTAAGTTTCTTTTAGAGACGACGTTAAGTTAGGGGGCTTATAGTCGCGTGAAATGGCAGAAAATATTCCGTTAGGTTATCGATAGGAGAATTCGTTATATCGGCGAATTCCTCTATATGGTATACGGTGCGTGCTTGCATGTGACATTGGGTCTTCCATAAGCAGTTGTATACATTGGATGGTCGAAATATAAGTTGGAATTGAATTAGTTATACAGGGTGGTACTAAAAATATTGTTTTGGATGGCAACATAAGTAGTTCCGTATACAAGGTGGTGGAAATAAAAGTGGAACAATAGTATAGTTATACAGAGTGGATATTTGCGTTATAGGACGGAGAATAATAATTGCAGTTATACAAAAGGCTTTAAAAATTGCCAGAAATAGTTCAATGTACATGATTGAAATATAAGGTGGAGTAGAATTACAGTTAGAAAAGGTAATATAGTTTGGAACATAAGCAGCTGCTTATACAAAGTGTTTGAAGTAAGGGTGGGGTAAAATTATTGTTATTCAGGGTGTATCAAAAATTTGGTATACAAGCATAAGCAGTTAGGATTTTTGAATTATAGGACGTAGGACGGGGTATAATTATAGACATGGGTTCAAAAACTGCCATATACCGGGTGGTTGAAATAAATCGTAGATAAAATTATAGTCATAAAATGTGGTTCAAAAAGGTGAATTTTGTTATATAGGGTAGACCATAAGCATTTGCATAAGTGGAATATGTGACATATGGGGCGAAGTAAAATCATTGGTATACAGGAATAATTTAAACAAAAGAAAAATTTAAAGTGTGAATAGTGTGGAGAGGATTTATACTGTAATGTTTTTGTTTTCACACTCGGGTTCAGTTCAGTTCTTGGATTTATTTAAAAACACAGTCCAACTCACTCTAATTTATTTCCACTATTTCTACACAACTATTTACAATTTATTCTACTTAAGTATTCAATACGACCGACGAAAACTGAATGCCTCCTATTGCCAGCTGTTTCTTATTTATATATTTATCTTGGAATTGTCTGGTACGTCCACGAACCATCGGGAAACTCTATCATGTTCTGGAAGCTTTAAGGAAATTCCCAGTAACGGCAGCGGCCGGCTTGTTGAGAGATGAAACATTTCGCATTCCCAGAAGAGTCGGAATAACGTCCCTTCCACGAATTGTTTGATGGCCGATTGCACCAGCTGTCGGATAATTTCTCGTAACATTGCCCCCTCCTTAAGACCATTTCGTTCCGGAATGTCCTAGAATCCTTCCTGGTGTGACGATATTTGCAGGACTCTCCATTTCGACAACAGGAAGTTTGGTGGAAGTAACAGTCAACGGTCTTCGAAATTGGGCTGCGAATATTGATACAGCATATCAGGGTGTTGATGCCACTGAATCGAAAGATTGTTTCCATCATACTTCTCACCACCCTCCAATTCAGTCCATCCAACCCACAGGCTATCTTTGGGACCGCCAATTTCGTCAGATTCTTCTCCATCATTACATTCCTCAAATCTACCAGAGTCTTCCAAAGATCGCTATATGTTGGCTTGTCTTGCGAGAATGTTTTCGTTACCAAATAAAAAATGTCTTTGGTACCCACTGGTTGTTGTATCTTCGAGATGAAGGACCTTCCCTACCACTGGATCTTGCTCCCGTAGCTTCTGAAACTGGCCGTACTTTTTGGCAAACACCTTGGCTATTCCTCTGGACAGCCGGAGATCTCGAGCCACACAATGAGCCAGGGCATATTCTATGGGCACCTCAAACAGGTCTCGCGGTTCCTCTGTGGTCACGTCGTGCTGCACTTTCTGTCCATTAGAGTACAGTGCCATAAACTGTGCGGAGGTCATCTCATCATCGGGTGGTTGGATGCTGCGGACTTGGACTTGGTCAACCTCGCCATCATGACTTCCGGCATAAGGGGCTAACCTGTTGAAATGTACCACCTTTGGCTTTCCTCGAGGCATCTTGCTTATTCGGTAGACAACATCGTTGATTTTCTTCACGATTTGGTATGGCCCCTCCCAAGATCTCTGTAGCTTGGGCGAATATCCACGACGACGTTGCGGGTTATACAACCAAACAAGATCATCAACTTGGAACTCTCCGCTCTCGGACTTGATGTCGTAGGTTTCCTTCATTCGGGCACTGGCATTCTCGATATTTGACCGGACTCGTTCATGGATGTCGTTCATTTTTTGACGTAGCTGGCTGACATAGTCTTCACCTGCGATCTCTTCTCCTGGGTACATCCAAACCTCAAGTCGCATGGTAGTCGTAACTCTCGTCCCACAATAACGCTTGCCGGGGTCCGACCCGTGTACTCGTGCACAGACGAACGATATGCCATTAGAAACAAGTACAGATACTGGTCCCAGTCTCTTTGGTGGTCAGAGACTACCTTTGACAAATGGCGGTTAATGGTTCTATTCATCCGTTCTACCATCTCATCTGATTGGGGGTGTAATGCTGTCGTCCGTGTTTTATTGATCTTCAGAAGTTTGCAGACATCTTGGAAAAGAGTAGACTCGAAATTTCTACCTTGGTCTGAGTGCAACTCCAAGGGTACACCAAAACGACTAATCCATTCCTTGACAAGGACATCAGCAACGGTGAAGGCTTCTTGATTCGGCAAGGCTTACGCTTCGGCCCATTTACTAAAATAGTCCATAACCACCACAATGTATTTATTTCCACAGTCGGATCCAGGAAATGGACCGGCAACATCAATGGCTACTCTTTCGAATAAACTGCCAACGTTATCTTGCTTCATAGGAGCTTTTGGACGCTTCTGAGGCCCATTACTTGCTGCACAAACTGTACATTTCCGGCACCAATCCTTAACATCTGCTTGGCAGTTCACCCAATAGAATCGTTCTCTTAACTTCCCCAGGGTTTTCGTCACTCCTAGGTGTCCTCTAGTTGTACCATCATGTAGCTCTCGCAAAACCTCTTGTCTCCTATGTCTGGGAACTACAATCTGTTTTCTGTCGTTTCCCCCTTCTGGAGTCTCCAGGACGCGCTTCAGAAGTCCATTCTCCAGGATGAGGGAGTTCCACTGAGCCCAGTACGACTTGTGTCGTGCTCCTTCGAGGCCAATTTTCGAATGCACTACTTCTGGACTGTTTCTGCTTTCGGTCTTTGGTGGAGTCTCTCCCCTTTGTATTGTGACTACCTGTTCTCTTATTTTGCTGATCTCACCCTCCATTATCTGTTTTAGGTCTTCTATCCGCGTTTCATTTTCGACTATTGTTTGCTTTAGCTCCTCCATTTGAGTATCATTCTCGGATATTTTCTCTTCCAGCATTGCTGAATTTTCCTGTACCATGCTTTTCAAGTTTTCTTCTAGGGATTGCGCATTTTCATGTAATTTTTGTAGCTTATCTTCTAAAGACTTCGAATTTTCTAGCAGTTTGCCTTCTATCGCTTTAGAATTTTCTTGTAATCTTTCTACCAATTTGTCTTCTAGGGATTCAGAATTTTCTTGTAATGTTTGTAGCTTATCTTCCAGGGTCTTAGAATTTTCTAGCAATTTATCTTCTAAGGCCTCTTTCAAGTTTTTAGAATTTTCTTCCATTTGTTTTAAAAGCATACTCATGTCCCCATTACGAGAAATTTCAAACAAATACGTATCGGGATCGTTACTTTCTTTTATTAGGGCATCTCGTAGTCGTTGTATTAATTCACTTTTCCTCCCACTAATTTCTAGATCCCTTTCCTCAAGTTCTTTTTTTAAGTCCGCCACTTTCAATTGGTCCAAACTCACTGTTTTATACATTGTTAGTTTATTTATTTTCCACTTCTAAAAGTTCCACAAATTTACTTCACACCTAACACAACTGTAATGTTTTTGTTTTCACACTCGGGTTCAGTTCAGTTCTTGGATTTATTTAAAAACACAGTCCAACTCACTCTAATTTATTTCCACTACTTCTACACAACTATTTACAATTTATATTTACTTAAGTATTCAATACGACCGACGAAAACTGAATGCCTCCTATCGCCAGCTGTTTCTTATTTATATATTTATCTTGGAATTGTCTGGTACGTCCACGAACCATCTGGAAACTCTATCATGTTCTGGAACCTTTAAGGAAATTCCTAGTAACGGCAGCGGCCGGCTTGTTGAGAGACGAAACATTTCGCATTCCCAGAAGTGTCGTAATAACGTCCTTTCCAGGAATTGGTTGATGGCCGATTGCACCAGCTGTCGGATGATTTCTCGTAACAATACTTATACAGGGTAGTTTTAAAAATATCAGGACCGTTGTAATATTGTGTTGAGTTGAATTATAGTTCTAGAGGGTTATTCAGAAAATATATAAGTTATATAGGGGTGACCAATATATAGAAGCATATACAGTGTGGATGCAATATAGAGATTTAGAGATACATTTATAGAAAGTGGTTCAAATTATAAAACAAATAAAAAAGTTAAAATATATTTGGAAAATATAGACAAAGAATAAAAATTAGAGAGGGGAGAAAGATAGAGGGAGAAAGAGAGAGAGAGAGAGAGAGAGAGAGAGAGAGAGAGAGAGATAAGACTTCGCTAAAATTTTCAATTCAATTTTACCATAAATCAGATAAAAATGAAGCTATGTCTGAAATAGTGATTGATTGCAGAGGTTTTCTAAATGGTTTTTATTTTAAGTCAGCTGAAGTCGGTTCTTTTTTAAATATAAATTATTGTTAGAATCTTTCAAAAAATTTATTTTAAAAATATGAAAAAATACTTTATTTTTCGTAATAATGAGTTGATACATTACGTGATGGGTATGACACAATTTTAATTTTAAATTTTTCATTTAATTTTATAATTAGCCTCCCAGAATTAATATTAGAGAGTTTTGGTTATTTTTCTTGAAAATCTCTTTCATAATTTCAAGTATTATAGTTGCAGAATTTTTTTTCTATGTTTTTGGTAATATATTTCAAACTAACTAGCTGTGGCCCAGTGGTCGAAATTCGACCAATTGTGTCAATATGTCTGGCAGGTTAAGTAACCTGAAAATTTTATCGTGAAATTCTATCCTAGGACTTTAGGGAGAACAGCAATTACACGGAACGGATCCAGATTCGGAACCTCTGTGTGATAGTTTTCTCGAAAATCCTAGATGTCGGTCTTACATCTCGCTTCTACAAATAAGTAACGAAATTCAAGTTTTTTTTCAGATATAATTCATAGGACTTTATTTGTGTTCAAATTCGTAATTCTTAATTTAATATGACAACAATTCAACTGCTAATGGGCTACCCTACATATTTATTTTTTCTAACCTCCCTGTATAGCTATAATTGCACTCAATTCTCTAACATTTATTAAAATCCTCATTATAATATTTCCATCTCATTATATATTTCCACCACCCTGTATATGCAACTGCTCATGGACCACCCATTATATTTTTTAACATTTTTGAACCACCCGGTAAACCATTCTGCCTATGAGCCAGCGTATTTACTCTTTTTGTTTATGAAATTTTTAACTATCTTCTGTAACTATAATTCTTCGCTGACCTATATTTCAATTATCATATATATGGAACACTTCGTGGGCTACTCTTTAAATCATGTCCTTTTCTAACATTTTTTATCATCATCCTGTTTATCTATAATTCCTCTCACCCTATATTTCATCTTCCCTATATATACTACTGCTTATGGGTTACGAAATGTTGCATTTCCATTTCCGCCACCTTGTATATGCATCTCTGTATAATATTTTTTTGCACCATCCTGTATAACTGTAATTCTACTGCACCTTTTATTCCAAGAACGCTGTAAATTCAACCGCTAATGGGCTTCCCTATATAATTATTTTATTAGTTATAATTGCACTCTACTCTATATTTTAAACACCCTATATATGCAACTGCTTATGTGCCACCTACGAAAAAAATGATTTCTAACATATCTGGAATCGCCCTGTATAATTATAATATACAACGATTACTTTACCACAAAACACTAACAACGCTTACATGCCACTTCCAGAAGTACACTCTCTAAGTATATAACAGCATTGATCCTTCTATTTATAACTACTCAATGTTTTGAGTCTGGCGGCGGCGGCACATTCAGTTGTTTAACGTTGACATTATGGACGTAAATAATAAATTTTTATTATATTTTATTTAATGAATGAACCAATATTATAAATTAATATTAGCATTCTGCACTGAAGCTCGTCAGTAGCTACAAAACAAAAAAAAATGAAGAAAATCGGTTGAGAGACAGTGGAGAAAATGGTACCTCATCGTTTTGTCTTTGCCTATTTATATATAGATTATTGGTAAAATATAAAAAAATATATACTTCTGATTCTCATAAGGGGCATTTAATTTAATATATTACCTGATGTATTTAAAACACTTAATTTTTTTATTTTCCATATAATTTTGTAGTTTGCCCCCCAAAATCAATGTGTTTCTCCTTATTATTCCTGTAAAGTTTAGGTGAGGTCTTTTAGTTTCTCATATAAACGGGGGAAATGGGCATTTTTTATATTTTTGTTAATATCTTTTAAACTAATTATTTTTAATATATTAAAAACTTATATTTGTGTTTCCCAGAATGAGTCATTTCATTTGATTTTTTTTCTACATTTTATACTCAATAGTTTCGGAGACAATGTCGAATTTTGCAAATTTTCCCCCACAAGTAGTTCTAACATCAAAATTTCTTCATTTGCGGTATGTATTCCTAATCGAGTCACCAAGCTATACACTGATTCCCAATTTCAACTTTTTCCGTCCAGTAATTTTCGAAAAAAAATTGCTGTGATGTGAAAGGGTTTCCGTATATTGGGATATACGGAATCCTACAAATGACTAATCTATTCATGTAATAAAATCTTTCAGCGTAATGTTTACAGACTTTTAGATCCCAAGGTAATTAAGGACCCATGACAATTAATTTTGCAGAATAAATATTCACCATCCATAAACTGACAGTTGCCCGACATTATCCAAATAAAAACAGTAGTTAAAACACTCCCCAATAGCAAAACGAACTAAAAATTCTAAAATAACCAACTCAACATTATTACGTGATTTGTAAATTGTAAGTTTATAATACTGAATATTGTTATTATCAAAAAAAAGCGTGTGGTGCTTCTCATAATTTTTAACCACTTTATTTTTACAGCTGAACTAGTGTAATATTTATAACAATTGCTACCAAGGCCTCACACTTTATTACAACACAATTTTTTTGCGGACAATCTCATTATTTTTATTCGAATCATTACAAATCAATTAATAAATTAATTTCGTAGGCTTTTTATCACTCTAGAACAAAATCATATTAGTGAAACCTTATTTTTTATATGGAGTTCGATTTAGTATTACAGAGTTTTTTAGTTTTACCTGAACATCTGATAATTTATAGAAAAAGAAAAATAAACTAACATATAGAACGTAAGCTGACATGTTTGTTTTCTATTTGAAACACAGTTTTTAGCGCATCTCTATCAATTAATAGTCTAATATATCTTACCGGTAGTGGCATCGGGCGGTAGATATGACACTACCGGTGTATGACGTTTTGTATTATATTTTTTAAGGGATAACGTGTTCTCGTTAACAATGATGTTATGAAATTATTCCTACCTTTACCAAAAAACGGGACATCAGCTGTAAAGAAACATCCAGAACACCATATACATATATTGCCCCTAAAAAAATAGTATACTCTGAACGTTAGACATTTAAGTAAGCAAGTAGTGAATAATGTGAGGAGATTAACTACCTACTGTGCGATACGATTAGATGTAGAATATAGCCAGAAAAGACTGGTCAGAATTATCATCAAACATTATATTTATAAGATAATAAATATTAATATAACAGTTACATAAATGCATAAAACTGTTGTAGTATTAATCTTTACAGTGATCTAATATTACCATCATTCTCCTCAAGCAAAAATTATGTCAAATTACATTAATTTTAGAACATGGGGATGTTCTAAAATTATGTAATTTGACATAATTTTTGCTATTAAATAATAGGAAAGGATATGTATTCATACTATCATTAAACAAAAGTGAATGAAGTAATAAGTGTATTAATAAAAAAATGCAGGTATAATTTATAAAATATCTGATTCGAATACATTTGGCAACTAAAAAAATGTATAATGTTTTCAATAAAGAAAATGATATACATGTAATATATGTGTAGTCAATCTGTATCCCAATGATAACAGGGCTGTATTATGTCACAGCTGATATAAAAATATAAGTAGTGTACATAAAGTAATGAAATTAAAAATAATATTATTCATAGTTGTTTTCTGAATGATATTTGTGGAATATTATTCAATGCTTAAGTCACGAAAAATTGCTGTATATTCCAAACGTTTCGGGGTCTGGGTCAGACCCCGTTGTCAATGGTTAAGGAACTATGAATAAAGAAGGCACAGTTCTAAAATGTAAAACTGCTGACGCAACTAAGAGAATTTTATTTGTAATATACAGGGTAGCACAGAAACTTCTATAGATCATATAATCATAAAGTTCCTTTCACATTGGAAGGGGTGATCTTCAGAATTTTATGTTGCGCTCCTAACTGCGACTTTGTTATAAGATAGTGCATTCGCCAAAATGCGACCAAAAAATTTTGTTGATTCAGTGATCCCGTTAAAATCATAAAGGCATTCCAAGCAAAAACCTTATGAACTATTCCAATATTTCTTTGCTTCTTGCTTAATTATCGCCAACCAGGAACTATTGAATTCCATTGAGGTAGTAGCGATACAATCATTTTCATTTGTCAAAATTAAAGCAGACTCTCTTTAGTTTTCTTTTGGTGTTGTGATCTTCTTTGTGTAATATAACCGAATTTTGAAACTGTGTTTTATGACCAAGGTCCGAAGCATGTTCACAAATTTTAGATTTCTTAAACTGTCGTTTTCTTATGTAATTGTTGTGTTCGTTTATTCGAATATTTAGAGGTCCAGAAATTTCTCCAACATAGAATTTAATACATTCACAAGGGATTTTATAAATGCAATTTTTTGTATTTTGAGTTGTGTTTTTTATTTTGGTTTTTGATATAATTGATTTTAGTGTATTTCTTGTTTTAAATAATGTTTTAATATTATATCTGTTTCCCACTCTTCTTAGTCTTTCTGATAGACCCTGTATATATGGTATAGATATTGTATGAATGTGATTATTACTGATGTGCCCATTCGATTATTTCAGCAATCGATTAATCGATTATGTATATGACAGTAATCGATTCTCACTAAATAAAACTAGTGAAGTTTTAAACAGTCTTTATAATAAAAATAAATAAGTCATGAAATGGAGATTTATTTCAACAAGTAGTGTGAATAAAAAAAACTAAACATGAGTAGGTACTGAATACAAAGCAAAAAATTACAATTATTAATTCTGACACATTTATGCGTTTTTAAGCAGTGTCCAATTACGCCAGTAAATAGAGGTTTTTAGGTGACATAAAATTCAACCGCAAATTGCATATTCCATCACGTAAATAATAGTTTATAAGCTATTGCTTACATAATTTTAACAGCAAACTGGTAGGAGCAAATTAATTGAGACTTAAAGACCCCAAAAATATGGGGTATTTTCGTTTTTTTGCTTAAAGTGTGAAAAGTACTGATCTGTTGATAATGCCGCCAATTGAAATGTTATAGAGAATCAGAACAATTTTGGTAGCAGCATTTTTCATAAAGAAAAGCTGGAAATACCATTTTAAGTGAGTATTTTAATACATTCATAACATGGCTGGAATAACAGCTGGAACCTTTAATCTGCCTCCTAATAATAGCTTATAACGTTGAAATTAATAACGCTCAATATCAATATTGTCCCTTAGATAGAAATTGCAGAATTGAAATTTAAATAATTTGTAGAAATATTCAGCAGAATGCATTAACCACATTAGTTCGATAGGGATATGCTAAATATATTTTGAAAGCTCATAAAATCCACTTCACTTTCAATTTTGGCTTAAACGACTTATCCTTATTTCTCATCAGATGTCTTGACAGTGAAAAGAAGTAATTTAATAACAGTAAACAGTATTCAGATAACCATTAACTTAATAAATCAATGGACAAATAGTTTTGTAAATAAGAACTGATGAGAAAATATAATAATACAATTTACCATAATTTTCGTCTCGTGCTCAAGAAAATACTAGATCCGTCCATGAGCCTTAACAGCTATTGTCAATGCACCGCTAGCTGGCTGTGGCATTTCGTACATTTAATGCAATATTTACTACTATTTTAAACCAATTTCCCGGCCAATAAACCAATAATCCAAAAAAAAACATAATAAAAATGTATTCAGAAGACCAACATTCACAGACACCAGTATCCCAAATTCATCTTTAGCAGCATACAAATCGATGATACATAAATCTTTTACATTACCCCTTTTCAAAACCGACTTAAAGAACGAACTAGATATCATCAAGAACATAGCTATTAATAACGGTTATAACCAAAAGTTAATTAATAAACTTATTTCCCGGAAAGAAAGTTAAATTGCACAAAATTTAATCTATCCAAAAATCAAAGATAACAATGTCCAATTCAAATACGTTAGGCTTACTTATTTTGGAGAATAGCGAAACTTTTGTCGAAGCGTAATATTAAAGTTAATTTTAGATCCCAATCCAAATTGTCAAACCATATTTTTAACGCCAAAGATAAAATAAGTAATAAATTCTCGAAATCTGGAGTATATAAACTAAAATGTTTAGAGTGCAATTGCTTTTACCTTGGTATGACCTGTAGAAATTTCAATATTCGATATCTTGAACACTTGCGTTACTTTAGATTAAATAAAACTTACTCAACATTTGCTAATCATTTTCTTACTACAGGGCATACATTTCCTAAATTACAAGAAACAGAGATCATTTACTATAACAATTTTAAGCCAATTATTAAAACACTTGAGAATATAGAAATTTACAAAAGCCGTAAAATTCCGGTTCTTGTAATTTACTACTTAACGGGCAGGTAGAGTTTCAAAAGAGCATCCTATTTGAAATTTTTAAGTAACTAATAATCAAAAATGATATATTTACATTTTCTTAATCAGTTTACCACTTTGTTTCTATTTCAATATTCTTGTAAACAAGAATGCCATATTTATGTAATCCTTCCGAGAATTTGACACACACCTACTGTTGTAGACAAGACTCTTCGGTCTGTTTCAAAATGTTTTGTTGTCATTTATGAATTTGTTTCCATTTGAGAATGATATTGTATTGACGAAACTAGTCACGGTTTTTTATGTTTATTTATTAAATACATAAATAAATTAGGGATATAAAACATAGTAATTCGTTTTTCTACAATCATAAGGATAGTAGCATTACAAGCAAAATCCAAGATAGACAAATTGAAGTGGAGTTTATGAATTTTCAAAATACCTTTTGTTTATTCCGAACGGACTAGTCTCATTAATACCCCATCCTATTGCATGTGCAAAATATTTATCCAAATCTAAATTATTTAAATTTCAATTCTTCAAAAACTACTTATTCAATAGTATCCATCCTGAGCCCAGTGTTAGTTACCAGAAAGATCAATTTTTGAAGAAAAAAAAACACTTCACCACTTTTTCTATTTTCTCAATGAAAAACGACCCATATAGAATATATAAGCGCTTATTAAGAAAGATTTTTGATTCTCTACAACTTTTCTGTGGAAATTCGTATTTGTGCTGGTTTTTATTATTTAAATATTTTACTTCTACGAATTTGCTGTTAAAATTTCAGAAGTTATTCTCTATAAACTGTTAGTGTCGTGATAATATAAGCGAGTTACTGTTGAATTAAGAAATTTTATAGCCTATAAGTGTTTTGGGAGTAGTCGGTTTCTGCTTCGAATTGGCTACTGGCATCAAACAACAAACCTAATGGAGATATTTATACTGTTCATAGATAATATCAAGGGATTCGTCTTTTTGCAATGACTGGGTTACCATGCTAAACCACAATCAACAACAACAAAAAAGAAATTGGAAATATGGTAAAATATTTTGATAATCGATTTTTATAGATTATTCAAATTGTAATCGATTGCGGTTGATTATTTTTATAATCGATTATTGATAATCGATTTCGCACATCATTAGTGATTATCTTAGGAGTCAATGTTGCTTGGTGAAGTTTGATGTTGGTTGTTCGGAATTGGTTGGTATTCGATTTTGTTTAACTCGTTATTAGTACATTTTTTGGGGTAATGGTTGTCAGAAAATATATTTTTGATAAATGTTTTTTCTTCATTGAATTTATTGAAGTTAGAACAGTTGGTTTTTGCTCTGTCTTATGCAGATTTGATGATACCTCTTTTTACTGAATTTGGATGATTAACGTTAAAGTTGAGATACCTGTTAGTATGATTCGGATTTCTGTAAACTTCTGTTTCAAATGTCGATTGTGTTTTGGTTATTAAAATGTCTAAGAGAGGTAATTTGTTATTCTGTTCAAGCTCTAGTGTAAACTGAACAGTTTGTTCTTTGTTGTTTATGTCGTTAAGTAATGCATGTAAGTCCTCAAGATTATGTTCCCAAATAACGAATATGTCATCAACATAACGCCACCAAACCAAAGGTTTAATCTCTTTTGAGATTGTTTGCACTTTCCATAAAAATTTTGCTTAATGCAGGAGGCAGACAGGAACCCGCTGCCATGCCAAAATCTTGTTGGTAGAAGTCATCATTAAGTTAAGAAAATATGTTGTCTTTGTACAAAGTGTTATTAGTTCCATTATTGTATCAATGGACAATTGTGTACGCTGATTTAGTAAAGAATCTTGCTCTAATCGTTCTTTTACTATGGGAAGTGTTTTGGTGGCAGGAACATTATTGTATAGATTTACAATGCTAGTGTGAAAGTATTTTTGTATTGTATATCTGATAAAGAAATATGCGCTGTTTTTAAGATGAGAGTTACAGTAACCAATAAGTGCTGAAATAATTTTTAAAATGAATTTTAAGTGCTCACTGCATGGAGAATTTATAGAGCTGACAATTGGTCTTAATGGAATGTTGAGTTTATGAATTTTAGGTAACCCATAAAAATGGAGCGGTTTAGAATAGTGTGGAGTAAGATTTTTACGTTCGTGTTCTGTAAATTCATGTTTGTGATTGTAAAGTTAGCGGTATATTTTGTTTTCTATAGAAGTTGTTGGATCTTTGCTTAATTTTGTATATTGTCCTTGGTTTATTTTGTTTTGAATTTTGGAATCGTAGTCTATTTTATTTAAAATAACTGTAGCTATGCCTTTATCTGCAAGTAAAATCTTGATAGTGCTGTCGTTTTTTAACACTTTAATTGAATGTAATTCAATTTCCGAAGGGTTGTTTTTGATATGTATAGGTAGGTATTTCTAGTTCAATTATTGCTCTTATTCGATACTTTGAAGCTTCACTATTGGTTAATTTGTTTGCAGTTTGTTATATAGCACTGATGATATCACATGTTAGAATAGTTTTTGGGGAAACTGCAAAAAATAAATGCACTTTTATAGAATTGAGGTTTCAGAAGCGTTTAACTGTCTGTCTGAAAAATTAATAAGTTTTTGTAAGATCAAAATGTTGGCTTTTTACATAATATTTTGACGTATTTTTATCTGAAAAAAGTTGGTGGAATTTTTATAAATGTGTCTGTTTTTTGGGACACGAGTTCACCGTTGTAACTTATAAGAGTACTATTTTTAATTCTGTTAAACTCATTCTCTGGTATACGATAAACCAGAAAGTTCTGTACATACACAATATCTTTTCTAAATTAAACATATTATAACGATGCAATTTTATGCGATCTCTAATAGCAGCGAAGCTTGCTCGTTCCAATATGCTATGAATCATTCTGCCTATGTACGGTTGACGAAATCTTAATCCTTTGGGAATAATCATCATCTCCCAACATCTGCACAATAATGTCAAGCTATTCTTGGTTTGTGCAAGCTTCTTATACAAGTCTTCTAAGTCCCTAAACGCCTTGGTTAATGCAGTCCCATGGCTGATTTCTAGTTGTTTTCTGAATGATATTTGTGGCATTTTTTCAATGTTTAAGTACTTCTTGGGAAATATCACCACAAGCTACGAAAAATTGCTGTATATTCCAAACATTTCGGGGTCTAGGACAATTCTTAAACAAGAAATAAACTAAAATCAATTATATCAAAAACCAATCCAAAAAACACAACGCAAAATACAAAATATGCATTTATGAAATCCCTTGTGAATGTAAGAAATTCTATATTGGAGAAACCTCTAGCCCTCGAATAAAAGAACACAAAAGTTACATAAAAAACGACAGTTTGAAAAATCCAAAATTTGTGAACATGCTTGGAACCTCGGTCATAAAATACAGTTTCAAAATTTACTTATATTACACAAAGAAGAACACAACACCAAAAGAAAACTAAAAGAGTCTGCTTTATTTTGATAAATGAAAAAGATTGTATCGCTACTACCTTCGTGGAATTTAATCGTTCCTGGTTGGCGATGATTAAGGAAGAAATTGCTAATGGTCATGTCCTTGTGCACAACCCAATATTGGGATAGTTCATAAGGTGTTTCCTAGGTTTTCCCTTATGATTTTAATGGGATCACTGAATCAACAAAATTCTTTGGTCGCATTTTTGGCGAATGCACTAATTTATAACAAAGTCGCACCTAGCAGCGCCACATAACATTCTGAAGATCACCCTTTCAAATTCTTCCAATTTGAAAGGAACTTTATGATTATATGATCTTTAGAAGTTTCTGTGCTACCCTGTATATTACAGATAAAATTCTCTTAGTTACTTCAGAAGTCAAATAATAGATATTGTCAAAAAATTTAATTTTACGTTTTAGAACTGTGCGTTTTTTATTCATAGTTTCTTAACAATTGACAGCGGGGTCTGACCTAGACCCTGAAACGTTTGGAATATACTGTCATTTTTCGTGACTTGTGGTGTTATTTCCCAAGAACTTAAACATTAAACAGTATTATTAATTACACAAACTACATCTAAAACTGATTGTAACCAAGGTCATAACCTTTGATGTAAATAATTATGTTGAAAAATTTGTTCTAACACTTTTGAAGTGGTCTTGGATTTCAAATCCTGGGACTAACAAGCACAATGAAGACAAACATTGTGATATAAAAAATCTAATTAGTTTTTTGTGTTTGAAAATATATTCTGGCTAAATAAATTCATAAATTTCTAACCGTACATAAAAATAGTGCATCCACCAAATTTGGTTGCTGTTCCATTAAATTTGGTTGCTGTTCCATTAAATTTGGTTGCTATGCCATTAAGATTACAATTAATTTCAAATTGTGATAACGATATTTGTCATTGCGAATCCTTTTAATTTTTTAATTTCTTGTTCATTTTGTATTAAAACCATTTAAAACGGGGTCTGATTTAAACCTTGAAACGTTTGTACTTTCAGGTTTATGTGGCGAAATTCCCAAAGAATAAAAATTAAGATTACAGTTAACTGTGTTAATATAGAAGTTTACAGCCATTTTTTGTTGGAGAAAATCCTTCTCAGTTAACATTTTTATGTTATCCCCAGTTTTTGACCTGCTGAACCTTGGCTGTTTATAAATCCCTTGTATGGATAATTAAATACTGGTGTCATAAAATTGTAGTTAAAATGCAATTTAGGTTTATATATCATATTTACCAGCGAATGTAATAAATGCCCCTCAAATCTAAAGCAGGGTAGGGCTATACAACTTTTGAAAAGAATTACTTTTAAAGAACATGTAAAAAGTATTATTATTATTAAGTCCATTAGTCCATAACTAGTAATGTTACTATAAAATTTCTCTAACACATCCAACTATTGGCTGTAGTCGCTGTTTTCAATAAATGGATGAATTTTTAATTAATCTTCGGTTCTTAGATATATGAAATTAATTTAAAAAAATCAAAAAATCCATAGGTTATAATTACTAGTGTTCATACAAAAACTGTCACATATTCTGTTTGATTAGTTACAATGTATGTAGCGATTTGCCAGCCTGAAAATGTTGTATTATGATAAAATCAACAACAACGTACTGCAAAGACATTTTGTTCCTGTTGCTTCAACACATAATTTGTCTTTGTCCTTGGTGTCTGAAAAAATAAATATTAAAAATTCAATTTCCCAAATGTAGATTATGCTAACTTTTACCCCAATCAATTTTTTTTCAGCAAAGCTAACATCCAAATGTTCAGACAAATTGTCCGTTGAAAAACGTTTTTCCGTTTAAAGTGCCAGCAAAGAAGTCAGGTCCTGTTATTTTATTTCCAATAATTACAGTCCAAACTTTAGCGACTATTTGTTTTGAAGGTTTATTGCTCGTAAAAGGTGGAGATTTCTATGAGTTTAAATTATGCCTGTTAACTTAGACATTGTTATGAAATGTGTGTTTGACGGAAAACTATAAAAAATTAACGTTTTCGTTCTTCTGGTCGTACACATTACCCACAAACGAAATTAGGTATTTAAACTTTTTTAGTTGTTTATTTTAGTTTACTTATTTGTATATTGACATTTTCAGTTACTATGCTATGAATATTTTATTCAGTTTTTTTATTTCCAAGGACGGACTTATACCTAACAGCTTTGAGGTAAGCTACAATTCTACCGCCTTAAAAATTCTTTTGGCGTAATCATTAATGCAATCAAACAATTTTCTTCTCACTGCCCAATTGTCCCGCTAATAAACTGCAGTTCGTATTTTTTCATGTTTAATAGTTAATTAAACTTATAATTTTTTAACAGACCAATCGTCTGTTTACAGTGACTGAAATTTGACATTTGTCAAACAATAACAATGGCAATGCAGCGATGAAAAAGCTGCTTTACTTTTAATACCTACGCCTTCTTTCTTAATTGAATTACGTTTTGAGCGGTATTCTTACCCAAAACTCAAAATAATTTCAAAATATTTTAAAATTGTAATTCCTACCACTTTGTATATGTTTGCCGAAATTATTGTCCAAATATTCCAAAAACTGTACGCAGAATTTCGTGGCGGTTGGGCTGACACACCGTGAACAGAAATGAACGGATACATACACCCTATATAAGTTTTATATCATTTAGAGAATTTATAATAGCTACTACGTAAAATTATTTACAACGAATAATTATTATTTCGACAAATGTAAGATCATGAGGCTATTTTAGTATACTAATTTTCTAAATATTTTAAATTAGTCGGTAAGGCAAAACACATCAGCATAGTTACTCTACCAAGGAGAATTCATTACTCTCCAAAGTTGGCGTGAAATGAAACTTCACCAAGCATGGTCTGTAATGAAAATTAATACAATTTCGTTATAGTGAAACTCGTGCAGTTCATTTTCGTGTTTGCCCAATCGTCGTGCACTTAATTATCCTTTTGTACCCAGTTGTCAACTTCTCAATTGTCATGCATACCTCCGTACACACTAATGTTATCCCACATAATTAATTTTACCGACATATTTCGATAATGGATATGCCGTACTAGAATTCTGTACAGGTTGCGTGGGCGATATTTCCCTTCAGTGGACTGTTAGCTTGAACATTTTTTAGTAGTATACCGTTTTTGTAACCAAGCGTTCGAAAACGCAAATGGATTAATCGTGACAATAAGGTTTTTACGGTTTTTTGCATCATTTCTTAGTAAGATTTTCCGTGAAGTATTTTTAAATTTCTTTATTTTGAAAGTTTGTAAAGAAATTTGTATTTGCCATAACTTGAATGTTAGTAATATTTTGTAATATTTGATTTGAGAGTATACTCACATACTCTCCAGCTTACTCACTGTTGAGCACATAGAAACTCTTTCTTTTTTACTGTGATCTTGTTTTATTAATATTTTGTTCTTAGCATTTCCTAAACGCTCTTAACACGTAGAACATGATTTGATAATTTCCACGAACACAAGGTATATGGTACTCACATTTGTGATTGGGGTGCTGATTTTACTGAAATGGATGTTAACACATTGGTCCTTTTCCTGGAAAAATTTGCGTTATAAATCCTTTGTTATTAAAATCCGATGCAGTGCCACTCATCTAAGTCTTACAAATTTGGTACATCCAAAAGTTGCTTTTACCGATAAATTTAACTTCTGTATTTTACCTATACCCCGTTCGAATTCCTTTTATTTATTCCCGAAATCTTGGATACAAATACAAACATCTTAACATTTGTAAATCATATAATCCACAAGGTGGCTTAGGTGAAGTTTATGTCAACAAAATGTCGTATCCCCTGTTTTTCTTTTGTTAAGCGTTGTCCGGAGTATTATCCAAGACATGCCTGGGTATTGAATGGTACTGTTTCTAACCTTCAGCTATTGCTTACCTGGCACTTTTAACAATAAGAATGCACTTATATATCTCCCGTTTTATTGGTATATATTTTTTTCTTGTTTATTATTGAGTTTCAGAAAAATCTACTGTTTATACCGAATTCTAATGATATTGTTGCGAACTGTGACTTGAAGGGTCTAGTCAGTCCACGTTCATACGGGAACGCACCATTTAAAAAACTATCAAGAGACGGTACCTTCGAAATGAAAGTGAGCGAGAATGTTCGACAAAAGACAATATACAAAGTCGAGAATTGTACAATTTATTCTATACTGAAAAATGTTGTTAAATTGACTTCATTTTTGTTTTTTGCTGAAAATTAAATAAAATAAGTAATTTTTGTAAAAAGTTGAATCGTTGTGGCCGATATTTGAAGAAAATCCATCGTATACTAAATAACAAACTAAATAGTTCAGAAATTTTCCCATACAAAATACGTTTTACACTACACGTGTTTCGCCATATTATGGCTTCGTCTGGTGTACAATGTATTTTAGACAACAATTGTTCATCATATCTTCACTGCTACGTTTCTTTTCCTCTGGGCCATCATCAACTATTTTTATTTAAATACGGACCTGTACTTTTTGGTTACAATATCGATAAAGCATTGAAAATGCAATACAATTGGTATGCCATATGTTATGCTTTATACGACGTCTTGGGAGAACAAATAATCATCAGAGAAAAAAGAATTAGTGCGGTGCTGCTGTAGCCTACATAGTCTAGATACATATTTTTCAATGACAAGAAAACCTATAATTTTTTTGATTTGCTTTTCTTGCATGATAAAGCGATGTAATTCGAAAAATCTAAAATACCAAACAAATTTAGAATTCAATTTTTTTTGGAAATTAAGAAAAAATTGGTGAAATCAGGAAAATCAATATTTCTCGTTGATGACTTCCAAAGTGTATGTTATAGACAAAAAGATATGCCTATGATAATTATAGATATGTAAAAGTAAGGTCTATCGAATAACAAAGAATTAAAATATTTTTTGTTGCTATGCAAATTGCAAAAAATCATTGACCATTGAAACTGGGTCACCGTTTTTGTGACCTGTGAAAAATTAGCAAAATTTAAGTATTTTTTTAATTTAAAAAATTAATTTTTTAACGACATTTTGTAGACCTGTGTGATAGTAAATTTAATGATCCAGAGTATACAAATCATAGATGACCTATTCACAAACAGTCACCAGACTCTTCATGTCTGTAAAATCAGTTCTTCATCATTAAACTTATTTTTGCTTTGTTGATAAAATAGTGATTATTTTTAATGTTTAAGCACTTTCTGGAAAATAACAACACAAGTCACGAAATTTCTGTACATATCCAAACGTTTCGGAGTCTAGGTTAGACTTCGTTGTCAATGGCAAAGAAACTATGAAAAAAGGCACAATTCTATAATCTAAAATTAAAATCTTTGACAATATCTATTATTTGACTTATGACGTAACTAAAAGAATTTAATTTGATAATATACAGGGTAGAACAGAATCTTCTAGAGTTTATTATATATAATAAAGTTCCTTTAAAATTTGAAGAATTTGAAATGGGTAATCTTCACAGTTTTATGTGGCGCTCCTGCATTCGCCAAAAATCCCTCTTAATAATCTTCAGATTATGAGTCAGCACATCGTAGGACATCAAACTGAACAGCTTATACCAATATCTGACGCGCTCGTGCATACTTGCGTTTAAGAAATCCGCAAGGAACTTGACTCACGCCCGAACCATCATTCTTTTCAATGTGAGTTTTATTCGAGTTCACTTCACTTCTTGTCTGAAGATCTGATGCCAATCCAACCAGGCATTCCGGCAGATAACTACGATATTAGAAACACGTGGAGCATACATATATTATCAATATCTGACGAGCTCGAATATTCCCAAGTCACTGTTCTTTAAGCTTTTGGAAACCCCATCGGTGAATATCTATACATTGGAAAACATTTTTTTGTTGTTTCTACCATTTAATCTTCAAAATCAAATAGTCGACAACGACTCTGGAGTAAATCCCTTTTCAGCATCGTAGGTTCTCTTATTATTGATCTGCCAACACAATTAGTTTAATTAGGCTAGTGCATAACTGTGTTCTGCAATAATTATTTTTGGCATATTTGTAATCGTTTGCCATAGTTTCTGATAACCATAGGGGATCGCGAGCAATAATCAAAAAAGCTCAAATGTACTTAAATAGAAATGTTATCAAATTTAATTTGTTCAACGGATATTTTTATGTTATATTAATGAATTCATTTTTAAAACAAGAGATAAAATATAATAATAACAATATTTATTAATCAATGTTAAAACTAAAATATGCCTGATACGTCTACGATTACCTGCCTGGGTATGTTGCACCATAAATTATGTCTTATATGAATACGTTTTTACTTACTTTTTCACAATAACCACTTTTGGACCATAATAATATAATAGTCCTCGAACCCTGGTATAAAAAAGAAAATAACTACGAGCATCCTGCATATTCGTGAGTCGTTCATGATTTAGGAGTTCGACAGTTATTCGTTTATGGTACAATTTGACCGCGGGTATAAATGAAAGTTAAAAAAAAATAGGAAGAAAATTTTGTCTGATATTTTTTTTGGAGTTTTTTAGATTGTCTCCCAAGTGAAACAACTTGATTTTAGGCATGTTAGATTGATGAAAACCAGCAACCTAATTGTTACAAATATGTAAGCAATTCAAAACTTTTAGCAGTCTGACGCCCTGAAATAATCGATTTGACGATAACAGTCTTGGTAATCATCAGGGATGTATCAGCTCCATTTTTAAAACAACGATAAAAGGTGTTGTAGGACTTATAGAGGAATTTGCTTGACGAACACCATGGCAAAGTTGTATGTATTTAAAGGCCCAGGATTGCATTAAATAAATAGTAAGGAAGGAATTATAAGTCAAATGAAAATAACGTATATCAAGTTACTTTTGAGAGAATCGCATCAAGAATACTCCTGTAATCAGGTTCGTGAGTCGTTCATGATTTAGGAGTTCGACAGTTATTCGTTTATGGTACAATTTGACCGCGGGTATAAATGAAAGTTAAAAATAAAATAAGAAGAAAATTTTGTCTGAAATTTTTTTGGAGTTTTTTAGATTGTCTCCCAAGTGAAACAACTTGATTTTAGGCATGTTAGATTGATGAAAACCAGCAACCTAATTGTTTTAAATATGTTTAATTCAAGACTTTTAGCAGTCTGACTCCCTGAAATAATCGATTTGACGATAACAGTCTTGGTAATCATCAAGACTGTTTTCGTCAAATTGACAATTTCAGAGTGTCGGACTGCAAGAAGTTTCTATACATTTTGTAAGAAAATTGCTGATTTTCATCAACCTAACACGCATAAAATCTTTATGTTTAATCTGGGGGACAAAGTAAAAAAAAAGTTTGACAAAATTCTCTTCCAATTGTATTTTTAGCTTTCTTTCATTTAAACATAAAACTAGGATGATGGTCATTCCCAAACATTTTATCATAAAAACAAAAATTTTTCCGATTTATCACAGGAAAACGAAAACTACCCGCGGTTAAATTGTACCATAAACGACCATAGCTACTCTCGTGTTATAGCCAAAAATTAGCTTCCGCCGAGATTTTCGTTAAATTTTATATTGTTTTCTTCATTATCAATTATTAGAACATTTTTGTGAGTTTCCTCAGCCGTCATGTTAGTATTTTCCGTACTTTTCAATTTATAATATGAGTCGCTCAAGCAAATTCATAGCAAAACTTAAATATTTAACAGAATCGAGACGAATCACAGAACAAGATTATTAACACATAACAAGAATGTCAAAATATTGACATCATTACAGTAATCGCAGCTGTTTATCAGTATTTTCGGTTTTAAAATGATAAAGAAATTTAAGATTATTACTGATGTAATGAATGTTTAAAAAATTATGAGAAAATATACGAGTGGTTGTTCCAACATCAATTGTATTCTGTTTAGGTAATACGAGTAAGTTACTCAGTATTAGCAATAAATCTACCTATTATAATACAAAACTTATAGAGCAGACAACATTGCAAAATCTATTTGTTCAAAGTTGTCAATTTATAAGACACTCCACATTTTTTTTCTTTTAAAATCTATATATAAATAGGCTAAGACAAAACGATTAGGTACCATTTTCTTCTCTGTTTCTCAACCGATTTTCTTCATTTTTGTTTTGTTTAGTAGCTACTGACGACCTTCAGTGCAGAATGCTAATATTAATTTATAATAATAGTTCAATTATTAAATAAAATGTAATAAAAATTCATTATTTACGTCAATAATGTCAATACCAAACAAATGAATGTGCCGCGTGCCGCTGCCGCCAGACTCAAACCATTGAGTAATTATATATAGACAGACCAATGCTATTATATACTTAGAACATGTACTTCTGGAGGTGGCATGCAAGCGTTGTTAGTGTTTAGTGGGTAAAGTAATCGTTGAATATCATAATTATACAGGGCGATTCCAGATATGTTAGAAATAATTTTTTTAATGGGTAGCACATAAGCAGTTGCATATTTAGGGTGTTTAAAATATAGAGTAGAGTGCAATTATAACTAATAAAATAATTATATACGGAAGCCCATTAGCGGTTGAATTTACAGGGTTCTTGGAATAGAAGGTGCAGTAAAATTACAGTTATACAGGGTGGTGCAAAAAATGTTATACGTAGATGCATATACAGGGTGGCGGAAATGGAAATGCAACATTTCGTAACCCATAAGCAGTTGTATATATAGTTAAGATGAAATATGGGGTAAGAGGAATTATAGATATACAGGATGGTGATAAAAAATGTTAGAATAGGAAATGATTTATAGAGTAGACCACGAAAAGTTCCATATATATAATGATTGAAATATAGGTCGGAGTAGAATTATAGTTACAGAAGATAATTAAAAATTCCATAAACAAAAAGAGTAAATATGGTGGGTCATAGGCAGTGGCATATACAGAATGGTTTACCCGGTGGTTGAAAAATGTTAAAAAATATTATGCATGGTCCATAAGCATTTGCATATACAGGGTGGTGGAAATATATAATGAGATGGAATTATTATAATGAGGATTTTAATAAATGTTAGAGAATTGAGTGCAATTATAGCTATACAGGGGTGTTAGAAAAAATAAATATGTAGGGTAGCCCATTAGCAGTTGAATTGTTGTCATATTAAATTAAGAATTACGAATTTGAACACAAATAAAGTTCTATGAATTATAGCTGAAAAAACTTGAATTTCGTTACTTATTTGTAGAAGCGAGATGTAAGACCGATATCTAGGATTTTCGAGGAAACTATCACACAGAGGTTTCGAATCTGGATCCGTTCTGTGTAATTGCTGTTCTCCCTAAAGTCCTAGGATAGAATGTCACGATAAGATTTTCATGTTACTTAACCTGCCAGAGATATTGACACAATTGGTCGAATTTCGACCACTGGGCGACAGCTAGTACTGTGTAAAACTCTACTTTCTAATACATATTGCGAAAAAAAAAATACCGTTGAGCGGAATTGTTAAACGTACTTTTAGCCTTTAGGTACATCTATAAACTATTTTCAAAAAATGTAATATTTTATAGGAATAAGTATCGGAGATGATATATTCTTGAAAACTAACTATTACCGGTGAATCCTTGTTCATAACGAGTGACGTAGAGAAGTACTCGTAAGATATCATGGACACAGTTTCATGGGAAATATAATATAATCTACTGCCGAGTTATGAATTAGGTAGATGTTTTCTCAAGATCTACTAGTGGCTTTAGTGAGACTGTCCAAGGGGAGATTGTGACTATAACAACTGCCATAGTAAAAATAGTGTTAAGTAATAAAAATGAATCGGATTCAAAAGACTTATTGAACTCGTACTTATACACAATTCAGTGTCTGCATCTAGTATATGCGGTACCCCCAGGACTGTTGTTATCATGACAATGCATTTTCAAGGTTAACGTAAATATAGTAAATTCAACTGTGGTTTAAATATATTTATTATGTAATCGAAACCAAATACGTAATAAATGTCAAATAGTATATGTTAATACAGACAATTTAATAATTTTTAGGCTTTTACTAATATTGCTTCTTCTATACAATCGTTAATGATTTCATTGGTTGCATTTTTGCAAACTTGGTTCAAGATGTTACCAAAGATGGAATATGCATCTCTTACATTCGACGACATCAATTTTTTAATTTATAATTATAACTTGTCTCCTATATGGAATGTATGATAACGAACGGAAAATTTTTTCATTTATAATTATTTTTTGTCAATACTAAACGGCAAAAGCGTTTCGATTTTGCTACTAATAGTTGTACATGTGTGCTATTGTATAATAAGCATTATTATAAAAGTATAGCCGGTTTTAATTAAAATTCTGCGAAGTTCCGACTTCTGATTGCAATTAGTAATTGTTGGTAAATTTCATCAGCTAAATGGGGAAAATTTTAATTTAGAATTAGCCAAATTTACAGCTTTATACGTCTAGATCATTCGGCAAATGGAAAAAGCTTTTAATATTTTTCGTGTTTGCTTCACTGAGAATTTCGTTGCATTTTTGTATACCAAACTCTCTCTTTGTGATATGAAACATAGAGGACACATGCGATCATTAGCTTGTGTGCCAAACGAGTGTTCACATAAATTGACAGAATCATAAAAAAATCTGTTGGGTATGCTTCAGAATCAGGAATACGGGCGATTTATTCATGTGTGCTTTTGTGGTCCCCGACTTTATTTAAATTTATAAAGTAAATTATGTTTTTTGGCATTATCGTAGTTTTGATCAAATTCCGATGTTTGCCTCAATGGCTCTATGACACAATTGCAACCTCTAGTTTTATTGTATATCATTTCATGGTCACATGATTTTTAGTCTAACAGGTGAAAGTTGTTGAAGATGTTTTTTTAAACAAATAGGTTATTAAATCTTTCATCTCTTCGACTATGGTATCTTTAAATGGCGATACAACTCTATTTATGCACGTCAATTTTTTGTTATGACAACAAAGTTACATGTTAAAAAAAACTTTTGAATCTTAGTTCATAACAGATGAAACTAAATAGAGGTATTTAAAAGTTTGTTCTTACAAACCGTATTATTAAGTCTTTCGGATTTTTCAAGTATGTTATCATTAATAGGCAATGTATACTTGTTCGTTGCGTCATATAACAACAAAACGTCGTTGGTAGTTATAAGCTCTCTTAATGCTTTATCAGTAGGATTGCTGGTAGATCCTCTAAAACTTAATTGTTGACAGATATATATTGAGGGATGCTATTCTGCGGTCCTTATTTAAATTACTTCTAGAATTTCACATCATGGGGGAAGAAAAAAAGAGAAAACCTCCGATTCTCCAGATGGGGCGTTACACCTATGGGCCAGCACTGTATTACCTGGAAAAAGATATATGCTAAATATGTATATATATATATATATATATATATATATATATATATATAAGCCACAGGAACCAAACAAACAGAAATATTTTTGGAATTCAAAAAAATTGTCAATAGACATTTGCGTGCTTACTGAAACTAACGCGAAAAGAAGAGTAGCGTAAATTGTAGAAGAAACCTAGGACAAAAGTAGCAGTATCATTGCAATTTATAAAAGAACGAAAATCATGATAAAAAATATAACGAAATATTTGAACTAATATTGGAAATAGAAATACCGAAATCTATACAGGCCTTTCAATAATAGGAATTTACGCCTTCAGAAAAGCTGCAGGTGCAATAACAAGTGACTGGATCTTTGATAAAGCTTAATTTTAGAAACTAAAAGTGATATAAAACTATACGTGCAAAGAGACTGTGATTCAGAGATATATGCCTTAATAAAATTTTAAAAATTGCAGATTATCATTATTGTACAACTCAAACAACTATGAAACTATAGTCCAGTATTGATTACTTCATGCAACGATAAAACGCAAATTTGAAAACTTCTGACGTTAGGATTAAACTTGAGGCGGAATATGGATCAGTTTCTTATAGAGGACAGAAGAGTATTTAAACAAACATACCGAGATTTGGGATAGGTCGCTAATAAAAACCTAAATTATATATGTGGAAACGAGATAAAGAGTAAAAAAGTACTAAAAAAGTAAATATGGAAAGGCAGCAGGGCAGGAAAACACACTGTTCAGCTCATAAAGCATGGACCCGATCTAGTGTTACTAGAAATAATAAATGATATCTTCAATAAATGCCAACCGCTAGACGGCGATATCCCATTAGACTGAAATCTGGGATGTATCAGCTCCATTTTTAAAACAACGATAAACGGTGTTGTAGGACTTATAAAGGAATTTGCTTGACTAACACCATGGCAAAGTTGTATGTATTTAAAGGCCGAGGATTGCATTAAATAAATTGTAGTAAGGAAGGAATTATAAGTCACATGAAGTACTCTGGGAAAATAACGTATATCAAGTTACTTTTGAGAGAATCGCATAAAGAATACTCCTGTAATCAGGTTTTTATAAATAAGAAATAACGTATTTAGGCTTACGTTCAATCAATATACGAAAACCCTTATAAAATCATTTCTGGGCCGTCCGTTTGACACATCTCAGTCAATTTTCGCTTCTCTTCAGTTTATATGAAAAATAACGAGTAAACGCGGATAAGAACTTTTGGGAGCAAATTATAGAATCGATATATCAAATAAATGGGCTCATTATAAGGAATACATACATATTTGTTTCATACTTCTAAAATAAACTTTTTAAAAGATATTAACAAAAAATTTACAAAAATCGACCCATTCCCCCTTTATTTCGGGAACTATAAGAGCTAGAATTTTGAAACCAATTAGAAATATAGGACCTCACTTGAACTTTACAGGACAAATAATGAGAAAAGTCTAATAAGAATTTTGAGTGACAATTATAGAATTAAATGATAAGTAGAATTTAAAATGGTTTCAAACGCATGATGTATACAGTGCCAAATGGAATAAATTCGATAACGAATAAAGGAGGGCGTGTTGGAAAAAAAGCTTGGACACGTAGATTTGTATTTTTAAATACGCATTTTTTCAACAAAGAAATTATATAGGGTGAGTCATGTGACAGTGACCATTACCAACTTTCTTATTTTAAATGCAAGCCCCTGTATATTATTTATTTTTTTGATTTTCTAGAAAATTGTAGACATAATTCATCTACAATGTCCTACCCATAACTTCAACTGTTTCGGAAATATTAAGTGTTTTCAGATTTATTACAAAAATTAACTTTAAAAAAAGAAAATTATTTTATTTCATAAATGCGCTACATTACCCTAAAAACCTAATGATTATTTCTTAATAATATAAAAAAAACTAATTTATTGCAATGTAGGAAATGCTCAAAATGCTAATCTGGTGTAGAAATGTCTGCTAACGTTACTCAACATCTCAGACGTGACTGATCTAATCGCAAGCGTGATAAGGCTTTTTAGGTCATCTAAGTTCAGGAGTTTAGTTTTGTATACAGTACTTTTGAAATATCCCCACAAAAAGTAGTCCAATGGCGTCAAATCAGGAGATCGTGCTGGCCATTCTATCGATCCGTGCCTCCCAATCCACCAATTTGGAAAAAAATGGGTATTAGCAGGAACTTGTGGGTTTACTGGATCAGGATATAAGTTTGTCAAAGTTGGTACGACAATATTTTGGAGTAGTTCTAAATGTTCTCCATTCAAGTTGCCATCAATGATAAAGGGACCTTCGATATAATTTCCAACAATTCCTGCCCAAACATTAACTTTTTCAGGATATTGCGTATGTTTATCTGTAATCCAGTGAGGATTCTCATTAGACAAATAGAGGCAGTTTTGACGATTAACATGACCGTGAAGTGTAAATGTGCTACCATCTGAATACATAACATCTTCTAATTGGACGAAATTGTTGTCTAACCTTACTATCATTTTTTCAAAGAAATAATTTCTCCTATCTAAATCGTCTTCCATGAGCTGCTGAGTTGACATCATTTTATAGGGATGCATTTTACTTTCCTTTAATACGCGAAACATAAATGTGTGGCTAACGTTGAACAGAGGTTTTCGACCAGATTTATGTAAGTTTCCTTGAAACTCAAACATAATATCCAATTTCTTATTATCACTTAGAGCATTGGCAGCTACTTTTTATCTGCCTTACATAACGAAGCTCGCGAAACTGCTTTTCTATTTTGCTAATTGTTCCTTGGGATACAGGCCGCAAATTTGGA
Source organism: Octodonta nipae (assembly GCA_034190945.1). Taxonomy (NCBI): domain Eukaryota; kingdom Metazoa; phylum Arthropoda; class Insecta; order Coleoptera; family Chrysomelidae; genus Octodonta; species Octodonta nipae. The sequence goes on along the minus strand of CM067216.1, from coordinate 101,871,800 downwards.
AAATTTTCGTGAAATAATCGAGAAACTTCCATTTGTGTCCTTGTGTTATCTCCATAACCAATCATTTGTCGAATAGTTATTTTGTACATTTCTGTTAAATGAACCATTTTTCTGATATTATTACGTACAGTTAACGAAATTCAAACGACAATAGCACTGATACTGATCACCACTGTCATGCAAGCTGACAACAAGATGCTAAGCCTATGAGTTTTGACGAAAATGAACAAAATTGTTTCTTTACTTCAAATCAGTAAAAAGGAACACATGAATGGTTTTTGCTTACTATCACAATACCAAGAGCTAAATGGGAATTAAACAATGAGTGTAATGTAGAGAATTTGTGAAATAAATTAATTTTCTTTTTTTAATGTTAATTTTTGTAATAAATCTGAAACCACTCAATATTTCCGAAACAGTTGAAAGGTGTAGGACATTGTACATGAATTATGTCTGAAAATTTTCTGGAGAATTCAAATAATAAATAATCACCAGCGGCTTGCATTTAAAATAAGAAAGTTGGTAGTCACATGACAAAACCTTATAAAATTTTTTTTGAAAATTTTTTCCAACACGCCCTCCTTTATTCGTCCTCGAATTTATTCCATTTGGCTGTTCAACACTGTATATCAAATATATGGGCTCATTAAGAGGTAACCAAATATTGTTTTTTCATAATTTTAAAACAAATTGGTTAAAAGATCTTAACAAAAATTGTCCTATTCCCGCATTTTATCTTCGAAACTATAAGGCCAACAATTTTGAAAAAAATTAAAACTATAGAGCATTATTGATCTTTACAGGAAAAATAAGGAGCAAACACTAATATGAATTTTGGGGCAAATTATAAAAAAAGGCATGAAGGCATCAACTAATATATGAGATTAAGCTCTCATTATGTGACATATAAATATATCTTTAATATTTCTAAAATAATTTGTTTAAAATATATTAACAAAAATTTACAAAAGTCGACCAATGCCCCTTTATATCAACAAAATATATGAATTAAATATTAATTGTCGCAAGTATAAATAAAGTCTTTTTTATAAATTTTGGAAGTATATATATATATATATATATATATATTTGTTTTTAAGTTTTCGCGGGCACTAAATGTTTTAGGTTGTTTCCGGGAATTCAACTGCGTAGTTGATAACTGATCCCTGCCGGGATCGATGGTAAAATGACGACGTTTCGGCAGAGTCACATCTGCCCTCTTCAGGTCGGTTCACATAATTCTCGTAGCCTTCTGCTTTCGCTTCTAGTTACTCTAATACTAAGGTATTCGAGTATATAATTTCGAGTATATAATTTAAATAACAGGTTTAATAATTTATAATTTAAAACCTGACCTATTTTGCCCTATATCTTCCAATCTACAGAGCCTCAAAGTTCCGACAGTAGATTATAAAAGGCTTTTCTGAAAGTTTATTAGTTAAATAAAACTCTAATGTTTATTTTTGGGGGCCAAATTAGAAAATTGAATACATATGTATTCTTACAAAAATCAAGCGAATCCTGAAGCACATAAAATAAAAACTCTATGTGTGGAAAATGAAAGTGTATATTTTATGTAAATTTAAAACGCTTCCTTTAAAAGATATTAGGGTAAATATAAGAAAATGCACTCATTCCCTGCTTGTCTGAAACTGAAATATTAGAATCTTGAAGGTGATACGGAACCCGAGTCCAACTCGCACTTGACCAAATTATTCTTTATAAGAATGTTTTTTGCAAGAAGCTCTACTTGTTCGGTTGTTAGGCAACAACGAAATCATGGCTGTAGTATTTTTATTAAAAAATGTTTAGGACTGTAAAATTGTTATTCTTCTACTTCTGTGTCGGCACCTTCACGGCATATCTTTACCATCGATTTCTTCTTGCTGTACAATATTGTACCAGTCACGTATTGATGAAATGTTATAATAAATTTACTGGTAAATTGTTAGTTTCATATTTGACTTTTTTTATGAAAAGAAATTAACTCAACAACGTGTGGCTTATTACTATTCTCCCCCAAACGCTTCAAAAAATATATAAGGGCTCAAAATTTGGAAACGCCTCTTTGAATATTTATAGACCCCGAAAAACATATAATATGGTGTGGGCAGGTTAATCAGAACATATGTCATAGCAAAAGTGCTTTAAGACATGGAAATCCACATTGAGAACCTTCCCGACATCAAAAGTATTTAAAAATAGGTGCAGTTTGCCACGCCATTTAAACTATACATCCAGAAGGCAAAAAAATCATCCAGCTAAGCAAGAACAGAGATAGAAAATCGCCATTTAGGTCCGTCCGAACATAGGGCTTCGGCTTCGGCAACCTTCGGCCTCAACTAAAATCCGCCGAAAACGAACGAACTTGTATGAAAGAATGGAAGTTGCGTATCGAGGGCAGTGCTAACGATTTCGTAATACTCCATAACTTATTAGAGTTGGGCATTATTTAATTTTAAGGTATTTGACTGCTCTTTCTTGAACGCCATATATTACAGTAATACCGCTCCAGATTTGAAATTTTATCCTTGTTGTGATACTCAGCTACAGAATAAATAAACTAAATATGTTTGTTGTATAAAAATTGAATCCTCCATCTCTGTTGTGTAAAATTGTTTCGAGATTTGAAACTTAGCAGTAAGATTCAGTTTTACTTAAATAACTGTTCAAAAATTCAATTTCATGGCATGCTAATTGAAACTATAGTTTTTTCAATAGCATTTCATTTTACAACATTTTTACATTGTCCCCATCTTGGAACAAATGATTTTATAACAATTTAAAATAAACCCGGTATTTATCTAATCTTACAGTACAAGGCATCATTTTTTTTATGCCGAAAACTGAAATAAACACTTTCAGTCGTGATTTACGAATAATAAAATAAACTCGACTGAGTCTTAAACTCTGACGCTTTGTAAAGAAAGGCTTGATAATTGCTATGTTCAGATTGTTAAAAAAATAATTAGGCACAAACAGGAGCATTGTAAACATCATATAAAATTAAATTTTGGATTATTTTTACGTTTATATCATCATTGATTTTCAGAAAACGAAGACTTTTTAAGGAAAAATAATAAAATTAAAATAAAATACCTGTTTGAGTAATTTTCTCTTGTGGCCACCCATGGTACACGACGACCTCAGTAAAAAAATATGCCCCGGGGGCGTCGTGTACCACCAGTGGTACACCCAAAAAAACAGCCAAAAGACAAAGAATAAACTAACTTTCACTTCAAAAAAATGCTTATAATTAACAAAATAAAACAAATCAACAAAAAACGTAAAACTAAAAATTTCGTCCCAGAAATATGAATATAAAGGTTACCTATTGTCGCGAACGTGTTAATGTAATAGTCCCAAAAATATGAGTTTAACATTATATTTTGGATAATTTAGTACAGGATCGCCCCCCTGAAGCAACAGATCGGTGGTGTTGATGTCGAAAAATATACTCTAAAAATACTACATAATGCCAACCGACTGTACTGACCAACCATCTGTCAACTCTACCACCAAATCCTGTTCTAAAATCGAATAGGATGAGGGTGAGAATCCGGCGCTTCCTAACTTGATCGTTCGGCTAAGGGTGGAAGGCCCCTACAGAAATCTTCCTGGCCCTCCAGGACTTGGGGTTTCAGCTATGGGTTTGCTCCTCATTCTCCAAAATACATGATAAATTGCAAAAAATTCGAACAAGCCTCTGATATCGAATGGAACAAATTCCCGACGAACGTGGCAACGGAAAATGTACTTGAATTTAGGATATTGGAACGTACAAGGAATTAGAGTCAAGGATGTTTAAGTCTTCAAAGAATTATCAACAAACAATATTGATCTTGCAGTCCTTAGTGAGATAAAAATGAAAGGATAAGGAAACGAAATAAAGGGAGATTATGTTCATTTCTATAGCGGAGCATTGAAAGAAAAACGCGCAAAAGCTGGAGTCTTCATAGCTATAGAAACAGCATTTAAAATATATTAAAAACTTGTCTGCCGTAAACGAAAAGATAATCACAATGAAATTAAAAATACGAGCACAAGAGCTGGTAATAGTGGATATATACACTCCAACTGATGACGAAACTATACATATAAAGGAGACTTTTTTGAAGAATAGGGGAACTAATAAACAGTTTTGGGAGTCGGAGGGATATATTCCTACTGGGTAATTTTAATGGACGAGTTGGAAAGAATCGACAGAGTACAATAATAGGAAAACTTGGAGAATATACCCAAAATGACAACGGCACACGTCTTATACAAGAAATCCACAAATACCCGTGGGAACAGAAAACAAAAAGTTTGCAATCTATTACAGTTTAACCAGACAGAAATCACAAACAAAAATAATTGACGTCATTGTGCAGTGTGCTGATCAGACCATTACTTACTTAAAACTATCGGTCTCATAAAACACAAAAAATATAAACAGAAAGAGGAAAAAACACAATCTGATTCAAAAGCAAGGAGCCTGTATACAACCTAGACAGTTTTTATGACTATTCCTCAATTTTTATACATAATAAAACTAGCCGAAAAGATGAAAAACGAACCTACAGGATCACCAGAATAAATGTACATTACTCTTAGAGTGTACCTACATAAACCGGCAGAAGAGGCTGTAGGAAGAAAATTATCACCAGGGAAAATAAACAGCTACTGGTGGAATGATGAATTAAAAACTAATAAAGGAAAAGAAGGAACTGTATAGTAGATGGTTAGGTACTAAAGACCCAGAAGATAGACAAATGTACAGAAGATACTGCCATCTGGTCAAGAAACAAGCCAGAAAAACCAAAAATATATGCTGGGAAAGGAAATGCCATGAAATCAACAGCCAATTATTGAGCTCCAAATATAGAGCTGCTTAGAAAACTATAAGAACATTGAAAAATAAATGAAAATGAAAAAGTAATAATAGACCCTATTGGACAAGAAACATGGAAAAACTATTATAAAACTTTATTGACAGAAGTACGAAGAGAATTTGACAATGTTACGTACGGCCTTCAGATATGTCAGACAAAATGTGATCCATTTACAACAGAAAAAATAAAAAGACATTATCGAGAATGAAAAACAACAAATCACCAGGCCCAGAGGTATACCTATGGATTTATTTAAATTTTCTCGGGATGAAGTATTGGAAAATCTAACGTTAATATCTAACAAATGCAGAAGAGATTTGATCATTTTGATGATTGAGAGGAACAGAGTGGCTTCAGACCAGGAAGATCATGTATTGATATTTTTTGTGAATAAAACAACTGATTGAGCAATCATTAGCATATGGAAGTCAATTGCATACAGTAGTTATCGATTTAAGAAAGGCATATGATAATGTGCCTGTAAATAACCTGTGGGAAGCTTAGGCAAAGAACGAAATACACCCACAGTACAGAAATGCAGTTAAAAAGTTCTACCGCAGAAATATTCTTTGCCAGTGCAAAGACGAACATGTTTGTTGAAACATGTCTGGACTAAATTTAGTGTATAAAGATTATACAACTAGTCGAGTGCCAAAGTCCAAAATAAGGTTAAATTTTCGATAGTCCATAGCAGCAAATAATTTATATTTAATATGGGATAGTCTAAACATATCTTCATATGAAATCAACATTAGCTAAAAATACAAAAACTATATTAGAATATAAATTAGTCATGAATAAAAGCTAGGATGGTGGGATAGAATAAAAATATCTAAATTTGAAATAAATCTTTCATGTAAAAAATCAATGTACAAAATAGAAAATAAATAACATTAATAGTGTAAAATATAAGCAATTCAGAAAGTAGACAACAGAACGAATAGATAGATAGAGTTATAGTTAGATTGATAAAGACTAAAGGGGTAGAACGTTCAAAAGAGTGGGTCCAATATAAAACGGTAATCAAACAAGAAAATTGTAACAATATAATAGCAAAGAGATTTTGGAAATTCTTGTTTAAATGTAATCAAAAGTAGGTCAAGTAAATTGAAAAAACGCTTAAATGTCAAAATTGTAGACTAACAACAAAAGATGAAGAAAGACTACTTATTTAAAAAAGAGAATACAATTAAGAAAGTAAATAACATAACCTAGAAATTTGAAATGAAAATAGCGAGACAAAGACTTAATTGTGAGATAAGTGTAATATAGCAATAAAACCAGTTTTACCTTGATTTGTCAATAATTAGTTGATAGCAAATGGTATGTCACATCTTTTTCCATCGATGCAGCAGTGCAGTGCATGGATTTTTGTTAATTTAATCAAATGAACAGTGAAATTAAACAAAAGTGCAATAACTTGTTGACATTAACGAAATGTCAAATAAGAAAGTGAAAGTGACAAGTCAAATAAGAAAGTGAAAGTGACAACTGACAGTTAAACACGAATTTCAATGAGACGAACCCTAAATGCAGTGACATTTCAAATTATACAAGGGGTATTCGAAATCAACTAAAAATGGCGTAATAAAATTCATCAGCCAAAGACAGAGGTCAACTGTCTTACAAAAACAAAAACGCAATAATTCATACAATCCATGTGAATTAATTCAAAACAGATATAAGCAAAATTATCTTCTTTCAGCTGTAAATTGATGAACTGGTAACCTTTTCAGTGTCAGATTCTATTACTATTGGCTCTAACTTATTCTGATTAAAACATAAAGTACTATATACTAGTTAAAAATTGTTGCTAGTCATGTTGACAACTTTGACATGAAACATCACAGATTATACCATAGAATAACATAAATCGTTCTTAACATGTATACCGTCAGAAATATTAACTAGAGAAATCTATCATAACATTTAAACTTTATATACAGATTGATGACTGCAAGCGAAATCGGTATCGCCCTGCAATAGTAAAATTACTTAACAACTACATACATATTCCGATATCTACACCACTTATGAACCGGAACAACAGACACTCAAATCACATTTGGACTACTTTGCTAGCTTTCAATGTTCTCCTGCCAATCCTGTCAACCATTTATGGTCTATCTGGATCAAATGCGAGTATATGGAACTCAGATTTTGTATATCTGTTCTCGCATCATGACTAACATTTCCAGGAAAGTTCTCCATGTCCAACACAGGCTTGTGTCCTAATATATTGGAGTGAGCAGCGCACACCTTTCCTAATAATGTAGACTGACTCGTTGACTGGTTTTCGTAGTTCCAATATAGCATCACACTCCAGGCATGGAATTCTATACACTACATTAGACTTCTTTATTTCTGGGTCAGTGTCTTTGCCTTATTGGCTGAGCTTGTTAGTTAAGGTCATCACTTCCTTTAGTCGATCCTGCATATGGAATTGTAATGACCATGATATTACTGTCGTCGTTAGACGTAATAATACTTATCCATTCTGGAGATTATGAATGCATGTGAGATCTTCTACTTTAGTTTTAATATTGATAATGTTGAATGAGTGGTATGACATAAAGTGTATGTATCTACGTGATGCATAGTTTTTCTGATGCCAATCCGTCACTCATAACTAACATGTCCAAATCCTGTTATTCTGCTCTTTTTCAATTGTGAACTGTAACTTAGGATGTTTCAGTAAGTTGAGGCATTGGTCAAAGGCAAGTGCTACATCTACAACCATGTAGAAAGTCTTTAACATAATATTAGGTTGATATAGAAAATATGTAAGCTGCTTTCGCTGCAGTAGTTATTGGGAATGAACGTGTTATTGATAAAGGCTGCTAATTCAAATGAGTCTTTAACATAATATTGGTTGTTGAAATTGTAAGCTTTCGCTAGCACATCCTTAAAAAAATTTGCTATTTTGCTGTGTTAATGTACAAAGACCAATACAACGAGTTAGCCAACAAGTTACTACAAGATGAAGAAACATATACAGTCCTGAGGCGAGATCCATCAGCCACCCTAGAACAAAAAGCTAATAAGATCATCACGAACCTGAAACAGAGAAACATCATCACATCGGAGCTAGCATCTCAACTTATGCAGTATCAAGGAAGAGCAGGCAAATGGTATGCAACACCAAAAATTGAGTAGAGTCTTAGACCGATCGTGTCAAGCATTAATGTCCCCAATGGCAAAATAGCAAATTTTCTTAAGGATGTGCTAGCGAAAGCTTACAATTTCAACAACCAATATTGTGTTAAAGACTCATTTGAATTAGCAGCCTTTATCAATAACACATCCCTTCCCAATAACTACATTTTGGTGAGTTTTGATGCAGTTTCCTTATTCACCAACATCACTGTAGAATTAGCATCCTTGTGCACATATTGGACTGATATTGCTCCACATAGCCCTATATCAAAAAATTAATTCCTAATGTTATTGAAGTTCGTGTATGAATCAACAGTATTTTCTTTTAAGGAGACTTTCTATTTATCTACACCACGTATGAACCGTACACTACTACTACTACTAAGGATGGTAGCCCAATGGGCAGCACACTCTCTCCAATATTAGCTCAATTCTGTATAGATCATGCCTTGGACATATCATTGCAGAGATTTTCTTGTGAAGTCCCTTTTTGTAAAAAGTTTGTAGATCACTTGCTTCTACCCATAGTTGAAGAAGAAGCTGACCAATGCCTCAACTTACTGAACCAGTACCATCCTAAGTTACAGTTCACAATTGAAAAAGAGCAGAATAACAGGATTGCGTTTTTGGACATGTTAGTTATACGCCAAGAGGCGAAACTTATGACGGATTGGCATCAAAAAAACTATGCATCAGATAGATACATACACTTTATGTCATACCACCCATTCATGGTAAAAATGAACATTATCCACAATATTAAGACTAGAGTTGGGAAGATCTCACATGAAACATTTAAACAAAAAAAATTAATAATCTTGGAGAAGTTGTTAGTCCAGAATGGATACCCAAGAGCATTATTACGCAAAATCCTATACAATAATCGAAATACTCTAACGAGCCTCGACAACAGTAATACAACCCAGACATGTGGCTCATCAACAGAAGAACAGGCTCATAATTTCATTACAATCCCATATGCAGGATCGCTAACAAAAAAAGTAAAGGGAGGGTTACCAAAGGACCTTAACAAGATAACAACCTCAAATGTAAAGCCAATAAGGAAAATCTTCACTAAAACCAAAGACACTGACCCAGAAATAAAGAAGTCTAATGTAGTGTATAGAATGCCTGGAGTGTGATGCAAGCTATATTGGAACTACGAAAACTAAAGTCAGCCAACGAGTCAGCCTACATAAAAGCAATATTAGGAAAGGCCACAACACCTGTGCTTTGGCTGCTCCCTCCAATATATTAGGACACAAGCCAGATTTTGATAATATTAGTGTGTTGGACATGGAAAAAAATCAAAAAAAAAGAACTTTCCTGGAAATCTGGAGGATAGGCCAAGAAGATAATGCCCTTAATGCGAGAACAGATATACAAAATCTGAGTTCCATATACTCGCATTTGATCCAGATAGACAAAAGAAGACATAAACCGGGCCTGGTAACAGACATCTGACAGGCCTTACACTCCACATTACCATTGGCAGGAGAACATTGAAAGCTAGCAAAGTAGTGCAAATGTATTATAATTTATTATTTAAATCATTTTAAAGTGTCTAGACGTGTGTCTGTTGTTTTATTTGAGTGTGGTGTAGTGTACGGTTCGTACATGGTGTAGATATCGGAATATGTATGTAGATAAATATTGTTAAGTAATTTTACTATTGCAGGGCGAACTTTCGCATTAATTACTGCAGTCATCAATCTGTATATAAAGTTTAAATGTTATGATAGATTTCTCTAGTTAATATTTCTGACATTATACATGACATTATACATGAAAACTACTAAGAACGATTTATGTTATTCTATGGTATAATCTGTGTTTATGTTTTATGTTAACTTGTGTTGTCAGCTGTCAACATGACTATCAAAAATTTTTACGTATTTTGTAGTATATAGTATTTTATATTTTAATCAGGATAAGAATTTATAGAGCAGTTTAAATGTTTACATGACAAATAGTAATAGAATCTGTAAACTCCACGGTGTGAAAAGGCATATAATTACATTACCTGATATAGGGGTAAATTATTAATTAATATTAAACCCCGATATGTTGTAATCTAATGATTAAATTGTTTTAATTTACACTTGACCTCTACATTCCAAGACTACATACGTATCTCATAGTAATAATCTAAGTCAATAGTCGTAAGCATATATATATATGTTACTTTGGATGTTTTCACGAGAATAAAATGTCATTGAAGATTCTCGTGTATTTGGCTCTTATTTTGACGTTTCGATGAGATCTCACTCTTCTTGGAAGAATCGATGTTATCACTCACTAAGCGTAGTCAATTAATTGTTATCTACTCGCAATTTACATTTTGACACGTTAATAAATAAACATTAACAAATTAATCATAAGACTTAATAACAAACGACTATTGTCTATTGTTTGTCCTCAAAATACTGCAAGTTATACTCCTAACCTACCTATACTTACTCAGCAAGTGAACATAGTGAACATAGACATATGTATATTATATACATGTATATATATATATATATATATATATATATATATATATATATATGTTATATAAGTTATTCCATCGACTTATGTGAAACCATCTAGCAACAGTTCCCAAGCTGAGTCAGCATCCACTTGTCGTCTCAGGTTACCTTCGGCGACGTACATCCGTGAGAACGGCAAACGCGGCGACAGCTTAGTCAGCATTCTTATGTTATAAATTGTTCAATTGCCTTATGTCTGTATTCATTGTTACTTACAGATTTGTCTAGTTAGTTTAACACTCATTTTTTTCCTTTTTTATTGTTATAAAGTTTTATTATTATTTTCATTATATTCAAGATTATATTAAAAGTTTTATTAATTGTGCAAGTATAAATAAAGTCTTTTTTAAAAAGTGAAATTTTGGAAGTGTGATATAACAAATTGGCGCAGTCAGTAGGATCCGTCTAACGTTACTAGAACACGAGTACTCTAACTGGTAGCGGCGGATTCCTATCCCTCAACGGAACAACGAACCTGAAAGAAGTCCTCACTGCAATCAAACGTAGAACACGGCGCTTTCAATGTTCCTGTTGATGTAAGTAATGGTGAATCGTCATTCGTTTTAAGTAAATATTATTTGATTGAGCATTGATTTTTAATAATTTGATTTAATACATTTGTTTTCTGAATGTTATTTGTGGCATCTTCTAGTTTATTTTAGATTTTCTTGGGAATAATACCACATCAGAGTTCAAACTTGTGTATATTTTAAAACCAAACGTTTCAAAATCCTGTCGGATTTCGTTTTCAATGGATATAAATTTATAAAGTAAAATTGAAATATATTTCAATTTTACTTTATAAATATATTTCAATTTTACTTTATAAATTTATATCCATTGAAAACGAAATCCGACAGGATTTTGAAACGTTTGGTTTTAAAATATACACAAGTTTGAACTCTGATGTGGTATTATTCCCAAGAAAATCTAAAATTAATACATTTGATTTCATAGATTTTTATTGATTTTATTATTTGATTTTTATATATTTGATTTGAATGAAATATTGATCTATTTCATTACTTGATTTATTTGATATATTTATTTTATTTCTTTTATTGACATTTTATATATTTGATTTACTTATTTTATTGATTTATTATCTGAATAATTGATTTATTTAATTTGATATTTTCATCTATCGTGTTTAATTGCTTTACATTTTTTTATACCATACTGTTCTATTGTTCAAACAGTCGTTAATTCCCACTAACGTATTCTACAGTTCATTAATTTTCTACACCTTTTAACATTTTATTCTATAAACCTTATATTCCAATTCATTTATATCGATAAACATGGCACAAGCTTCACCAAATTCAGGTACCCCTGAAACAGAAAGATATCGGTTAACGGAAATATTTTCCGTTATACCCGAATTTGAAGGCGACCAAATTTCCTTGGGAACCTTTATAGATGCGTGTAATTGCGCATATAATATGTCCACGGCGGATCAAAAATATTTGTTGGTGATCCATATCAAAAATAAACTCAAAGGGAAAGCGGCGCAGTTGATAAATTCAAGGAACCCTGGATCGTACCTTGAAATCAAACAACTATTGACCCTACACTTTGGAGATTCTCGTGATCTCTCTTCCCTTATTCACGACTTACAACGTCTAAAACAACTGTCGAACGAGTCCCCATTAACGTTCTACAATCGTCTCCAAGTATTGAGTGCGAAAATGCACTCCTGCATTCACAAAACTGCTGGGCTTAGTCCAGAACAAAAAGACGCTCAGACTCTAGTGGATACTATGGTCATGGATACCCTTCTTACGGGATTAGAACCCCGGTTAGGACAAGTAATTCGTGCCAGTAACCCAAAAGACCTTCTAGAGGCACACTCCCGGATTAGGAGAGAGCTTCAACTTTCTTATTTCGAGGATCAGAAAACGAACAAATCTGTTCCTCTCAAACCCAAACACGAAAGCCGACACAACCTCCTAAGTGTCTTCATTGTGGTCGATTAGGCCACATAGCCGTAAATTGCCGATTGAAAAATCAAAACAATTCTCAAATATTCAATCAAAACCACAGACCAAATCCTGTTGGGCCTAACCAACAAACAAGGCCAAACTTCCCCCCAAATAATCCCCCGGTTCAACAAGGACAACAGTTTCGTCCACAAAACTTCCAGAGACCCCCTTTTAGGTCTCAAATGAACCCGAATTATTCTCGTCTTTCGGTTATACAGAATAACCCGAATAACCGTCCTGAAAGGACACATCATTTCAATCAACATCAAAATGATGGTTACTCACAATATTCGGATTATTATACCGATAATTACAATACTTATGACTACGAGGATGATAGTCAAAATTATTCAGGCTTCGAAGAAACTCTTGACGATACCTCTGTCGAGCCTTTTAATTGTCACGATTATCAGGATTTTCTAGCGCTTCCGAGCCTAGATCAACCTTCCGATTCGACAATAACTTTGTGCGAAGTCGAAACCCAGATTCAAAACCTCAATCTGGACGACTTGAACCCCCACTTGAACTTCCCGGAGCAACTATTTCTTTAAGCCCACTTCTTACTGTGAACTCTAAAAATCTATATTACATTCTTGACGCTTCTTCTAAATTTAAACTTCTTATTGATACCGGAGCTGGTATCTCTATCTTCAAAGAAAATACCGTAAAGAATTTCACCCAAAGATCTCCTGAAAGGGTAACTATTCAAGGTATTACCCACGAAAAAATTCCCATCTCACAATCAACTTTAATCCCATTCGCTCCACGTAACCCACATAAAGTTTTCATATACGATTTGGACATTGAGTTTGACGGCATACTAGGATTAGATTTTCTTGAACACTATGAATGCATAGTTGACTTAAAATCTAAACAGCTAATAACAAATTTTAAAACCATCCCTTTACACAAAGTTCCCGATAACGATCAACCCTTGACTGATGTACCCGACACACTCAACGTTAAGCCTAATATTACTTCACAAACACCTACACAAAACAAAATAACCATTGAGGCACGCATAGAAAAGATCTTTAAACTTAAATGCGATCTTTCTAACATCGACGCCATCTTACCAACTCAAGAAATTGACAGAGTACGACTTCCAAACGCACTCGTACACATTAACTCAAAAGGTGAATTTCTAACTTCCATTATCAACGCTAACGCGATGCCCAAAACAGTAACTTTTTCTGATTTAAAACTGGAACCACTTGACAAAACTCACTCTCTTCTGAATTTCAATACAGACGATTATCATGAACCCCAATACATAGACAGAAACTCGACTATTAGACAACAAATTAGAACTGAACATCTAAATGACGAAGAACGCGAACAAATCACTGATCTTTGTTTGGAATTTCAAGACATTTTCTATCTTGAAGGTGACGTCTTGACTTTCACTAACGAGGTTAAACATTCGATTGATACGAACAACGCAAAGCCCGTTTTCACTAAATCTTATAGATATCCTCAAGTACATAAAGAGGAAGTGAAAACCCAAATTGGAAAAATGCTTGAACAAGGTATCATTAGGCACTCCTCATCCCCTTGGTCCTCCCCTGTATGGGTCGTCCCCAAGAAGCTCGATGCTTCTGGTAAACAAAAGTGACGAGTTGTTATCGATTACAGGAAATTAAATGAATTGACTGTAGACGATAAATATCCTCTGCCAAATATATCCGATCTTCTCGACCAACTTGGAAAGTGTCAATACTTTTCGACACTGGATCTCGCTTCCGGGTTCCACTAGTTGGAAATCCAAGAGGAAGATATTCCTAAGACTGGCTTTTCTGTCGAAAATGGTCATTACGAATTCGTTCGTATGCCATTTGGTTTAAAAAATGCACCTTCTACTTTTCAGAGGGTCATGGACAATATTCTTCTGGGTATACAGAATGAACGTTGTCTCGTCTACATGGATGATATCATCTTCTACTCTCCGACCATCCATGAACATATTTCCCGGTTGACAGAAGTTTTTAAACGACTTCGGAAGTCTAACCTAAAAATTCAACCTGATAAGTGCGAATTTCTTCGTAAAGAAGTGGCTTATCTTGGCCATCTTATCACACAAGAAGGTGTAAAACCAAACCCTTCAAAGGTTGAATGTATTCAGAACTTTCCGCAACCCCAAACTCCGAAAGACATCAAATCTTTTCTTGGTCTCGCTGGGTATTACAGACGCTTCATACCAAATTTTGCGAAGATCTCTAAACCTCTGACTAAACTACTCCAAAAAGACGTCAAATTCATCTTTGACGCAGATTGCAAGTCTTCCTTCGATGAACTGAAGCAAGCCCTTGTATCTGACCCAATCCTGATATATCCAAACTTTGAAGAACCCTTCCTGCGCACTACTGATGCTAGTGCTTTTGCTATTGGAGCGGTTCTTTCTCAAGGCCCTGTGGGAAAAGATCTTCCTGTTGCATACGCTTCTCGCACCCTCTGTGCTGCAGAGACACGATATTCCACCATCGAACGAGAATTGTTGGCCATAGTTTGGGCTGTTAAGCACTACAGACCGTATCTTTTTGGGAGAAGGTTTACACTCCTGTGTGACCACCGTCCGCTTACTTGGCTCTTTTCCATCAAAGATCCTGGCAGTCGTCTAGCCAGATGGCGCCTTAAGCTAGAGGAATACAATTATAAGATTGAGTACAAGCCCGGCAAGGTAAACCAAAACGCAGATGCTCTTTCTCGCATCAAAATCAACCATTTCAAGCAATGTGCTGATTTCCTTTCCAAAATCAAAATTTTCGCTAACAACGAAACTGACTCCGAACAACCTGAAAACTCTGACAATGACGACGAACATGACGAAAGAATTATCGCTGAGTTTAATCGATTTGTTCAACTCTACAAAACTGAGTCAATAATCGATTACTCTAAAATTGAAATATCCAATTCTCAACTTTTAGACAAGTCCCACAAACTCATAGTTACATTCTTTTGGCAAAACAAAACTAACGACTTACACGACAAAATTATTGATGACTTTTTCGAGGAAGAACCTAATTTCAGTAATGACACTCTTAACATCATGGCCAGTAAATCTGTCAGGCATAGAAAATACTTAGTTGTACCTTTGCCCTATGACCCTGAAACTGTCGTCTCACATCTTTTCAAAATTATTTATACCAACCAAGACCAATTCAACGACTCCGAAACATACTGCATAGAAAATAACATAGAACTTCCCATTCTTGAAATTTTATCTTTCATTCTCTCCGACAAAGAAATCAAACTGAAAATCTGCCAAAACATTGTTACAACTCCTACCGAAGACGAAATTCCTATAATAATACAACAATACCACTCTGGTAAAAACAACCTCCATCGTGGCATTAACGAAACTATCAGACGTATTAGGGAAAAATACAATTGGACCGGCTTAATTAAAACTGTAGAACAATTCATCAAATCCTGCGAAACTTGCCAAAAAGTAAAGTTCTGTAGGAAAAACTTAAGTTTACCTTTTGTTATTACGGAAACACCCAAGACTCCTTTCGAACGTATTAACATTGACATCTTTGAATATCCATCTAGAAATCATGCACTCACTATTAGGGACGAACTCACGAAATTTACGCAAGCCTACCCCATTAACGATAAAACAGCTTCAACTGTCGTAAACACCCTCCTAATTTTCTTTCAACATTACGGAACCCCACTTCGCATCCATTGTGACTATGGACGTGAATTTGACAACACTTTAATGCGGGATCTATGCCAACTATACGACATAAAACTGACATTCTCCAGCGTTCAACATCCCGAGTCAAACGGTTCTATTGAAAGATTTCACGCGACCTTAGCAGAAATGATAAGGGCAAATACAGCGGAACATCCAAACGAACATCCATTTAACGTCCTCCCTTATGCCATCATCTGTTAGAATAACACGAAAAATAAAACCACCGGTTTCACGCCCTATGAACTCATATTTGGGCACACTTCAAGTAGGCCTCCAGAAACCCTTTACAACCAGGAAAAACTGATTTCGAAATACGTAAGAGACCTAAATAACAGAATGGACTATTACTACAGACTCGCCCGTGCTAAAACCGAAAGACAGAAAGAAAAATCTAAAGTGCGATTTGACCAACACGTTTCTACTAAACAACCCGATTACAAAGTAGGCGACAAAGTCTACGTAAAAGAGTCCCAAATCAAAAACAAAGCCGAAAACAAATTCAACGGCCCCTTCGAAATTACCGCAATACGAAAAAACTCTGCCACCGTCATAAATTTACAAACAAACCAAATAACTAAAGTTAACTTTGACAGACTAAAACCCTATTTTGAATAAATCCCTTTTTTCAGATTCTGTGGACTGTTTTCAGTCGTGAACCTTCAACAGTACTCCATTACGCCTGTTAACAATACTATAGGAGTTTTCTTCCACGAAGAAGGCACCCTTAAAATTTCTAATGAGAAATGGACACTCCTTGTTTACAACGATCTAAACCCCTTTCGAGACGCTATTTCTAACAACGACAATATACTGAACAGACTTTTAGAAACTATTAACGACAACAAAACTAACATTAAAATCTTCAAATCAAAAGTACAGACTCACGTAAGCCTCCTGAAACAAATATCAAAATCTGTTAACATCAAATATACAGAAATTTTCGCTGACACTGAGACTTACAGTACCAACAGAAAGAAACGCGGACTAATTAATGGACTGGGGTCGATTTGGAAATCTATTTCCGGTAACTTAGATGCAACAGACGGAGAATATTTTAGTGACTCTATAAACAAAATTACTAAAGACCAACATCAAATTGAAAACTTAATGAAACGACAATTATCAGTAACAACTTCGGTCATTAAGAACCTTAATACCACAATACAAAAATTTCAGTCCGAAGAGAAAATATTTTCGGAAAATATCGAAGCAATTAGGAAGTCAATTGTGTTCATTACAGACGATCTTGCTTTTTATGAACTTCAAGCCAATGTCTTAAATTTGTGTGAAAGCTTAATGGAAAGTTACGTATACATTGAAGATACTCTCAACGAAGTATTAACTTCAGTCTCTTTCGCCCGTCTAAAAGTCTTACATAGCTCAATTATAAACCCAGTAGATTTGGTCGATTCCCTTCAGAAAATATCACAGTCACTTCATGAAAACAACTTACCACTTCCCACTTATAGTTCAAATGTTGCTAGATACATTGATCTAATAGAATTGGAAGCTTTTCAGATCAATACTAAAATTGTTTTTGTACTAAAAATCCCCTTAGTCAATCCTGAAACTTATACACTGTACCGCTTGTATCCTATCCCAGTTTTGGATAATCGAACAGGATTTCACCATATTCTTCCAACAAAATTAAAATATATCGCGAGAGATGACGATTCGCTATTGTACGCATCTTTCGAAGACCTGAGTGACTGTAAGCCATTATCTAAAGAACATAAGATCTGTTCCAAAGTTATTCCACCCACCATAGACAAAGAAGCCCTCTGCGAAGCACAGCTTCTTAGACAGCCAGCAGTCCTTCCTCCAACTTGCAAGCCTTTAATATTATATGCCGAAGAGTATAATATTCAAGAGATTGACCTGAACCTTTGGTTAATCTCGATTTCCGGACAGTTGCCCATCAACATCAAGTGCAAGGGAGAAGATGTCGTTACCCAATCCATTTCGACAAATTCTCTATTGACCATCCAACCCAGTTGCAATGCCTTCATCGGTAACACCAGGGTCCATGCCAGAAGGACCACCAACAACGTTGACATCATCACACTAAAAAGTCACCCAGTAAACATCCCGTACAACTGTTGCGACAACCTGCCAACCATCGGTCAACTTCCAAAGTTGAAACCCATGAAACTACAGGAACTGGATGCCAGAGACCTGAATATCGCCAACCATAAGCTTAGCCAATACTCCAGGGAATTAGAAAAGCTCCTAGACCAACCATTCTTGGAGAAACACACCTCCTGGTTTACGATCATCACAATAGCAACAACCGTAATTGTGGTTGCCCTCCTTTCCATCAGCATCATTAGAAAGAAACTCCAGAAGCCCCCAACGATTAGCCCTTCTGTCGATCCAGCACCACCACCAGGTCCATCAACCATCAAGCCCAGGGTAAAACTCCATAGCCTCCTTAGTCCTGTCGAGGATATGGAATTGCAGAACCTCCCTTAAAAGTCGATGCTGTAGCATCAACTTTTTTATATGGATGGGAGTTGTTATATAAGTTATTCCATCGACTTATGTGAAACCATCTAGCAACAGTTCCCAAGCTGAGTCAGCATCCACGTGTCGTCTCAGGTTACCTTCGACGACGTACATCCGTGAGAACGGCAAACGCGGCGACAGCTTAGTCAGCATTCTTATGTTATAAATTGTTCAATTGCCTTATGTCTGTATTCATTGTTACTTACAGATTTGTCTAATTAGTTTAACACTCATTTTTTTCCTTTTTTATTGTTATAAAGTTTTATTATTATTTTCATTATATTCAAGTTTATATTAAAAGTTTTATTAATTGTGCAAGTATAAATAAAGTCTTTTTTAAAAAGTGAAATTTTGGAAGTGTGATATAACATATATATATATATATATATATATATATATATATATATATATATATGTATTTATTTTTAAGTTTTCGCGGGCACTAAATGTCTTAGGTGGTTTTCGGGAATTCATCCGCGTAGTTAATAACTGATCCCTGCCGGGATCGATGGTAGAATTACGACGTTTCGGCAGAGACACATCTGCCCTCTTGAGGTCGGTTCGCATAATTCTCGTAATCTTTTGCTTTCGGTTCTAGTATGCGACTAACTACGAGAATTGAGCGGACCGACCTGAACAGGGCAGATGTGACTCTGCCGAAACGTCGTCATTTTACCATCGATCCCGGCAGGGATCAGTAATCAACTACGCGGATGAGTTTCCGGAAACCACCTACACACACACACACCCACACACACACACACACACACACGCGAGAGGACGAGCTCTCCTTGAGACCATGTCTTCGCTCAACCTGGTACTCCTCAACACAGGAGCCGTAAGCACATATCGCAAAGGCACAGCCAGCTCCATTATCGACGTAACATTCGTTAGCAGCAACCTAATTAAAGGGGGCTGTGAGTGGCGGGTCGATGAGGAGTTTACTAATAGCGACCACCAAGCTATTATATGGGAAATCAACACCACTCCCAAACGAAGATTGTGTGTCAGTCGTGCGAGGTCACAGCCAGTCGGTTGGAACAAAAATGCTTTCGATGCTGATTCATTCGCCTTGGTTATGGAGCAGGAACCATTGTCAATAGCAACAAGCGCAGAAGCCACTGCCAAAGAGGTAATGACAAGCGTTGTCAAGTCCTGCGATGCATCCATGCCAAGGAGACGGCAGAACAACAGCCGCCCACCAGTTTACTGGTGGAATGACACGATCTCACAACACCGACGAGAGTGTCTCAAAGCACGAAGGCTGCATCAACGAGCACGGAGACGCGACAGGGTCACAACAGAAGAACTAAGGCTCGACTATGAGATCAAAAGACAACAACTACGAAGAGCCATTCTCTCAAGCAAGAGATCCTACTGGAAGGAGTTGTGTGACGAAGTTAATCAAGATCCATGGGGAAAACCGTATAAAATTGTGATGCATAAAATTAAGGCCCCTCCCATGACATCAACGAACTGCCCCGAATCATTGCACCGCATTGTCACTCACTTGTTTCCTGCAAAGCCTGAGCTACCCGCTAATCCTTCGTGGCAGGTGAGGGACGAAGATATACCATCAGTGACTATGAGTGAGCTGATGGGCGCGTGCAACCGGCTCCAAAACGGTAAGGCTCCCGGTCCAGATGGCATACCTAACATCGCGCTAAAATGCGCCATAGCCAATAGGCCTGACATGTTTCTACACATGTATGAGACCTGCCTAAAGCAGGGGGTTTTCCCGAGTAAGTGGAAAAAGCAGAGGCTTGTGCTCCTCCCTAAAGGGGGAAAGAAACCTCCCGACGAACCGTCATCATATCGTCCCCTCTGTATGTTGGACTCTGCGGGAAAACTCCTTGAAAGGATAATAGCAGATAGGCTGGAGCCCTACGTTGAGCCGAAACTTTCCACCAACCAATTCGGGTTCAGAAAGGGGAGATCAACCATCGATGCCGTGACACTCGTTACCAACATCGCCAGAGAGGCTATCTCGGGAAAGAGATGGAGAAGAGGTGGAAAAAAGTACTGTCTAATAGCCACCCTGGATATCAAGAACGCCTTTAACTCGGCCCGCTGGGACCGCATTTTGGAGGCTCTTGTCAGGATGGAAGTTCCGCAGTACTTGCGCAGAATGGTTTCAGCCTATTTCAAGGACCGCATCTTGTTGTACCAAACTGAAAATGGGCAAGTAGACTATAAGATCACAGGAGGTGTACCTCAGGGCTCTGTTCTTGGCCCCCTCTTATGGAACGTAATGTACAACGACCTGCTCCTGCTCGGTCTGCCTGAGGGCGTCAGGCTAGTGGCATTCGCCGATGATGTGGCATTGATCATAGTGCGCAAGCACATAGAGGAGATACAAACAACCTTCTCATTCGCTATAGCCACAATTCAGCATTGGATGCTAGCAGCGGACTTGAGTTTAGCAGAGCAAAAGACCGAAACACTTCTTGTTAGCAGTCGGAAGGCAAGGGAAACCATCACCCTCAAAATAGGCGACACCTATATACAGTCGCAGCCCTTCATCAGCTATTTGGGGGTGCTCCTGGACACACGGCTCAACTTCAAAGAGCACATAATCGCGGCCAGCAAGAAAGCAGCTGGGGTACAGGGTGCATTATCTAGAATAATGCCGAATGTCGGAGGCCCTAGACAGATAAGAAGACAGCTACTGGCAACAGTAACTACTTCTGTTTTGTTGTACGGGGCACCGGTATGGGAGAAATCGCTCGAGCTACCATCGTACCGCCGGAAAATGAAATCAGTCCAGCGGCTCTCAGCGATTCGAGTGGCATCATCCTACCGCACTGTGTCTTACGAGGCGGTGAGTGTGATTGCCTCTACCCTACCAATCGACATCCTGGCTGCAGAAAGGGGACGGCTTTATCGCAGAAAGTTAGAGAAAGACCAACCGACAGGAAACAGCGATGAAAGAGCCATGAGTCTAAGGCAATGGCAGGAGAGGTGGGACAGCTCTACTAAAGGAAGGTGGACATATCGATTGATACCTAACATCAGTCGTTGGGTCAACCGCCAGCATGGGGAGGTTGGGTTCTACATCACTCAACTCCTGACTGGACATGGATGCTTTCGAGCATACCTGCACAGGTTCAGGAGGGCAAACTCCCCAAACTGCCCACACTGTACGGACGTGATAGAGGACGCGGAACACGTGTTCTTCTCCTGCCCCCGGTTTCAGGATCAACGTGCTGAAGTGGAGAGGATTCTGGAGACTAATATCGTTCCAGAACAATTAGTAGAAGCCATGCTGAAGGGCCCCCAAGCCTGGAACTTGGTATCAGATTACGCGGAGACTATCCTCAAAGAACTCCGCAATACGTTCGAGGAGTAGGCTTTAGAGGCTTTCAATGTAAGAGCAGTTAACATCTGCAATGAACCACCCTTGCGAAGTAGTATTGACAAAGAGTGCCGCAGGGGACCATGGTTGTAGGAGAAAGAGGTTAGGGTTTTAACGGGTATACGGTGTACTGGTTTCAATGCAACGATTTACTCTTGCTTTGAAGTCATTGCATCGGGAGTCCCGCACGACGGCTAGCACGTGCTAGTTAAGTACGCAATGTATTTCCCCCCTCTTCGGATAAAAAAAAAAAAAAAAACACACACACACACACACAAACACACACATACACACACACAAACACACACACACACATATATATGCAGAGATCAAGAAACTGGCACACGCCATTAAGTCAGAATATGACAAATATCAGACGTCAACGACGCGGCCACCTCCTGTAGCGAAACCTGCTACAACACAGACATCGCCAGTAAAGGTGTCAAACACTCAGACACAAGGTGGACAGCAAAAGGAGGTCCCAAAAGCGGCTGCCTCAAAAGCAGCTAACTCAAAACCGGCTGCATCAACACCGGCGGCCCCAAAGCAGGCGGCTTCAATAAAAGTAGCCTCTGTAGCAAGGACCTCACCACCGAAGGTCTCGCCTTCAGTAGCCTCATCAAGTAAGGCACCACCACTTAAAACTCTTAAACCGGTGCTAACTAGCAAGCTAAAGCCCGGTAAAGAAGGTTGCCAGAACATCGGGCAAACCACCCAGGGAACAACAAGTAGGGTGGTCAATTCAGAAGCGGAGAGAAACAATGGATTAAAATCCAAGTTTAAACCGCAGACCAAAAACCAACCTGCAAACCAGTCGACTGACTGGCAAGTGGTAAAGAGGAAAAAGGCCCCGAGGACCAATAAGCAAAAACCAGCGCCACATTGTACGCTGCTTATAAAGAAAGGCGAGAAGAGCTCCCATGCAGATATCTTGCGAGGTATCAAGAATGATCCCACCTTGCAGGATATAGGCAAAAAAGTCAATAAGATCCGACGAACAGCTAAGGGAGATCTCCTTTTGTTATTCGCGAAGGCAGACGCTCAGGAGATGGAGCGCTATTGTAACGCCATCAAGAATAAGCTCCCAAGCGGGGCCACTGTACAATCTCGAATACCGCAAATCGAGATTGAAATTAAAGACCTGGACGAGATCAGTACCAAGGAAGAGGTAGTAAACCTGCTCAAAGATAATATCGACGGCCTGGCAGAGATCACTGAGGAGGCAGTGAAATCACTTCGACGGGCATATAGATCAACACAAACGACAGTTGTTTGTCTCCCAGAGGTCCAGGCCAAGAAAGCCATCGCACTTGGAAAGCTGAAACTTGCGTGGGGCACAGTACGTGTTCGCGAGAGGATCAGCCTTCGACGGTGCTTCAAATGCTGGCACTTTGGGCACAACGCCCAGGCGTGCAGAGGCAAGACTGACCGAAGCAGTTGTTGTCACAGATGCGGAGGCGCTGGTCACAATGCCTCGGCTTGTCAACAACCTGCCAAGTGCTTACTCTGCAAAGAGAAAGATAGTAGGTCAGACTGCCGGCACGTTGCTGGTAGTTGGAAATGTCCGATCTACCAACAGGCGATGAGAGCAGCACAAGCCCGTAAATGAAAGTACTGCAACTCAACCTCAACCATTGCGAAGCAGTCCAAGACCTACTGGTACAGCGGGTGCCGGAATTGGATTGCGACGTAGCCATATTCTGCGAGCAGTACAAAAACTTCGACACCCTGTCCTGGGTAAATGACACAACGGACAGAGCAGCGATATGGGCTTGCGGTAAACTTCCGTTCCAACAACTCCCAAATACCCCCGAACCATGGCTTGTGAGAGCCAAAGTGGGAGGGGTTTACTTCTATAGCTGCTATGCACCTCCTAGTGCACAGCTCGAGGAGTTCGAGTTATTCTTGGACACCTTGGCGGAGGATGTACGGAAGCGTGAATCGGTCGCCATCGCAGGAGATTTCAACGCCTGGGCAATTGACTGGGGATGCCGGGAAACGAGCGCGAGAGGACGAGCTCTCCTTGAGACCATGTCTTCGCTCAACCTGGTACTCCTCAACACAGGAGCCGTAAGCACATATCGCAAAGGCACAGCCAGCTCCATAATCGATGTGACATTCGTTAGCAGCAACTTAATTAAAGGGGGCTGTGAGTGGCGGGTCGATGAGGAGTTTACTAATAGCGACCACCAAGCTATAATATGGGAAATCAACACCACTCCCAAACGAAGATTGTGTGTCAGTCGTGCGAGGTCACAGCCAGTCGGTTGGAACAAAAATGCTTTCGATGCTGATTCATTCGCCTTGGTTATGGAGCAGGAACCATTGTCAATAGCAACAAGCGCAGAAGCCACTGCCAAAGAGGTAATGACAAGCGTTGTCAAGTCCTGCGATGCTTCCATGCCAAGGAGACGGCAGAACAACAGCCGCCCACCAGTTTACTGGTGGAACGACACGATCTCACAACACCGACGAGAGTGTCTCAAAGCACGAAGGCTGCATCAACGAGCACGGAGACGCGACAGGGTCACAACAGAAGAACTAAGGCCCGACTATGAGATCAAAAGACAACAACTACAAAGAGCCATTCTCTCAAGCAAGAGATCCTACTGGAAGGAGTTGTGTGACGAAGTTGACCAAGATCCATGGGGAAAACCGTATAAAATCGTGATGCATAAAATCAAGACCCCCCCCATGACATCAACGAACTGCCCCGAATCATTGCACCGCATTGTCACTCACTTGTTTCCTGCGAAGCCTGAGCTACCCGCTTATCCTTCGTGGCAGGTGAGGGACGAAGATATACCATCAGTGACTATGAATGAGCTGATGGGCGCGTGCAACCGGCTCCAAAACGGTAAGGCTCCCGGTCCAGATGGCATACCTAACATCGCGCTAAAATGCGCCATAGCCAATAGGCCTGACATGTTTCTACACATGTATGAGACCTGCCTAAAGCAGGGGGTTTTCCCGACTAAGTGGAAAAAGCAGAGGCTTGTGCTCCTTCCTAAAGGGGGAAGAAGCCTCCCGACGAACCGTCATCATATCGTCCTCTCTGTATGTTGGACTCTGCGGGAAAACTCCTTGAAAGGATAATAGCAGATAGGCTGGAGCCCTACGTTGAGCCGAAACTTTCCACCAACCAATTCGGGTTCAGAAAGGGGAGATCAACCATCGATGCCGTGAAACTCGTTACCAACATCGCCAGAGAGGCTATCTCGGGAAAGAGATGGAGAAGAGGTGGGAAAAAGTACTGTCTAATAGCCACCCTAGATATCAAGAACGCCTTTAACTCGGCCCGCTGGGACCGCATTTTGGAGGCTCTTGCCAGGATGGAAGTTCCGCAGTACTTGCGCCGAATGGTTTCAGCGTATTTCAAGGACCGCATCTTGTTGTACCAAACTGAAAATGGGCAAGTAGACTATAAGATCACAGGAGGTGTACCTCAGGGCTCTGTTCTTGGCCCCCTCTTATGGAACGTAATGTACAACGACTTGCTCCTGCTCGGTCTGCCTGAGGGCGTCAGGCTAGTGGCATTCGCCGATGATGTGGCATTGATCATAGTGCGCAAGCACATAGAGGAGATACAAACAACCTTCTCATTCGCTATAGCCACAATTCAGCATTGGATGCTCGCAGCGGACTTGAGTTTAGCAGAACAAAAGACCGAAACACTTCTTGTTAGCAGTCGAAAGGCAAGGGAAACCATCACCCTCAAAATAGGCGACACCTACATACAGTCGCAGCCCTTCATCAGCTATTTGGGGGTGCTCCTGGACACACGGCTCAACTTCAAAGAGCACATAATCGCGGCCAGCAAGAAAGCAGCTGGGGTACAGGGGGCATTATCTAGAATAATGCCGAATGTCGGAGGCCCTAGACAGATAAGAAGACAGCTACTGGCAACAGTAACTACTTCTGTTTTGTTGTACGGGGCACCGGTATGGGAGAAATCGCTCGAGCTACCATCGTACCGCCGGAAAATGAAATCAGTCCAGCGGCTCTCAGCGATTCGAGTGGCATCATCCTACCGCACTGTGTCTTACGAGGCGGTGAGTGTGATTGCCTCTACCCTGCCAATCGACATCCTGGCTGCAGAAAGGGGACGGCTTTATCGCAGAAAGTTAGAAAAATACCAACCAACAGGAAACAGCGATGAAAGAGCTATGAGTCTAGGGCAATGGCAGGAGAGGTGGGACAGCTCTACTAAAGGCCGGTGGACATATCGATTGATACCTAACATCAGTCGTTGGGTCAACCGCCAGCATGGGGAGGTTGGGTTCTACATCACTCAACTCCTGACTGGACATGGATGCTTTCGAGCATACCTGCACAGGTTCAGGAGGGCAAACTCCCCAAACTGCCCACACTGTACGGACGTGATAGAGGACGCGGAACACGTGTTCTTCTCCTGCCCCCGGTTTCAGGATCAACGCGCTGAAGTGGAGAGGATTCTGGAGACTAATATCGTCCCAGAACAATTAGTAGAAGCCATGCTGAAGGGCCCCCAAGCCTGGAACTTGGTATCAGATTACGCGGAGACTATCCTCAAAGAACTCCGCGATACGTTCGAGGAGTAGGCTTTAGAAGCTTTCAATGGAAGAGCAGTAAACATCTGCAATGAACCACCCTTGCGAAGTAGTATTGACTAAGAGTGCCGCAGGGGACCATGGTTGTAGGAGAAAGAGGTTAGGGTTTTAGCGGGTATACGGTATACTGATTTCAATGCAACGATCTACTCTTGCTTTGAAGTCATTGCATCGGGAGTCCCGCACGACGGCTAGCACGTGCTAGCTAAGTACGCAATGTATTTCCCCCCTCTTCGGATAAAAAAAAACACATATATATGCAAGCAAGAGATCCTACTGGAAGGAGTTGTGTGACGAAGTTAATCAAGATCCATGGGGAAAACCGTATAAAATCGTGATGCATAAAATTAAGGCCCCTCCCATGACATCAACGAACTGCCCCCGAATCATTGCACCGCATTGTCACTCACTTGTTTCCTGCGAAGCCTGAGCTACCCGCTAATCCTTCGTGGCAGGTGAGGGACGAAGATATACCATCAGTGACTATGAGTGAGCTGATGGGCGGGTGCAACCGGCTCCAAAACGGTAAGGCTCCCGGTCCAGATGGCATACCTAACATCGCGCTAAAATGCGCCATAGCCAATAGGCCTGACATGTTTCTACACATGTATGAGACCTGCCTAAAGCAGGGGGTTTTCCCGACTAAGTGGAAAAAGCAGAGGCTTGTGCTCCTCCCTAAAGGGGGAAAGAAACCTCCCGACGAACCGTCATCATATCGTCCCCTCTGTATGTTGGACTCTGCGGGAAAACTCCTTGAAAGGATAATAGCAGATAGGCTGGAGCCCTACGTTGAGCCGAAACTTTCCACCAACCAATTCGGGTTCAGAAAGGGGAGATCAACCATCGATGCCGTGACACTCGTTACCAACATCGCCAGAGAGGCTATCTCGGGAAAGAGATGGAGAAGAGGTGGAAAAAAGTACTGTCTAATAGCCACCCTGGATATCAAGAACGCCTTTAACTCGGCCCGCTGGGACCGCATTTTGGAGGCTCTTGCCAGGATGGAAGTCCCGCAGTACTTGCGCAGAATGGTTTCAGCGTATTTCAAGGACCGCATCTTGTTGTACCAAACTGAAAATGGGCAAGTAGACTATAAGATCACAGGAGGTGTACCTCAGGGCTCTGTTCTTGGCCCCCTCTTATGGAACGTAATGTACAACGACCTGCTCCTGCTCGGTCTGCCTGAGGGCGTCAGGCTAGTGGCATTCGCCGATGATGTGGCATTGATTATATTGCGCAAGCACATAGAGGAGATACAAACAACCTTCTCATTCGCTATAGCCACAATTCAGCATTGGATGCTCGCAGCGGACTTGAGTTTAGCAGAACAAAAGACCGAAACACTTCTTGTTAGCAGTCGAAAGGCAAGGGAAACCATCACCCTCAAAATAGGCGACTCCTACATACAGTCGCAGCCCTTCATCAGCTATTTGGGGGTGCTCCTGGACACACGGCTCAACTTCAAAGAGCACATAATCGCGGCCAGCAAGAAAGCAGCTGGGGTACAGGGGGCATTATCTAGAATAATGCCGAATGTCGGAGGCCCTAGACAGATAAGAAGACAGCTACTGGCAACAGTAACTACTTCTGTTTTGTTGTACGGGGCACCGGTATGGGAGAAATCGCTCGAGCTACCATCGTACCGCCGGAAAATGAAATCAGTCCAGCGGCTCTCAGCGATTCGAGTGGCATCATCCTACCGCACTGTGTCTTACGAGGCGGTGAGTGTGATTGCCTCTACCCTACCAATCGACATCCTGGCTGCAGAAAGGGGACGGCTTTATCGCAGAAAGTTAGAGAAAGACCAACCGACAGGAAACATCGATGAAAGAGCCATGAGTCTAGGGCAATGGCAGGAGAGGTGGGACAGCTCTACTAAAGGAAGGTGGACATATCGATTGATACCTAGCATCAGTCGTTGGGTCAACCGCCAGCATGGGGAGGTTGGGTTCTACATCACTCAACTCCTGACTGGACATGGATGCTTTCGAGCATACCTGCACAGGTTCAGGAGGGCAAACTCCCCAAACTGCCCACACTGTACGGACGTGATAGAGGACGCGGAACACGTGTTCTTCTCCTGCCCCCGGTTTCAGGATCAACGTGCTGAAGTGGAGAGGATTCTGGAGACTAATATCGTTCCAGAACAATTAGTAGAAGCCATGCTGAAGGGCCCCCAAGCCTGGAACTTGGTATCAGATTACGCGGAGACTATCCTCAAAGAACTCCGCGATACGTTCGAGGAGTAGGCTTTAGAAGCTTTCAATGTAAGAGCAGTAAACATCTGCAATGAACCACCCTTGCGAAGTAGTATTGACTAATAGTGCCGCAGGGGACCATGGTTGTAGGAGAAAGAGGTTAGGGTTTTAGCGGGTATACGGTATACTGGTTTCAATGCAACGATTTACTCTTGCTTTGAAGTCATTGCATCGGGAGTCCCGCACGACGGCCAGCACGTGCTAGCTAAGTACAGAATGTATTTCCCCCCTCTTCGGATAAAAAAAAAAAACACACACATATATATAGATAGTAGGTCAGACTGCCGGCACGTTGCGGGTAGTTGGAAATGTCCGATCTACCACAGGCGATGAGAGCAGCACAAGCCCATAAATGAAAGTACTGCAACTCAACCTCAACCATTGCGAAGCAGCCCAAGACCTACTGGTACAGCGGGTGCGGGAATTAGATTGCGACGTAGCCATAATCTGCGAGCAGTACAAAAACTTCGACACCCTGTCCTGGGTAAATGACACAACGGACAGAGCAGCGATATGGGCTTGCGGTAAACTTCCGTTCCAACAACTCCCAAATACCCCCGAACCATGGCTTGTGAGAGCCAAAGTGGGAGGGGTTCACTTCTATAGCTGCTATGCACCTCCTAGTGCACAGCTCGAGGAGTTCGAGTTATTCTTGGACACCTTGGCGGAGGATGTACGGAAGCGTGAATCGGTCGCCATCGCAGGAGATTTCAACGCCTGGGCAATTGACTGGGGATGTCGGGAAACGAGCGCGAGAGGACGAGCTCTCCTTGAGACCATGTCTTCGCTCAACCTGGTACTCCTCAACACAGGAGCCGTAAGCACATATCGCAAAGGCACAGCCAGCTCCATTATCGATGTGACATTCGTTAGCAGCAACCTAATTAAAGGGGGCTGTGAGTGGCGGGTAGATGAGGAGTTTACTAATAGCGACCACCAAGCTATTATATGGGAAATCAACACCACTCCCAAACGAAGATTGTGTGTCAGTCGTGCGAGGTCACAGCCAGTCGGTTGGAACAAAAATGCTTTCGATGCTGATTCATTCGCCTTGGTTATGGAGCAGGAACCATTGTCAATAGCAACAAGCGCAGAAGCCACTGCCAAAGAGGTAATGACAAGCGTTGGCAAGTCCTGCGATGCTTCCATGCCAAGGAGACGGCAGAACAACAGCCGCCCACCAGTTTACTGGTGGAACGACACGATCTCACAACACCGACGAGAGTGTCTGAAAGCACGAAGGCTGCATCAACGAGCACGGAGACGCGACAGGGTCACAACAGAAGAACTAAGGCTCGACTATGAGATCAAAAGACAACAACTACGAAGAGCCATTCTCTCAAGCAAGAGATCCTACTGGAAGGAGTTGTGTGACGAAGTTAATCAAGATCCATGGGAAAAACCGTATAAAATCGTGATGCATAAAATTAAGGCTCCTCCCATGACATCAACGAACTGCCCCGAATCATTGCACCGCATTGTCACTCACTTGTTTCCTGCGAAGCCTGAGCTACCCGCTTATCCTTCGTGGCAGGTGAGGGACGAAGATATACCATCAGTGACTATGAGTGAGCTGATGGGCGCGTGCAACCGGCTCCAAAACGGTAAGGCTCCCGGTCCAGATGGCATACCTAACATCGCGCTAAAATGCGCCATAGCCAATAGGCCTGACATGTTTCTACACATGTATGAGACCTGCCTAAAGCAGGGGGTTTTCCCGACTAAGTGGAAAAAGCAGAGGCTTGTGCTCCTCCCTAAAGGGGGAAAGAAACCTCCCGACGAACCGTCATCATATCGTCCCCTCTGTATGTTGGACTCTGCGGGAAAACTCCTTGAAAGGATAATAGCAGATAGGCTGGAGCCCTACGTTGAGCCGAAACTTTCCACCAACCAATTCGGGTTCAGAAAGGGGAGATCAACCATCGATGCCGTGAAACTCGTTACCAACATCGCCAGAGAGGCTATCTCGGGAAAGAGATGGAGAAGAGGTGGAAAAAAGTACTGTCTAATAGCCACCTTGGATATCAAGAACGCCTTTAACTCGGCCCGCTGGGACCGCATTTTGGAGGCTCTTGCCAGGATGGAAGTTCCGCAGTACTTGCGCAGAATGGTTTCAGCGTATTTCAAGGACCGCATCTTGTTGTACCAAACTGAAAATGGGCAAGTAGACTATAAGATCACAGGAGGTGTACCTCAGGGCTCTGTTCTTGGCCCCCTCTTATGGAACGTAATGTACAACGACCTGCTCCTGCTCGGTCTGCCTGAGGGCGTCAGGCTAGTGGCATTTGCCGATGATGTGGCATTGATCATAGTGCGCAAGCACATAGAGGAGATACAAACAACCTTCTCATTCGCTATAGCCACAATTCAGCATTGGATACTCGCAGCGGACTTGAGTTTAGCAGAACAAAAGACCGAAACACTTCTTGTTAGCAGTCGAAAGGCAAGGGAAACCATCACCCTCAAAATAGGCGACTCCTACATACAGTCGCAGCCCTTCATCAGCTATTTGGGGGTGCTCCTGGACGCACGGCTCAACTTCAAAGAGCACATAATCGCGGCCAGCAAGAAAGCAGCTGGGGTACAGGGGGCATTATCTAGAATAATGCCTAATGTCGGAGGCCCTAGACAGATGAGAAGACAGCTACTGGCAACAGTAACTACTTCTGTTTTTTTGTACGGGGCACCGGTATGGGAGAAATCGCTCGAGCTACCATCGTACCGTCGGAAAATGAAATCAGTCCAGCGGCTCTCAGCGATTCGAGTGGCATCATCCTACCGCACTGTGTCTTACGAGGCGGTGAGTGTGATTGCCTCTACCCTGCCAATCGACATCCTGGCTGCAGAAAGGGGACGGCTTTATCGCAGAAAGTTAGAAAAAGACCAACCGACAGGAAACAGCGATGAAAGAGCCATGAGTCTAGGGCAATGGCAGGAGAGGTGGGACAGCTCTACTAAAGGCCGGTGGACATATCGATTGATACCTAACATCAGTCGTTGGGTCAACCGCCAGCATGGGGAGGTTGGGTTCTACATCACTCAACTCCTGACTGGACATGGATGCTTTCGAGCATACCTGCACAGGTTCAGGAGGGCAAACTCCCCAAACTGCCCACACTGTACGGACGTGATAGAGGACGCGGAACACGTGTTCTTCTCCTGCCCCCGGTTTCAGGATCAACGTGCTGAAGTGGAGAGGATTCTGGGGACTAATATCTTCCCAGAACAATTAGTAGAAGCCATGCTGAAGGGCCCCCAAGCCTGGAACTTGGTATCAGATTACGCGGAGACTATCCTCAAAGAACTCCGCGATACGTTCGAGGAGTAGGCTTTAGAAGCTTTCAATGGAAGGGCAGTAAACATCTGCAATGAACCACCCTTGCGAAGTAGTATTGAGTAAGAGTGCCGCAGGGGACCATGGTTGTAGGAGAAAGAGGTTAGGGTTTTAGCGGGTATACGGTATACTGGTTTCAATGCAACGATTTACTCTTGCTTTGAAGTCATTACATCGGGAGTCCCGCACGACGGCCAGCACGTGCTAGCTAAGTACGCAATGTATTTCCCCCCTCTTCGTATAAAAAAAAAAAAAAACATATATATCTTTTGCTTGAGAGAATGGCTCTTCGTAGTTGTTGTCTTTTGATCTCATAGTCGAGCCTTAGTTCTTCTGTTGTGACCCTGTCGCGTCTTCGTGCTCGTTGATGCAGCCTTCGTGCTTTAAGACACTCTCGTCGGTGTTGTGAGATTGTGTTGTTCTGCCGTCTCCTTGGCATGGAAGCATCGCAGGACTTGACAACGCTTGTCATTACCTCTTTGGCAGTGGCTTCTGCGCTTGTTGCTATTGACAATGGTTCCTGCTCCATAACCAAGGCGAATGAATCAGCATCGAAAGCATTTTTGTTCCAACCGACCGGCTGCGGCCTCGCACGACTGACACACAATCTTCGTTTGGGAGTGGTGTTGATTTCCCATATAATAGCTTGGTGGTCGCTATTAGTAAACTCCTCATCGACCCGCCACTCACAGCCCCCTTTAATTAGGTTGCTGCTAAGGAAGGAGTTGTGTGACGAAGTTAATCAAGATCCATGGGGAAAACCGTATAAAATCGTGATGCATAAAATTAAGGCCCCTCCCATGACATCAACGAACTGCCCCGAATCATTGCACCGCATTGTCACTCACTTGTTTCCTGCGAAGCCTGAGCTACCCGCTTATCCTTCGTGGCAGGTGAGGGACGAAGATATACCATCAGTGACTATGAATGAGCTGATGGGCGCGTGCAACCGGCTCCAAAACGGTAAGGCTCCCGGTCCAGATGGCATACCTAACATCGCGCTAAAATGCGCCATAGCCAATAGGCCTGACATGTTTCTACACATGTATGAGACCTGCCTAAAGCAGGGGGTTTTCCCGACTAAGTGGAAAAAGCAGAGGCTTGTGCTCCTACCTAAAGGGGGAAAGAAACCTCCAGACGAACCGTCATCATATCGTCCCCTCTGTATGTTGGACTCTGCGGGAAAACTCCTTGAAAGAATAATAGCAGATAGGCTGGAGCCCTACGTTGAGCCAAAACTTTCCACCAACCAATTCGGGTTCAGAAAGGGGAGATCAACCATCGATGCCGTGACACTCGTTACCAACATCGCCAGAGAGGCTATCTCGGGAAAGAGATAGAGAAGAGGTGGAAAAAAGTACTGTCTAATAGCCACCCTGGATATCAAGAACGCCTTTAACTCGGCCCGCTGGGACCGCATTTTGGAGGCTCTTGCCAAGATGGAAGTTCCGCAGTACTTGCGCAGAATGGTTTCAGCGTATTTCAAGGACCGCATCTTGTTGTACCAAACTGAAAATGGGCAAGTAGACTATAAGATCACAGGAGGTGTACCTCAGGGCTCTGTTCTTAGCCCCCTCTTATGGAACGTAATGTACAACGACCTGCTCTTGCTCGGTCTGCCTGAGGGCGTCAGGCTAGTGGCATTCGCCGATGATGTGGCATTGATCATAGTGCGCAAGCACATAGAGGAAATACAAACAACCTTCTCATTCGCTATAGCCACAATTCAGCATTGGATGCTCGCAGCGGACTTGAGTTTAGCAGAGCAAAAGACCGAAACACTTCTTGTTAGCAGTCGGAAGGCAAGGGAAACCATCACCCTCAAAATAGGCGACACCTACATACAGTCGCAGGCCTTCATCAGCTATTTGGGGGTGCTCCTGGACACACGGCTCAACTTCAAAGAGCACATAATCGCGGCCAGCAAGAAAGCAGCTGGGGTACAGGGGGCATTATCTAGAATAATGCCGAATGTCGGGGGCCCTAGACAGATAAGAAGACAGCTACTGGCAACAGTAACTACTTCTGTTTTGTTGTACGGGGCACCGGTATGGGAGAAATCGCTCGAGCTACCATCGTACCGCCGGAAAATGAAATCAGTCCAGCGGCTCTCAGCGATTCGAGTGGCATCATCCTACCGCACTGTGTCTTACGAGGCGGTGAGTGTGATTGCCTCTACCCTGCCAATCGACATCCTGGCTGCAGAAAGGGGACGGCTTTATCGCAGAAAGTTAGAAAAAGACCAGCCGACAGGAAACAGCGATGAAAGAGCCATGAGTCTAGGGCAATGGCAGGAGAGGTGGGACAGCTCTACTAAAGGCCGGTGGACATATCGATTGATACCTAACATCAGTCGCTGGGTCAACCGCCAGCATGGGGAGGTTGGGTTCTACATCACTCAACTCCTGACTGGACATGGATGCTTTCGAGCATACCTGCACAGGTTCAATAGGGCAAACTCCCCAAACTGCCCACACTGTACGGACGTGATATAGGACGCGGAACACGTGTTCTTCTCCTGCCCCCGGTTTCAGGATCAACGTGCTGAAGTGGAGAGGATTCTGGAGACTAATATCGTTCCAGAACAATTAGTAGAAGCCATGTTGAAGGGCCCCCAAGCCTGGAACTTGGTATCAGATTACGCGGAGACTATCCTCAAAGAACTCCGCGATACGTTCGAGGAGTAGGCTCTAGAGGCTTCCAATGTAAGAGCAGTAAACATCGGCAATGAACCACCCTTGCGAAGTAGTATTGAGTAAGAGTGCCGCAGGGGACCATGGTTGTAGAAGAAAGAGGTTAGGGTTTTAGCGGGTATACGGTATACTGGTTTCAATGCAACGATTTACTCTTGCTTTGAAGTCATTGTATCGGGAGTCCCGCACGACGGCCAGCACGTGCTAGCTACGTACGGAATGTATTTCCCCCCTTTTCGGATAAAAAAAAAACACACACACACACACACATATATATATATATATATATATATATATATATATATATATATATATATATAGAACGCACGACACGCGTAAAACATGGTGTCGTATATAAACTTATTAAAAATATTTTTACTAGTTTAGTTACGGAATTCTCCTAATATGCTTTTTTCTTTTTCAGCAGCTGCCAGTCAGAGGGTATACATCCCTCACGCATCACTCTTGGCTTTCTGTTATCTCTGCTACGTAATTTTTTCCATGTCTTCGAGATAATTCTTCTTCCTCGATCCAAAAATAAAGTATCATCATAGGCATAATAAGCTAAGACACTGAAATGTGAGTGAAAATTTATAATTGCTGCTTTGTACATTCCCTTTTTGTAAATTTCTTGTTTTATTTGAAAATGTTGGTTAATTTTTTTAAAGTGTAGTTTCATATGGCACTAAATTATTTCAAATGTTCAAAAATGTATCTTTAAGCAAGTCTCTAGTTTGTAAAGCATAAGCTTTTTAAAAGAACCCTATATAATTCATTTATCCCGGACTGCTTAATGTCCTTGAAAATATCAGAAACTATGTGTGTTTCGGAAAAACTGTAAAGATAAAAATAAAAGGAGATCGAAAGGGAAATCTTGATGGTGGTTTTGACTTTAATGAGGTCTAAGATTATTCCAAGCTCAGGCGAATATTTTCATGAGAATTCAGGTAATCCATACCTTTAACCCAAGTAAATGAATTTCGTTCAAATATTATCTTAAGGGTTGGCTTCTTAACTCCTTCAATGTTATGCTCAAATTTAAGACGAAAAAGAAATGATCTGCACATGGAGTTTTGTTGCGCTTACGCTTAATGGCTATCTAATAATTAGCTGAAATTTGTCTTAGACTATACACTTCAACTCAAAAATCAAAATCAAACCATTTTTCATAGGATTTCATACTATATTATAATATTGATACTGGAATTTATTAGTAATATCATTTATTAATACGTGAGACAAAAAACTTTAGCTCATTTCAAGTTAACTGTTTCTGTTAGGATATAAAATATTATTTACGTAAATCTTGTTCCTGGATTATATGCGGTGGGTCCGACAGTTTGTAATTTTATTCAAGTCATTGAGCTAGTACCTCACCTTTACATTTTACATTGAATAAAAATCTTTTACCAAGTCTAAAATTTGAATTTTAAGATGAATATTATTTCTTTTGAAGTTTTAAATTATTATTTTACTTAAATACTTACTTAAATATACGTCTCGCATTTACTGTTGGAACCATCGTTTCCGTCGGGTATTATCACAGAAATACAACACGTGCCAACAAAATTCTCTAGTGAAATTGAAAATAATTTCACATGAAATTTTGTAATATTTAAAAGCTTTATTTCATAATGAATAACAAGACCCACGGGATCAACTTCCATCATGTTTAATACAATAAGCGAAAATCTGTGCCCAACATTTTTTTCAAAATAATTGTATAACAAGTCATTCAGTCACAGAAAAGCAAAATAAAAGATTGCATGTATATAAGGTGCCACCAATCCTAACATACGCAGCAGCGTGAAGGTCAGATGCAAAGCAAACTAAATAAAAATTACCCACAGACGATTAGTACCAAAAGAGTGCAATATACTATAGAAATCCTATCTGTGTGGGCAAACGGAAAGGAAATATATTTAACGAACATATCAATATGCAAATATTTGCAAGAGAGACAAGGACATAGCAGAAAATTCACTAAATAATAACATAAATCCTTCTAATTTGAATAAAAGTGTTCCAGTTATTAAAGTAAAATTGAAACACATCAATACGCCAGTCAATCGAGATTTTTAACCGTATGAGTCAAACGTAATTAATAGACATAACTGACATAATTTTAACAGCAAACTCGTAGAAGTAAATTATTTGAGCCTTATAAACCACAAAAAATATGGGGTATTTTCATTTTCTGCCTATAGTGTAAAAAAGAATGATGTGTTCATAATGCCGTCAAGAGAAAGATTGTAGAGAATCAGAAAATCTTCAAAATGGGTGTTTATAAGTTTTGATCGCAACATTTTTCATAAAGACAAGCTAGAAAAACTGATAAAAAGTGAGTTATTAAAAAAACATAACTTGGTTGTAATAACAGCTGAAACCTTAATCTCCTGGCTAATGATAGCTTATAACGTTAAGATTAATAACGCTGAAGGCTGAAATAATTTGTAGAAATATTTTGCAGAACGTTCGATAGCGATGAGAAAAGCATCTTTTGAAAGCTCATAAAATGCTCTTTACTACATATATCTTGGATTTTTGTTATAGTGCCGTAAACTATATTAACACTGCTTTCGAAATTTTGTTTAAACAAGGTCTTGACAGTGGCGAATCCAGTCAGTGGAAAAAAGTAATTTAATTGATATCATTAAACGCTATATAGGTAACTATTAACTTAATAAACCAATGGAAAAATAGGCTGAGAAAAAAACTTTAATAATAAAATTTACCATAATTTTCATCTCGTGCCCACCTCAAGAAAATTCTATATCCGTCCATGTACCTTGACAGTTATTATCAGTGCATTGCTGCCTGACTGTAGCATATTCGTACATTTAATGCTATATTTTCTATTATTTTAAACCAATTTCTCGGCATTATATCGATAATCCAAGACAGACAAATTGAAGTGGAATTTATAAACATTCAAAATAACTTTAGTGTACCCCCGTCGGATTAGTCTCTTTAATAGGGTGGCATGTTCAAAATATCTCTCTAATTTATTTAAATTCTAATTCTTCAAAAACTATTTATTCAACAGTGTCCATCGTTAGCCCATATAAACTTAACTTCATAAACCATTATTTTAACAATGACTAATATTCCAGTTTTTCTGAGTATACTCGTATAAAAAATTATCCAAACAGGATGTATAAACGCTCGTTTAGAAAGATTTCTAATTCTCTACAACTTTTCTGTAGACGACATTACGATTCCTTCACTACTTTTTATTATATAAGCAAATAATTTATTATTTAAATAGTTTACTTCTAGCAGTTTGCTGTTAAATCTTAGCAATAATTATGTATAAACTGTTATTGACCTGATGGTATAAGCGAATTGCTGTTGAATTTTATGTCCGAAAATGAGTAAAATTTTGCTCTATAAACTGGTGTACAAATTTTCTACTAGAAATAGTACCCAATAACAAAATTATCTTTTCTCATATATCGTTACGAATTTTGTTATTTGAACTTCCAGTTAATTAGAATAATCATGATGGTAGCATTGCCCTGATTATTATTTTTCACATGCTTACAAAGAATTTTGCTAAATTTATTAGGGTAGATCTTCACCAGAATTTTACACTTTTTTGGTGGTGAAACTGAAGATGTGTAAAATTTCCTTCAAGTGATAAGAGAAAATGTGTCATTTATAAGATAAATAACACATTTTCTCTTATCATTTGAAGGGAATTATAAACATCCTCCGTTTCATAGGTTATAATAATATTTTACTATATACCACTCAATGTTTTTTTTTATTTCTCTTTTCCTTCATCTTAGTTATTTTTAAGGCGCTCATTTTCTTTAAGAATTATCCACAATATAAATTTCAAATTTATTTGAGGGCATCTCTTTGCATCTACCACAACTTATTGCGCAAGATGTTTTAGAACATCACTGCTGTAGAATTTGCCTTTAACAAGCAATTATCAAGCAAAATCAGTCATAACCTACTGAAACGGGAAAGCGCTCTCACTATTACTATCATGTTCGTTTAAATTTTACAGAAACATTATTTTTTAATCTGCAATTAAATGAAAATATGGTGTACTGGCCATTTTTTAAAGAGATTCGTGGGTGCTGAACACGATTCCGACAACTAGTTCATCATAAATTCTCACTATGCGGATTGTCGTTTTTATTCCCCAAGATATGACTGCAAATAAAGGATGACAGGATGAAAATACGAAAAATGTTATTATTTCCACCTTTATAATGGCAAGTGCTGTTCAGAGACAAAAAATTTAAAAAAATAAAAATCTAAAATAATTAGTTGAAAATTCACAAAGAAAATGTCTCGTAGACCTTTTTATATTTTAACACTTACATCACTCTTGTCCACCTCTAGAGTGGGGGATACTAAGAGTAAATGTTCCCTATAGTGGTAAATGATAAGCGATATGATTATTGATTACTTTGCAATATATGGATGTCAATATCTCTATTTTTCTTGAAAGTACTTTATGAATAATTTCGATATTTTTATAAAATTCATTTAATGCCGCCAAAAATTACGTAACCTTCTCAATTAGTCGTTCCGATAAAAACAACAGGTAAACATCAAAACCCGGCTGAAATAAAAAAGAGGAACACAGCGACTATTATGACAATTCGGTGAATAAAAGTTTCAATACACGGTCGCCTCGAAATTTCGACAATGGTTATTTGAAGAACAGTTGTGCAAGTTGAGTAGTTTAGTTTACTTTAAAATTTACGGTATGTGACTGAATCGATAGCCAAAGAAATGAACAGCTGTAGTATTACTTAATGTGTTTGTAAATAGTGAATTTATTTTGGTAAAAATAAAGACGTTGAAAATAAAAGGGAATTTTTGTAAATTTTTTGAGCCCACAGAATCCTCTGCAATATAATCTTTAGGGCATAAACTTCTATTTAAACAAGAATTGTATCGAGATTATTGTTTTATAGGGCGACATTGTTACCAGCCGTCCTGGACACCAGATAATCTGGACGCTGTTGCCGAAGTCACATTCATTTTCTATTACCCCAAAAACCCTGCGAAGAACAAAATTGAATTCGTCATTAGTTACCGAGTTAAAACATTTTTATCAATTACCATTTCCAATATGCACATAAAAATGAAATATGATGTCCTATGCAAATTTTCAAAATTCATTGAGCACATATGCTCACAAAACTTTCCTAATTGAATGCAAAACCTCGCATCTTACTACACAAACAATCTATATTGAGGCATATTTTTGTGCTTTATTTCTTTGAATATGCTATCAATTTATAATTGTTGTTAGCAGGGGCATAACCAGCTTTTAGTTTAGGAATGGGCAAATTAGTAAAAAAAATTGTCCTAGAGAGAGAAATCAGAAAAAAAAATTATTGAAAGAAGGGGAAATCAGAATATTTCAGCTTTAAAGAATAAGTAGGACATTTTCTATTATTTTTAACAGTAAATTAGTAAATATATATCCATCTAGTGACAATTGAGACAACTGATTCATAAACGGACAATTAATTTGAAATAATATATTACAAACATCCCAAAAAATG
The DNA here is from genome assembly GCA_034190945.1 of Octodonta nipae. Lineage (NCBI taxonomy): Eukaryota > Metazoa > Arthropoda > Insecta > Coleoptera > Chrysomelidae > Octodonta > Octodonta nipae. Next base: position 101,831,286 of record CM067216.1, on the reverse strand, counting down.
CATTATACCTCCAAACGAATCTATTGCCAGGCATTAAATCTATCCCCTCAACATCAGAGCTGATGTAGACATTGTGACGCTTAAAAGGGACCTAAAAACAGTTTTGTTGGCTCGATACGAGGAAGACTAAAAGTCGTCTTTGATAAGGAACAATCGACGTTCTCCGAAAATAGTTGTGTCCTACTTTCATTTACATCAATAATAGACATTAGAGCAATCTTCTAATAGCATACAATTTACAAAAGAGTTGGCTGTCTTTGGTACTGATGGACAAAAGCCGTTTATTTCTACAATAAAATATCAAATAAAATTATATTCGGTGAATTGTTCATATCGAATTCGTACAATTATAAGTAAGGTAGTAGCTTCTGTAGCTTAAAAGCAGAATGTAATATTTGTACATAACTAGTGTCTCGGAAAAGATGATTTGCTTAAAGATATATTGCAGTAATTTGTGATTTTGATGATGTAAATGTTAATCAACCAAATAAAAATTATGTCAATTATTTGTCATATCAAATGTATTTTTGTATAATTTAATAAATAGAAAAATACGCGTTTCTTATTAAATATATAGGATTAATATTAACTAATAAACTCCGTAAGTTGTGTTAATAATTCTTAAGTTTTCAAGAACTTAGTTTAACTATTTAAATCAAAGTTTTAACATAATGTTATTTACCAAAGTTTTGATATATATTATTATTATTATTTAGTTTGCATCATCACTTATCTGAATTACTAATTACATTAAGTGTTTATGATTTTTTCGAATGATCGTTGTATATATATCTACATTCTTCAATGTTAAAAACAATCATATTTCTAGTCGTCATTCTATTAAATGCATTTTATATTGATTGTGTCAATAATCTTTGAGAGCATTCTGTATACATAAATGATAGCATTTATTTGTTCAGTTTTTTCATTTTCGTTGGCTAAGAAACATGATACAAGCAATAATTTCCAATAAAATATTTTGTAATCTTGGGTATTTACATATGAAAATAATAAAATCTATGAGCTATCAAAAACTATTTTGTTGCTGGCATATAATGTTATTAAGGAATTAAGTACAGTTTACAAAAATTGAATCTTTGAGGGCCAATACTTGAAAATCCATCCTACACTAAATAACTAAATAGTTCAGAAATTTCCACATAACAACTGTTTTACACTACACGTGTTTTGCCATGCTATGGATTTGTCAGGTATACAATATATTTTAAAGAACTACATTGTACGCCATAATTAAACTGTTTATAGCAATCCCAAGTAGAACTATTGAAGAGATTAAGGAGAGGGGTGGTATTTGTATTTAGTTGGTCGTGTAACTAATAACCTGAATATTTAAGGTTGTTAATTTGTAATTTTTCTAAATAAGTCTTGTTTTCTGTATGCAAAATTTTGGAATTTTCCCCAAATTGATGATTTTCAGAAGCAGAGCAGAGTATGTATTCACATAAAAACACTGCCTAAATTAGGTACTTCGTTTTTTTAATGTCATAATTTGCAGATTCTGAACATTCGGTTCACTAAAGTATTGATTAGGGTGCACTTTTGAAGAGGTTGGTAATTTGACTGTTCATTGGGAATAATGAACTGTGTTAGTGTGTTTCCGGTAAACGTTTTGACCATGGATGCCATCGTTATATTCCGCACCTAAAATATCTACAATATTACTTTGTATTTCAGTTCTGATATCACTCTGTGGCTGAGTGGCGTTTGAAGAAATGCTAATTCTACTAGTGTGTTTTCCTCATGACCACAAACTACCAAGGTGTCATTGACCTAACAAGAAGGTTTAAGTAGAGGGGTGTTCACCGTTTTGATTTCACAAATCTCCATATAAGAAAAGTGAATTAACAGCACATCTAAAAAATAGTACTTTGAAAATTCCATGAAGATATTTTCTAAGTACCCTGAGGTATCGATCACAAATTCGGCAGTCACCAACATTTCACCAAGTTGTATATTGCGAGCTTTCATTTTCTCTGTGAGATGCCAAGATCCCTAGTCAATAAGTTCCCCATTCCAATTTGAGGTTTTAGAAGTTTTGTAATATTTGTGTCAAAGGAATATTGGGGTAAACTGCATATCTTTGTTGTGCAGCCTCTGATCCTTTTTTAATTTAGGGTGTGTAACTTATTTAAAAAATAAATGGTAAAAGACAAAACGGTAAAAACCAGCTTGAATCTGGAATTTATCTTCATTTTGTTTGAAAGAAGGTTCAAGTAGCATATTATAATTAGTATTACAATTGCTCATATCCTAATACAACTTAATAAAAAATACAGAAGTAAATATTGAATATTACGGTTTGATCTCCTACAGTGTTCCAAGAATAATATAAGGAAATTGATATGAATTATCAGTTTGTACTCAAGAATTTTCCATTTATTGGGTAGCTAATGAATCGGAACATAATTTTTTATGTTGATTTCATTAGCTAATTCACTAAGAATAGGATACTAAATTAGACCATTGAAATTTATCAAGTATATTTCAACTAAAGAACTATATAACACTATACCAATGAGTTTCTCAATTTGTGTGTAATAAATTTTAATTTGATAGGCGCCTGACAGAAAATTGTTGTTGTTGCTAAACAATCTATATTAAAAAATGAAGTTTGAAAACTGAACAACTAAATGTTTTTGCACTGACTGTAATATGTATATTCTATCATAATCCAATATGCGACCTATATTATATTCTAATCTCGTTTAATTTTTATTATTATATAGTTATTTATAATACATATAATATATATATATATATATATATATATATATATATATGTTTTTAAGTTTTCGCGGGCACTAAATATTTTAGGTGGTTTCCGGGAATTCATCCGCGTAGTTGATAACTGATCCCTGCCGGGATCGATGGTATCATGAAGACGTTTCGGCAGAGTCACATCTGCCGTCTTCAGGTCGGTTCGCATAATTCTCGTAGCCTTCTGCTTTCGCTTCTAGTTACTCGAATACTAAGATTTTCAGAAGCGCTCGCGCTGTTATATAGTCGCGGCTGGGCGCCTATTGAGTAAAAAGTATTGAGGTGTTCCCTCCCATGAGGCCAAATCACAAATGTATCATCCACATATCGCAACCATATACTGGGTTTAAGAGTTGTTGTTCTTAGTGCCAACTTCTCAAAGTTCTCCATAAAAAGGTTCGCTATAAGTGGTGAGAGTGGCGATTCCATTTGAGCTCCTTCCACTTGTTAGTATCGTTGGTTCTCTTTTTTAGACCACCTTAATGGCATCCATCACAAAATAAAATTTACCGTGGAGATGGATGCCAACAATCAACTGCCATCCCTTGATGTTCTCATAAATAGAAAGGAAGATGGAACCCTTGGCCATAGAGTATATAGGAAATCAACTCACACCAACAAATACCTTCATGCTAATTCTCATCACCACCCAGCCCAACTACATACCAGATCACAAAAACTAGCTGACCAGGATAACATCAAACAGGAAATGGACAGTTTAAAAATAGCTCTGAGGCAAAACGGATTTACAGACCGAAATATACAAAGAGCCCTAAAGTCAAAACCGATACAAACAGACGAGGAGAATGAGACGCCAATAACCAAGGCTTATTTACCGTATGTCAAGGGGACCACGGACAGTATTGCAAGAATTCTACAAAGACACAATAATCGATACTATTCAATACAGACAGAAAAATAAGCACGGTGTTGAGGACTCCGAAGACGAGGATCCCTGTAGAACAACAGTGTACGAAATTCCATGTGGAGACTGTCATAAAACCTATGTGGGGCAAACTAATAGAAGAATTTAAGCTAGACGTGATGAACACCAGGACGCTGTAAGAAAGCAGGAAAGAACAACATCCATTGCGGAACACGCCACCACGATGTCACACCGAATAGACTTTGAGAACACCAGACTACTGGCAAATATAGAACACCCGAAATCAAGACTCGTAAGAGAGACCATTGAAATAGCGAAGAGGCCTCACACAGTCTAAACGCACGCAATGAAATTCAGAACTTATCGAAATGTTGGAAAATTCTATTAAACATCGTACCGGCTCGGACCAGTCCAATAAAACTCAACCGGAAATAAGAAATCAGCAGGCGGGACGCGTGCCCATTGAGCGCCAAGGGCCAATCACACGCAGCCGTTCACGGTGCCAACCAATAGGCGTCGAGCCGCGACTATATAACAGCGCGAGCGCTTCTGAAAATCTTAGTATTCGAGTAACTAGAAGCGAAAGCAGAAGGCTACGAGAATTATGGGAACCGACCTGAAGAGGGCAGATGTGACTCTGCCGAAACGTCGCCATTTTACCATCGATCCCGGCAGGGATCAGTTATCAACTACGCGGGAATTCATCCGCCTAGTTGAAACCACCTAAAACATTAAGTGCCCGCGAAAACTTAAAAACATATATATATAATATATATATTATCAGAATATGTGGACTTTCACGGCCGGTGTCAATGGATTCCCTTTTCCGGGTTGTTTTGCCGGGGTCTAGTGAAATTTCCTCCCAACGTTTCAGCTGCAAGTGCGACAGACATCTTCAGCGGCGACGTAGTCGATATCACATAGTACTCTCGAACCAAATAGAACTGATGGAGCTCTGGTATTTGTGTCAACCGGTGGGAGGGTCATCTGCTCTGATCGGCCAGCGGAGAGTGAGTGCGAACTTAGTAGAGGATTTCGGTATTGCGCCTCATGGGGGGATACCAAATTCTGTTGAGTTTAAATCCTTCTTCTTTCATATTAAAGTCGTTCTGGTGTTTTTATATTTCAGTTGTTTTCTGAATGATACTTGTGGCATATTTTTCAATGTCTAAGTGCTTCTTGGGAAATAACACCACAGTTTAAAGAAAATTGCTGTATATTCCAAACGTTTCGGGGTCTAGATCAGATCCCGTTGGCAATGGTTAAGAAACTACGGCACAATTCTAAGATTTGAATTAAAATATATGACAATGTCTATTATTTGATTTTTGACGTCAAAAATCAAATAATACACATTGTCAAATATTTTAATTTACATCTTAAAATTGTGCCTTTTTAATCCGTAGTTTCTTAACCATTGACAACGGGGTCTGATCTCGACCCCGAAACGTTTGTAATATACAGCAATCTTCTTTAAACTGTGGTGTTATTTCCCAAGAAGCACTTAGACTTTGTATATTTTGATAACTTTGCTACAGGCGGGACTGATCATGGAAAATCCGGCCATTTCGCTGAAAAATTAATGTCAAAACTGGAGAAATGTTAGAAAGTTTTGACGTAGTCTCTCTGTACAACATAGTCCCGCTGATTGAAAGTATGCAACAGCTGCAAAACATCCTCTCTAACGATATTTCCGATCTGTTTCAACATGCAATAACCACTACCTACTTTCAATTGAAAAAAAAAGGTGGTTAGCGTGGTCATGGAAAGTCCTCTTATTCCGCCAATTTTTTATATGGGAAACCCCGAAGCAAAAGCTTTAAACACTGCTTTTTTACCTAAGCTTTATATAGACATTTCCTTGTGGTTTGGGATATTCACCAGTCAATAGAGATTTTTAAGTGACATAATTCAACAGCAAAGCGCGTAAGCCATCACGTAAATAATAGTTTATAAGTCAGAACTGACACAATGTTAACAGCAAACACGTAGAAGTAAATTATTTTTTGCTTATAATGTGAAAAGTAATGATCTGTCCATAATGCCTTCAATAGAAAAATTGTAGAATTCAGAAAATCATCAAAATAATGTTTAGAAATATTTTGCAGAACGTATAGTATTAACCACGATAGTTCGATAGCGAAATGCCAAAAATATTTGGAGAGCTCATAAAATGCACTTCACTTCGTATATCTTGGATTTTTGTAATAGTGTCTTAAAATATATTATTACAACTTTTGATTTTATCTTAAACGACGGACTCTTAATTCTCCTCCGACGTCTTGACTCCGGGGGATCCAGTCAGTGGAAAAATGTAATGTAATTAATATCAGAAAATGGTGTTCAGTTAACCATCAACTTAATAAACCAATGGAAAAATAGACCAATATGGGCAGGTAATAGTTATCTAAATAAAAAACGTAATAAACTGCGGAGAAAAATCATATAATAACACAATTCACCATAATTTTCATCTGGTGCCACAAGCTCAAGAAAATCCTAACCCGTCTATGTGTCTTGACAGGTATTGCCACTGCACCGCTGGCTAGCTGTCGCATATTCATACATTTAGTGCAATATTTATTATTATTTTATACCATTTTCTCGGCAGTATAGAGAAAATCCAAGATAGACAAATTGCAGTGGAATTTATGATCTTTCAAAGTATGTGCAAAATATCTCCCTAAATTATTTAAATTCCAATTCCTCCAAAACTGCTTATTGTGAAGCCATATAAACTTAACTTCATAAACTATAGACGTTGATTAATATTCCAGTATTAGTAACCAGAAATTTAAAATAAAATCACTTTTGACCATTTTTTCTGAGTTTACTCTGTTAAAAATGATCCAATCAGGATGTATAAACGCTCATTAAAAAGCAGTTTTTCTGCAGACGGAATTGCTATTTTTTCATTACTTTTCATTATATAAGCAAAAAATAAACTAAATTCATATTTTCGCGGGTTTTTATTATTTAATTAACTGATACTACATTTGCAATTTCAATTTACTTTTTCTAAAAAACTGTCCGACGCTTTTCGACTAACGACTTTGTCAAGGAAACTAGTCTAGTTCCTTGACAAAGCTAAAGACATTAGTCGAAACGCGTCGGACAGTTTTTTAAAATACGTAAATTGTGGAAATTGCAATTGTAGTATCAGTTAATTATTATAATGAATTTCCAACAAGTATCGGCAGAATCAATTCAGTATTTTTATTATTTATATAGTTTATTTCTACGAGTTTGCTGTTAAATCTTAGTAAGAATTATCTATACTGTTACTGATGTGCTTGTATAAGCTATTTGCTGTTGACTTTTATGTGCGAAAATGACTTCAATTTTGCTCTATGAACTGATGAATAACTGAGAAGATCTACAATTGGACACCCACTTGATCACGGCTAAAGAGCAGGAAAAACTACAGTGAATCTATAAATACATTATTGATAACCCCCTCAAGAGATCAATAGAAAAGTAGGAGAGGGTAAATTAATATTTAGTTGAGTTTATGAGTGAAGTAAGACTACAAGAAACATTTTCAAAGTATGGGGGCATAATAAATTATATTTGTCTGTTTTGGTAGAAGAATTTATTTATATAAGAAAATTATTTGGTATAGCTTAAAACATACCTCACTCAGTTAAGTATTCTCTTAGCTAGTTATTTTTTTCTATAATTAATGTTTCATGTCACTGGATTAAAATTTAATGTTCCAGTCACATATATACATTTTTTTTAATTGCATTAGTTATTATTGGTGGAATAATAATACTAATTTTGAGTATGAATAAGATTATATTGTATCTACTAGGATCATGATTGTTCCGTGTGAAATACAAAACCCTGTGATCACAAAATTGTTTGGCGCAAAAATCGTCAGATTGTTAATTAATAGAAATAATTAACTGTGTAAGATTATCGGAAGTTATTTTGATCGATTATATGTAGGTAATTGAATAGCTGGTTCAATATGGTAAATATATATCTATCTATATTCAATGAATGTAAATATACATAATATACTGAATAATTGCTGTATTATCGACGTCATGTTTAAACTTCGTTAAATCCGGCATTAATAAATCTCCATATGTAATGTTTGATTTAACTCTGAAATTTGAATTTCAAAATACATTCAATGTACTTCATTTAAAAAATAAAAGTGGATTATTATGTTGTTGTTTCATTTGCCTGTTAGATAATCACAACGGTATCAATGACGTATAGTACATAGATTTTGCATTTGATTTCATGATAAATCTTTCGTTGAAATATATGTATGTAGGTATATACTATATATATATATATATATATATATATATATGTTCTGAGAGGCTTCCGCGGTCATTATTATGAACTAAGCTAGGTTCCGGGTGAGAACCGCGTCTGAATTTATTGAATACTCGACGTTTCGACTCCTGCTTCGGAGCCATTATCAAGAGACAAAAGTGAAAAAGAGTTTCAGAGTCTAGATCGAACTCGGGGCCTCAATCTGCCTACTCCCTAAGAGTCACTAGGTAACTGAACTGAATTTGAGTCTGCTCTGCTTCTTTTATTTATAGGTAGCGCTGGGTTAGAAGAAGATGTCACGTGATGAGGCTGTGTTGTGATTGGTTGGGTATTGGTGGGCGTGTCTGCTTTGTTTAATCTGGCAATTACGGAGGTCCAAGCTGTGGGAAGGCGAGTACTGTCATCGCGTCTATTTAGACAGAGAGGTCTTTTTTCTATTTCGATAGCTTCGCGAATAGTGGATGCCCTAAGAGAATTGAGAGATATGACAGTCCTACTGTCCTCGAAGTTGATAGAGTGCCCTGTTTGGATATGGTGATGCGCGAGAGCTGAAGTCGGATCTTTTTTACGAACTGACAGAGAGTGTTCATATACTCGATGGTTAACGCGCCTGTTGGTACGACCGATGTAGCTTTGTGGGCAATCGCGACATGAGATTTCGTAAACTCCTCGATCCTCGTTAGGTATTTTGTCTTTGGGGTTACCGGTTAAGTTGCCTATAGTTTGAGTGGTGTTGAAGATAGTCTTTATTTGATGTCTTTGTAAAATCCGTGCAATTTTGTCAGTGACTCCTCGAATGTATGGAAGTACGGCTTTTTGATGTTGTTGTTCTGTTTCTGACGGGGTTGGTGTGATTGGGGGTTGTTGAGATTGATGAATTATACGCGCAATGTGGTCCGGATGATAACCGTTTTGTCGAAGGATTTGTTGAAGATTATTAAGTTCGTTTTGTCTATTGTCAATATCTGTTAAACGAATAGATCTGAGAGTCAAAGATTTCATTACAGAACTCAATTGGGAAGGGTGGTGGTGTGATTGGGCATTTAAGTATCGATTGGTATGGGTTGGTTTTCTATAGACGGTATGTGAGAATCTGTCATTGTTGGTTTTTGTTATGAGGACATCAAGAAACGGGAGAAAAGAATCGGACTCGATTTCCATTGTAAATTGTATATTAGAATGTATACCATTGAGGTGTTGTAGGAAGAAGTCTAATGAATCTCTGCCATGAGGCCAAATGACAAAAGTATCATCTACATATCTAAGCCAACAGGAAGGTTTTAAATTAGACGAGTTTAGGGCCTGGGTTTCGATTTGTTCCATGAAAATGTTAGCAAGCACTGGAGAAAGAGGTGAACCCATGGGGGCCCCACGGACTTGTTTGAACAGAGTGTTTTGAAATGAAATATTCTAAAAATATTCTAAAAACAAAATACAATATCTCTTCTGACATCATTAAACTTGTACAACACTGTTCCTCTAACACTTATTTTTCATTTCAAAACACTCTGTTCAAACAAGTCCGTGGGGCCCCCATGGGTTCACCTCTTTCTCCAGTGCTTGCTAACATTTTCATGGAACAAATCGAAACCCAGGCCCTAAACTCGTCTAATTTAAAACCTTCCTGTTGGCTTAGATATGTAGATGATACTTTTGTCATTTGGCCTCATGGCAGAGATTCATTAGACTTCTTCCTACAACACCTCAATGGTATACATTCTAATATACAATTTACAATGGAAATCGAGTCCGATTCTTCTCTCCCGTTTCTTGATGTCCTCATAACAAAAACCAACAATGACAGATTCTCACATACCGTCTATAGAAAACCAACCCATACCAATCGATACTTAAATGCCCAATCACACCACCACCCTTCCCAATTGAGTTCTGTAATGAAATCTTTGACTCTCAGATCTATTCGTTTAACAGATATTGACAATAGACAAAACGAACTTAATAATCTTCAACAAATTCTTCGACAAAACGGTTATCATCCGGACCACATTGCGCGTATAATTCATCAATCTCAACAACCCCCAATCACACCAACCCCGTCAGAAACAGAACAACAACATCAAAAAGCCGTACTTCCATACATTCGAGGAGTCACTGACAAAATTGCACGGATTTTACAAAGACATCAAATAAAGACTATCTTCAACACCACTCAAACTATAGGCAACTTAACCGGTAACCCCAAAGACAAAATACCTAACGAGGATCGAGGAGTTTACGAAATCTCATGTCGCGATTGCCCACAAAGCTACATCGGTCGTACCAACAGGCGCGTTAACCATCGAGTATATGAACACTCTCTGTCAGTTCGTAAAAAAGATCCGACTTCAGCTCTCGCGCATACCATATCCAAACAGGGCACTCTATCAACTTCGAGGACAGTAGGACTATCATATCTCTCAATTCTCTTAGGGCATCCACTATTCGCGAAGCTATCGAAATAGAAAAAAGACCTCTCTGTCTAAATAGACGCGATGACAGTACTCGCCTTCCCACAGCTTGGACCTCCGTAATTGCCAGATTAAACAAAGCAGACACGCCCACCAATACCCAACCAATCACAACACAGCCTCATCACGTGACATCTTCTTCTAACCCAGCGCTATCTATAAATAAAAGAAGCAGAGCAGACTCAAATTCAGTTCAGTTACCTAGTGACTCTTGGGGAGTAGCCAGATTGAGGCCCCGAGTTCGATCTAGACTCTGAAACTCTTTTTCACTTTTGTCTCTTGATAATGGCTCCGAAGCAGGAGTCGAAACGTCGAGTATTCAATAAATTCAGACGCGGTTCTCACCCGGAACCTAGCTTAGTTCATATAAATATATATATATATATATATATATATATATATATATATATATATGTTTTTAAGTTTTCGCGGGCACTAAATGTTTTAGGTGGTTTACGGGAATTTATCCGCGTAGTTGATAACTGATCTGCCCTCTTCAGGTCGGTTCGCGTAATGGAGCAGAAGGCTACGAGAATTATGCGAACCGACCTGAAGAGGGCAGATGTGACTCTGCCGAAACGTCGTCATTTTACCATCGATCCCGGCAGGGATCAGTTATCAACTACGTGGATGAATTCCCGGAAACCACCTAAAACATTATATATATATATATATATATATATATATATATATATATGAAATGCAATCTATAAAACAGATTCAAAAAGTAGACTGTATATTAGAATTATATTGGTAATGAACATGTTGGTTGCCTAACGATCAGTAACATTTAATGGAAAAAAAAGAATTAACACTAATAAAGCAATTATACTTGAAATATTTATGTTAAGGGTTGAAAAGAATCAACAGAGATTCAGGTGTTATAATATAAAAGGCTTAGAAAAACCATTTACTAAATAAAAAGCCAGCACAACTTTTGAATTTCAATCTCGATAAACATGCCATTCCAACGTGCCAGCAAAAAGAAGCAATAAATTGTAAATAAAGCTCTCTGAACATTGGAAAATGGAAGTGTAATATGTATTATAATTAAGATGATTTTAGTAATAGTTAAACTGTAAATACTCACAATTATTTATAAAAGGTAATTGAAAAACTTTGGGTATACATCTTGTAACGAGTATGCTTATTTTGTGATATAGATCCATAGGAATCATTGTAAATTGCCAGGAAAACATAAAAATCCATGCCAGACACCTAAAACAATATTAATTAGTAAAAACACATGCAATTACAACAGTACAAAATAAATTAGAAAGCAAAGCATCATAGAGATAAATTTCAGAAAAATTAAAATATCAGTAATTTTCAAAATAATGAACAAACAGAAAAGAAAATTCTTCCACGAAAATTAGAGATGATACGAAAAAGATTATTATGACTTAAATTTCAATCTGTAAAGAATTTGAGGTAAAGTTGTTTAAATCATAATGAAAGTTGAATGACCTTGAAAAAAATATATATATTTATAAACAAACAAAGCATTTAAACGAAATTTTACAAGAATTAAAAAGCTCTTAAAATAAAATAAGCTATCAGAAAAATATCATTTAATAAGGGAAAAAGAAAATTTTTATTTCTTATGGGAAAACACATGGGCTTAGTAAAATGAGTGACCGTAAAAAAACGCACCAAAACCATTGACAATCATCCATTTTGGGTGACCGGGCTAGACAAAACGCGTCTAGCAGGCATTTGTTTTGAAATTATTATATAAGCTTGCGTTTGGTAGGCAGCATTCTCTTTCGTTCCTGATTTTGAAGACAATAAGTCAAAGAGCATGTGTAAGTTTTTCTTTGCAATAACCTCAATATTGTTAGTAGAGGTTAAGTAGTTAAAAAGTGTGGTTAGATAAATTGTCAGAACCTTTCCAATGAAATATAGATTGGCAGTGTATAAAGGTACATAAGTACGGTACAATAAAGGTGAAGTGCATATGTGACCAACAAAAAGGACAATTAGGTTTAGTAAAGAATGTTATTGAAAATTGAGATTGAAAGGTTGTGTTAATTTATTTAAATGAGCCAAAAATAACATTTGAATGCTTAGAGTTTCATCTAAATTTATTTTTCAAGAAAAATAAAAGTTTCAAATTAGCAAAATTTAAAGAAAAGAGGTTTTGAATAAATAAGATAATGTAATGGTGCTGAATAAGTGTAATAAAAAGAGAAGCAGAGAAGTTATAAGGAAGATAAAAATGTAAGTATCAATTTTAAACTTGGAACCTGTTGAACCACCTTGAGGTAAGAGCATGAATGCAATTATAATAGAAAACCCTGAAAACCCTGAAAGTGTAAATATATGAAATTATATATAAACCCTGAGAGAAAATAAATTAATCAAATAAAGTATGAAATTTTATAAAGTATTATTATTAAAAATATAATTAATTAAAATTAAACTAATAAATAATAATAGTAAAAAAATAAATCAAAATAAATTGACAACCAACGTAGGGCTAACATGGGGCACAGTTAAAATCCACAATAAATAAATATAAATATATAATATATAATATATATATATATATATATATATATATATATATATATATATAAGTAAATGAGTTCTGGAAAACGGCTCTAACGATTTTGATGAAATTTTTCCATTTGGAAGTTTCGATGGATAGAAATCAATTGATGGGGGTCTCATATTTGGGAAAAATCGTTTCAGTGAGAAATTAAATTATTAAAAAATGCATTCACAGTTTGTGACAATCAAGGCGGCTGCTTTGTAATTTCAAGGCGTTGAAAACAGAGCGATTTGGTAACCTACGTTAGAGTGAGACTGCTGTTGTAAAAATTCTTTCAATACAGAGTGATTTGGTGACGTATTTGAGAGTGAAACTGTTCTTGTAAACATTTTTTCAATACAAATTGTATTTGTATGTTCCGAACAGGTAACCATTTTATGCCTCCGTCATATTTTCCTAGAATTATATTTTTATAGCTAGACAATTCATGTTTTCTAGATGAAAAAATTGGGACGGTATGCAGATTTTTGATCTCACGATTTCGCATGTTAATTTGTCGCATATAATATGAATTGGTGGTGCAAAATTATAATTATACAGGGTCGTTTAAAATATGTTAGATAGTCGATAAGAGTTGTTATGCAGGAAGGATGGTTAAAATATAGCGTCAAATGGAATTATGGTATGGTTATAAAAAACCAATTAAAAATAATTGTGTAAGGTACCCCATAAGCAGTTGGAAATTAATAATAGCTGACATACAGGGCAGAGTAAAAGTATTGTTATGCAGGGTCACTAAAAAAATGTTAATAGAATGTTATAACTATAGGGTAGCTCATTAGCATTTGCATTTAAAGGGTGGTTGCAATATAGGATTTACAGGAATTATAATTATATATGGTGGTTCAAAAAATATTACAATAAGTGGCCTTAAGCAAATGTATATACAGGGTAGTTAAGACATATGGTGTTATGAATTTATAGTTATAGAGTGTGATTTAAAATATGTTAGCATAAAATGTTATATTTGGTGGTTTATAAAAAGTGGATTGGAATTATAGTTACACAAAGTGTTGAAAAAATGTTAGAATATAAATGTATTATACTGACTGACTTATACTGATAATGGTTGAAATATAGGGCGAAGTATAGTTATAATTACACAGGGTGATTTAAAGATTTTAGAAACATTTGTAGAGTGGGCCAAAACCGGTCGCATATACAGGATGGTTGGAATTTGGAATCGAGTAGAATTGTAGGGACTTATAAGTACGAGAAACCCCACAGAGTACCCATTTTACGTATTAATATTTTCATTTTGATATAAATATATACATATATTGTTTTATTTTTATTTTTACTATTATTATTGCTTAAAATTTATAAACTTCTGAAAATACCAATCCAATTAGAGCACCTGTTTTAAATCCACCTCAGACTAATTACCAATTTTTAAAATTATATATAGACGTTATCCCAAATTATGATGGAATCCTCATACTCTGAATATATTTTTTGATAGCTGTGAATCTCTTAATTCAGCTTTTCTCAAATGCAAATAACGTTGCACTTAATAATTTTATTTTCCGAGCAATAATTGGCAAGTTAACTGGTAGAGCTCAAATTTGAGTAGGTTCTAGAATAGAAATAAGAACTTGGCAGGAAATTAAAGATACTCTCAGCTTGTGTTTTGGTGATCAGAGAAATATTGACTGTTTAGTGCAGGATTTTAGAACTTTGCAACTAAACAAAAACGAAACACCTTATAATTTCGGTATGAGATGCCAAGATGCACGTAGCCTCAGAATTACAAAATTAAATACTTTAATTATGATGACGAATGGCTCGTGGCCTTCCTGGTCCCATTCAAAATAATGTACGTTTAAGAAACCCAGATAGTTTGGAGAAAGCCTTGTCTTTAGTTATTGAGGAAGAAAATTTTCTTTATAGTCAAAACAGGTCCAACACATTTAACACACATTCATTCTTCAAACCACCTCAAAGAATGACACCTTTTACTCCTCAAAATTATATAAATCCACTCGCAAGACCACCACAATTATTTCAGGGTCCTTTAAACCCAAATTTTAATATTGCACCCCCAAAACAAAATTATCGAACACCATTTCCAATTCCCCAAAGGCCGATGTCTCAACAAAACTTTCAACGACCAATGATACCGCCCAACATGCAAAGGCCAATGTTCCAACAAAATTTTCAAAGACCCAATAATTTCTGGAGACCATACCCAAAATTAGATTTTCCAGGAAACTCACAGAATCAATTTAGACCTTTCAATAGATTTCAACCTCCTATAAATTCAAATCAATACCCAAAACCAGAACCAATGGATACATCGTCATTTAACATTGTTCACAAAAATCATATAAATTTTATTATGAAAATTATTTTTACTACGACAGTGAGTACTATTATGACAAACAATTGCAGTTATATTCAAGATTATTTCACACATTCCCAACCAGATAAAGTACCAGACGAAACAGTTTTAAATTTCAATGGCGACATTAATAACAATTGCAATTCTTTACCGAGAACTACAAACGAAAACGCAAATTTTCCGGAGGCCGGTACTCCCAAGACAAAGACATGATATATTTAAACTTAGTAAAAGCAAATTTACCAGACATATTTATTTCCCGAACACAACGCAAATTTTCTTATTGATACAGGTAGTACGAGAAGTTTGATTGATCCAAGATTAGCATACAACTTTTATAAAAATTACATTTTCAAAGAAGAATTTCATATTCAAACAGCTCACGATATTTTCTATCACAATGAAGTAATGATTATCCCCTTATTTAAAATTTTTAATGTTCAACAATTTCCCAAATTTTATCTATTTAATTTTAGCGATAAATATGATGGTTTAATAGGAATCGATTTATTAAAACAAGTTAAAGCTTCAGTAAATGTTATCAATAAAATTCTAACTACTCCTTATACTAATATCCCCATAATTTACGAAACTGAAGAAGACACGAAACTTAATACTCAACTTCAAAATAATATCTTCACTTTAACCATTCCCCCTAGAACATCCCAAGTTGTAAAATTACCTGTCAGTCAAGAAAATGGTATCGGTTTATTAGATTAAATCAAATTTGATAATCAAGTCAAATCCCCAAAATCCATAGTTAATATAAAAAATTACTTGACCTACACAATTATTGCAAATTCAAAAACCACCTCTGCAAATGTTCAAATTAATCAACCTTTTGACGTCGAACTTCTTAATATCTCAGAACTGAATTTTATCGTAAAAATGGAAACTGACGAAAACAAATTCGACAGACAACAAGACAATACTTTAAAAGCTAATTTAAAAAATCTTAGACTTGAACACTGCAACCCCGGAGAAAAAGAAGCCATACGAAAACTATGTTAAGAAAACAGAGACATATTTTATATACTAATGCTATTAGACACAAAATTAATTTGATGAAACACTCATTTTTACTAAATCCTATAGGTACCCGGAAATTTATAAATCGGAAGTAAAAATCAAATACAAAAAATTCTTGACCAAGGTATAATACAAGAGTCAAATTCCCCTTGGAATAATCCTATATGGATCGTTCCAAAGAAGTTAGATGCTTCTGGGAAAAGATAATACCGTTTGGTAATTGACTTTTGAAAACTTAACCACACAACTATTGACGATAAATACCCGTTACCTAATATAAACGACATACTTGACAAATTAGGTAGGAGCCAATATTTTAGCACAATTGACTTAGCTAGCGAATTTCACCAAATAGAGATAAACCCGGAAGACATACAAAAAACAGCTTTTTCGACAGAACAAGGAATTTAAAAGAATGTCTTTTGGACTTAAGAATGCGCCATCCACTTTCTAACGAGTGATGGATAACATACTCCGCGGTTTACAAAATGAAACTTGCTTAACATACTTAGATGACATTGTGATATACCGCACATTTCTTCAAGAACGTATACAAAGACTTAAAGCAGTATTTGACAGACTTAGACAAGGAAACTTTAAAGTACAATTAGACAAATCGGAATTTTTACGAAAAGAATGTGCAGGGAGTCCAACCTAACCCTGACAAAATTGATGCAGTTAAAAGATTTTCTATACCCAAAACACCTAAAGAAACTAAAAGCTTTTTAGGGCTAGTCGGCTACTATCGAAAATGTATTAAAGACTTTGCCAAGATAACAAAACCACTAACTCAATGCTTAAGAAAAAATTCTAAAATAATTCATGATCAAAAGTTTATTTCAGCATTTAACACTTGTAAACAATTATTAAGCAATGCCCCGATGTTTCTAAAGAATTTATCTTGAATACAGATGCTCAAATGTAGCTTTAGGAGCCGTTCTTTCTCAAGGAACAATAGGTTCAGACAAACCATTAGCTTTTATTTCGAGAACAATTAATGAAACCGAATGAAAATATAGCACCACAGAAAAAGAACTTTTGGCCATAGTATGGGCTTGTAAATCTCCCAAATGTTATTTGTACGGCAGAAAGTTTACTATTATTTGCGACCACCTTCTAGTAGCGTGATAAACAAAATGTTAGAAAAAAATGTAAGAAAAAAATATTATATTAAGGAGTTTAAATTAGTTTACATAGCTAATGTCCAATTTTTTGGATATATGTACATTTATGATAAAACCTTGAATTTACGAGTGAAGCTCGGTCACCAAGGTACTTTATATAATATAAATAAGGTCAAAGAAAACAGCATACAATAGTAAGAGATAGTAAGCAGGTATTGGAGTGGATTATAGAAAGAGCAAATGTGCACAGAAGCGGTTGGAGTAGCAGTTATAGTAAGCGGCAGTTGCAGAAAAAAAGAACGTCAACACAGCTAGAGTGGAACAAAAGGATAAAATGGTTGGTGCTTTAATATGAACTTGAAGTAATCAGGTATAGGTCAGGTCATTTACGAAAATACGTGACAAAATTAATAGTAGAAAAAAATTCCCTGGAACGTGTTCTAAGGATAAAACATGACTAATTGCCATAAAATTCAACATTTTTCATCGATGCGGTTTTGTTTTTTTTTACAAAAGAACCTCAAAAAATCGGTAACAATTTAGTTTTTTACCTTTTATATAAAATCTACCCGTGAAACCGTGTTTGCTACTATAGGCAATGTTGTAGAGAAATCAAAAGCCTACAAAATGAGCTATTATACGCTGATTTTGGTTATTTTATTGCTTAGATAATCAAACTTCAACTCGAAATTACGGGAAAAAACTTAATTGTTTATATATATTGTTATTATTTACTTGAAATATTCTTATTAAATAAAAGAGTAAATCTTATCATTCCCAATCTATTTTATCAAAATAAATACTGTAGCCCCCGTAGTTTTTGCCAAATTACACTTAAACCTGGAGAAGACCTTTTTTTAAATGTCCTTATTACCTCACCAGATGACCGTATCATTAGTAATAAACCAGAGTTGGAAAGTAGAATAGTGGACCTATAGACCCCTCATATCAGTTTTTCTAAATTTTAAGTATAAATATAAACAATTACTGAATATATCTGATCAATTTAAAATAGAGGAGTTGGACGAATCCATTCGTGAAATTCTTGTGGGGCGGACTTTACGAAACTTCATCTCGCAATAATATTTCAAATTTTAATTTTATGCAGACTCTTCTATTTCAAGTATAATAATGGATTTATGCAATAAATTTAGTAAAATGGAATGCGAAAACTCAGTTGAGCTTAATAGGTAAGTAACATTAATTTAAAAAAAATACCTTCTGCTAATACCTAATTAACAAATAACTGTTACCTGAAATTATAACCAAATCAATAGTTATTTGTGTCTTTTAGCGGAGTAACTTTTTAATTGATTGATGGTTAACGCGCCTGTTGGTACGACCGATGTAGCTTTGTGGGCAATCGCGACATGAAATTTCATAAACTCCTCGATCCTCGTTAGATACTTTATCTTTGGGATTACCGGTTAAGTTGCCTATAGTTTGAGTAGTGTTAAAGACAGTCTTTATTTGATGTCGTTATAAAATCCGAGTCACTGATAAAATAGCCCTCCCACAGCTTGGACCTCCGTAATTTGCCAGATTAAACAAACCAGACACGCCCACCAACACCTAACCAATCACCGCACAGCCCCTTCATCACGCGACATCCCCTCCTAATCGACCGATAACTATAAATAAAAGAAGCAGCGCAGACTCAACTTCAGTTCAGTTACCTAGTGACTCTTGGGGAGTACGCAGGTTGAGGCCCCGAATTCGATCTAGACTCTGAAATATATATATATATTGTAAATAGTTTGAGTGCATATATTTTAGGTGGGGGTAGTATATACCAAATTAAACAAAAAACTCTTATACCACTATGGTCAGTAGGCCTTAATAACCAAGAAAATCCCTAAAACATATTAAGTCAATTATTGTCAATCCGGCAACGTCGCTCGCGTTCGAAGCAGATTCACTCTTAGCGCGAATAATAAAGGAATGACTACGCCGACAAAAAACTATAAACACCTGTGTTTTTGTATTGACTGATGATATTGACCTTAGAATTAAATAAAAATGTATGAAATATTTTGTTGGAAATATTTACGTTTTTAATCCAAGGTATTGCAATTAGAATTTGTATTTGGCGGTTTCTTTTATGCAATTATACAAAGTTGGGTAAATACATATGATATTCAACTCAAGAGATCTGTATATGTAGTTTTTTACCAGTTAAATTATTCGAAGAGTCATTATTACTGATTTAATTATTATTATTTATACTAGACAAGTAAATATGTAATCCTACTTACCGAATTTATTATAATGATAGAACTGAGTTGAAACAACGGATTATTCACAGCAAATGTGCAAAATGCCCACCATTACTATCGACACAACACGACACCCTTTAATCCAATTTTCACGTATGCGAGAAATTAAGAGCATGTCATGTCTTTCCTTAATTGTATAATCGGCCATTATTTATTACAAATAAATACTGTCGCACTATTCTTAATTTTCGAACTTACACACTAATCACAACCGATTTTATTTATTTAAAAAATATATTAAATGGAAAGCAAACCACGAAGTCTCCATCAAATAGATATCATTCAAATGACTTTACAGTTTATCTATTCTTGTTTACAAGAATCGAAATCGCAAAAAACAATCGTAACTCGCAGTCGTCGTTACAGTAAAAAATGTAGTAAATAAGTTGGTCTGTATGCCGCGTTGCCATATCTATTCGGAGAAACTTACACTAAATTATAAAAGCATATTTCGAGTTTAAATAATCAATTTTCATTTTTAATGTGGCTATTAAAGATGTATAAGCTATTGAGTATTTACATATTTAGATTTACCGACATTTTGAAATCGAAATTATTGTATTATTCACTGTAGCAAGGGCTACATAAAATCTAACTTTATGTGTTTTTTTTTTGGCAAAACTATAGTTTATTTTAGAAAATGTTATAAAGCTTTTTGATTTGTTTTTGCCTGAAGTATTGTTCTTCAAAATCTTTGCAGTCAAACCGTTTACACCCTGTATATATATATATATATATATATATATTTTGTGTGTGTGTGTTTATGTGTAATATTTGGAATGATATAACATAGTATAATTTAAATAATTGAACAATAATTTCAACTATTGTTGTGCTATTTATTATCAATTTGTATCAGCATTCCTCCTTAATGTAAATAAATATACTTAAAAGTTGAAGAACCTAATCAAAAAGTGTTTCAATTAAGCTGTACTGATAACTAAATCGGCTTAAAACATTAGAAACCTATTAACTTTACCGAAAAACTTATTGGAATTTTATCCCCTTTTTAAACTTAAAATTCTAAAAATTAGGGTTCAATGGAGCAACGGTTTTTGAATGATATGTCCATCTGTTTAAACAGTGCAAACGTGAATGTGTGTCTGTATCATTGAGCAAATACACATACTCAATAGTTTGTACCCCAATCTTCGTTTTTTTTTAATTCTAAAATTTTAACTTTTGCATTTCATTTTGCTAAATTCATTAGATCACAAAAACAAAATGATTAAAACTAATATTATCAGGATGTCAAATACCTCTCACTATTACGACACCTTAGCAGTTTTACAAATGGACTCGTCCACACTGGATACGTTAAAATGGTGAAATATCATTGTAATTCTGTTGTATTGTATTGTAATTGTATGTACTTATACTTCAAATTTTGGAAAACTGAGTTGAAGGGTGTTTAGGTCCACTCTTCTACTTTTCAACTATGATTTATTCATAATGATTGGGTAATGTGGTGAGATAATATGGAGCTTAAAAAAAACTTCGTCTATAGGTTTAAGGGCAATTTCGCAAAAACTACTGGGGCTATAGTATTTATTTTAATAAGGTAGATTGGTTATAAGAAAATCTACTATTTTAGTTAATAGGAATATTTCAACTATAAAATAAAAAAATATATAAACAATTAAGTTTTTTCCCGTAATTTCGAGTTTAAGTTTGATTATCTAAGCAATAAAATAACCAAGATCAGCGTATAATAGCTCATTTTGTAGGTTTTTCATTTCTCTACAACATTGCACATAGTAGCAAATACGGTTTTGCGGGTAGATTTTGTATAAAAGGTAAAAAACTAAATTGTTACCGATTTTTTGAGGTTTTTTTGTAAAAAAAAACAAAAACGCATCTACGAAAAATGTTGAATTTTATGGGAATTAGTCATGTTTTATCCTTAGAACACGTTCCTGGTAGTTTTTTTCTACTATTAATTTTGTCACGTATTTTCGTAAATGACCTGAGCTAGTAGTACAATTTTGCACTAAGATTAATAATTTCGTACGGCGCTCATATTCAAATAAAATAATAGAATTTATAATTGGTTTTGATTTGAAATATAAATTTTTAGTATCGGGTTTAAAAGTCAAAATATAGTAACTTGCATTTGAAATAAATTGTGTTTAAAATTTTATTTGTGTGTGTATCAACAAATATTTTAGATTAATTCATGAATATAAAGTTTTAGTTAAGTGTTGCGTGATAATTCATTTTTATTATTGATTTGAATGTTTTAATTGTTCACATGATTGTTTTCTGAACGATAATTGTGGCATCTCCCGTATTTATTTGTTTATTGTTTCTGAGTTCCTTGGCAATAACACCACATAAACTTAAAAGTCTCTATATTTCAAAAAAGTTCAAACGTTTTAAGGTCAAAATCTGACCCTTTTTGAATTCTATTAACACAAATGAACAAGAAATTAAAAAATTAATAAAAAATTAAAAGGATTCGTAAGACAAATTTCGTAAATCACAATTTGAAATTATATGGTGTTATTCCCAAAGAACTCAGAAATAATAATTGGTTGTTTTGATTGAAATATAAAATTTATAATACAAAAATATATTTGAAATTAGTGTTTTATTGACTGACAACAGTCGTTTGCATATTAGCTCAGGTCATTTACGGAGAAAAACACCTTTCGGTGGCAAAATTAATAGTAGCACAAAACCAAAATCAATGTGTTCTAATAATAAATATGACTAATTGACATAAAACTCAACATTTTTTATTGATGCGTTTTTGTTTTATAACAAAAAAAAAAACGCGAAAAATCGGTAACAATTTAGTTTTTTATCTTTTACACAAAATCCACTTATAAATCCGTGTTTGCTACTATGGGAAATGTTGAAGAGAAATGAAAAACCTACAAAATGAGCTACTATACGCTCAATTTTGTTAATTGGTTTCTTATATAATGGAATCTTTACGTGAAATTTCAAAAAATAAATAATCGCTTATATATTTTTTTATTTTATAGCTAAAACATCCTTATTAACTGAAACGATAGATCTTCCCATACCCCATAGTTTTTGCAAACTTTCAGTCAATCCTATGTAAGCAAATTTTTTTTAAAGGTCATATTACCTCACCGGATGACCTTATCATTATGAATAAACCACCGTTGAAAAGTAGAAGAGTTGATCTCGAGACCCCTCATCTTAATTTTTCACAATTTAAAGTATAAATACCTATAAGTACTGAATATATTTAGCCATTCCCTATAATTTTTCTGAACGAGTCTATTCGAAAAATTGCTAAGGGGTTGTACCTGTGTATCTATATCTTTATAATAAATAATCTTAATGTAAATTTTAATTTTAAGCTGAAACATTTAAAGGAACCTAGTATTCTTTTGTTTACCCTTTCAGTACATTTTATATTTTATTATTATATAAAAAGGAAACTACATATACATATGTATGTAGGAAAATTTATTCCTTATTAACGATTTTAAATTATATTTTATGAATTTTTAATGTACCTATTATATTAAAATTTATTTGAGTACCCAAAAACAACTGTTAGTTATTAATAGTTGTGTCTTCACTTCAGTCGGCCAGTCCTCATTGATAGCCTATAATCTTTTTATATTACAATATATGTTTGAACCGCTATAATGGTAAAGACTACTGTAATATGTGATGATTAATTTCAATAAATAACAAAATTGTTAGTTTTGTACATTAGTTTTATGTTGGTACATACATTCGAAATTATTTATAAACTTCCCTAAGTAAAAATATATCTCAAGAACCTATCCGATAGCTTTGCAACTGAGCATATATATTACTTATGATATGTTATGATAAGAAACACATTACCATTAGATACCAGTATATCAATTTATTTCCAAAATGTGCGCGGACTGAGAACTAAAACTGAGGATTTTTATTTAGCAACATTGAGCTCTAATTATGATCTAGTTTGTCTTGTTGTAACTTGGTTGAAACAACATATTAAAAATACTGACATATTTGACATGAGTGTCTATAATATTTATCGTTTGGATCGATGTCCAGTTCTGTCTGGTAAAAAAGAAGGTGGTGGAGTGTTAAAAGTCTCTAATTTCCACGGAACAAAAAAAGTGGTGCAGTGTAAATATGTACGAAGACTTTGGGTCTCGGTTCGCCTGGGCCAACGTCAATTTCTGCACCTGTGTTTCATATACGTACCGCCTTATGCTACTCTCGACAATCTAAATGAGCATCTTTCGAAAGTTAGTGATATGCTGTTAAAAAGTTCTAATGATCACGTAATAGTGCTAGGTGATTTCAATTTGCCTAAAATTAAGTGGTCCCCATGATACTCAAGATAACAGTTATTTTGCTACAGAAATTGGAGTTCTGCTGGGGGAAAACCTTGTTGATTCTGCTAACCTACTACATTTTCGCCAATTTATTGGATGCCCAAATTGTAACGGGTGAATTGCCGTTCTCCCTGTTATATTGCTATTTTTCTAATAATTGTCGCATGTAAATTTATCTTCCATATTTTACAAATTGCTTTCCTAATTATTATGGTTTTCTAAACTATGTTTTATGTCCTGTCGATTTAGGTCCCGCCGGCAACCAGCAGACAGTATGAATCGTCTCTTCGAGAGCCGATGATTTGAATTTTTCTTTGGTTAAAACAGCAACTATTTTCATATTGTTTTCGGGTAGAATTGATGTACACCGGTCTTTGGTCATCGATTTATTTTTATTACAAATTTTTGAATATTGAAATATTTTCATCGTTGAAAAATCATCCTTAAAAAGCTTCATTAGTTAATTTAAAGCAAATGGAATTATCCCCACTCTTTTCCTTACTAGAGATCGTGAAATGTGACCGGGTGCTGATCTCTCTCTTCAATTTTTGACTTCCGGAGAGAAACGTTGTGTGCTGCTGCCGTGGTCAGTAAATTTTTGGTTAAAATTTCAACAGTAACGGTAGGAAATTATCCAATATCTCGCTTCATCGTAATTTTCTCGTTTGGATAATTTCAGCCAAAATTTTTAGTAATTTAATTAAACTGCTATCTATATTTTAGGTTATTTTTTTTTCTTTTCGTTTTTTATAGTAAAGTTCAATTGCTTGATAGTAATTTTTATAATAAATGCTGCATTGCTGTTAACTTACGTCCAGATGTGCCTGGGCTACCGTAGTGAACTTCTAAACTTCCCAAAAAGGGACAGTTTTTATAAAAACTGTCATATGTCATAACTATATGCCACGTGGCCATTTTTTTGGTTTCTTGCCTGGCCTGCTTATTGCTTAATGGCTTAACTAGCCCAACTTTTAACCTCTTGTATAAGAATGATACTGCCTTTGGTTTGAACTTTTAGGAGAATAACCCATACAAGACGGAAGCATTCTTGTGGAAGTGATAAAGCCATTATAAGGATAAAATTTCAGTACAATAGAAGAGCTGTTTTCCTCCTGATCATTAATAGAGTCGACATCCCTACAGGGTGTTGCTGGAAGGGAGAAAAGCCAATTCAGGGGTTAGTGATTTACATATTTTTTATTGCTAATTTCATTTAAAGGGTGCAACATACACGTGAGTATATGTGCAAATAGCACTAGTTGTTTCAGTAACTAAATCACTTACCTTCTGCTTTGCTGTTTTTCTATAAAGTTTTTGTATCCACCATTTTGAATTGAAAATTTAAATACACCTTTTTGTTGCTTCCAGTGGAAGGTTCGTCTTAAACGCTAAGACAAGTTCGGATAATTATTTTAAAGTTACCAATTATCTCTTATTTACCTAGAGTTAAATAAACCTCAAGTATAGATAGTATACAGGTGTGGAAATTCGTTCTCTGGGGTCGGGTAGAATCCCGTGCGATTTTGAATCAATCAACGCAATACGCACCAGGAGAATGAAGTCGGTGTGACGCGAGTTCGGACGTATTCGGGCGGTAAATACTTTTTTTGTTATCACCACATTCCGACGATTCCAATCGCTTAAAAATAAAACATACGATAAGTTGTAAATAATTATAAGGTTAATGATTAATTTCTTATTGACAATTTTTTTAACAGTTACTAATTTATTTTATTTTTAAGAGTATCTATTTTATTTCATTTTTAAAACAGAAAAAATGTTAAGTTTTCGTTCTGGCGTAATAGCGGACGGTCGCACTGTGACTGTGACGATCGATGCACGATGGATGCTCGTGAAACAGACGTACTTAAAACGACAATCCTCGTCTCATGCATATAGTAGCAGTTCCGTCCTTGTTTAACGTTAGCATTCTCCGACCCCAGTCAAACGTTTTCCATACCTGTATATTATTTGTTATTATGTATTTGATTTCTCTATTTTGAAGTTAATTTGAAAGAACCAGTAATTCATTTGAGATCCATTATTGTATTCATATTTAGCTGATCAGTTAAAGTTAAATAGTGTATAAATTCCTTTTCATGTTCTGTAAATCATCAAGTTTGTAAACTATTTACTTAGTTTGGTTATATTTTGTATTTTTTTTGTAAATGCTTAATTGTATATACTTCTGATTTCCCTGTACATATTGTTCAACTCAGTTAAATTTGGTTTTTTAGATGTAATTACGCAGAGATTACCTCATTGATAAATTGAGGAGTTAAAAAAAATAGGGCAATTGACACAAACATCAGATAAGCTGGTAATTTGGTTCAACTTTGGTGAGATACATGAGGATATACCACTGGTTGCTTTTAATCATTTCATATTTGGCTGGCACCTATTCTGTGAGCTTTTTCCAAGTCCAGCGAAGGGGCACGCAGCCTCAAAGACGTTCAGTGGGTCTCCCATTGCTTCCATCGGGAGGGCTAGTACACACCAAGACGGCCAGCTATCCAATTACCCTTACCAGCCAGTAACCAAGGAACCATTGTACCGAGTGTATCTACTATTGGTCCCAATTGAACGGCTAATCCACACCAGGCCGACCAAATAGCCAATTACCGCTAATAGTCAGCAACCAGGCCAACTCAGAAGCCCTTTGACCATACTCCCATGAATATCAAATCTCTGTAAGTAATTAAGTTGAACACAATTTGAAAATATTTGTTGATTTCTTTTCTCCTCCTTCAGGGAACCATTGTTAAATTTTTCTACCCCTTCAGGGAATCATTGTACTTGGATGAATATGGAAATAAACTTGTATTGAATTTAATATCTTCTCTCTTTGTGTCCTCCCAGCCTGGCGCCCTAAAAGTGAGTGTTCGAGATAAAGAAGTAGTACCCACACCCTCCCGGAAAATATAGTGAGCAGGTCATAGGCACTGTTATCGCCCCTGACTCTTCAAGCTAGAGAGATCAAAAGCAAGCGATATTTTTTTTGTTACACTATTAAAATTTTAGATTTAATTTTTTGCTCATTAAGGAGTGTTGGCGTTGAATCTTGTGATACTCCGCTTGTTGTCGAAGATACACATCATGTATCTTTGGACATTTTAGTTTCAACTGAAATCTCCATTTTCTAAGTTAAAATTTCGAGCAGGTCGGTATGATACAATAAACGACGCACGAAATTAACTGGATAACCTTTTTTTCTAATCTAAATATAAATGAATGCCTTGCGTCATTTTATGACAAACTTAACAAAATTATTATCCACAATGTTCCAGTAAAAACCGTAAGTCAAATTATCCCTTGTGGTTTTTCGTATACTACAATTACACTCATTAAGGAAAAATATGAAATTCATAGAAAATGGAAAAAATTCAAGAATAACCTAGATTATGTAACTTTTACTAACATTTGCTTAAAAATGTTAAAATTGCAATACGTAATGAATATAAGACATATGTATTAAATACAGAATCAAAATTGAAGACAAACGTAAAAAGTTTTTGGTCTTTTGTGTCTCATAAATCTAATTGCAAAGTCCCCAACCGTGTAATTTATAATAACACTGTTTATATGGAAGACAAGGATATTTGCAGTCAGTGTTGGACAAAATTAAATTGTTGCACAATTAAAAATTAACAATTAATTAATTGTTAATCATGCCTATTGCAATTAACAATTAAATAATTGTAATTGTGAAAACTGCGATTAACAATTACTTGATTGCTAGTCGTGAGTTTCCACAATTAACGATTAATCAATTGTCAATCTTTTTAATGTTTTTGATTAACAATTTACAATTAAAATTTATCTTATTATATAATGCAAGTAAATATGTTTATTTGTATTTGTATATGTATATATGTAATTTAGTTCTGGAAAACGGTTCTCTTTTAATCAAATAATAAATTAGAAGATTTATTCGATGTCTTTGGGAATAATCGTATTGTTGAAAAAAATGAAATATTAAAAAATTCAGTGACAAATTATGACAATTATGTGTAGAAACAACAAGTATTTTACAGTGTTACAGGTTGATTCAAAACTTTTAACCCATAAGCAGTTGCATATACACATATTCTTAAATGTCTTAAAATATAAGGCGCTGTGATTCAAAATATGTCGGAATTATGGATGGGATAGTTAAAAAAATGGATTGGAGAGTCATAAGCAGACACATGTACAGGGTGGTTCAAATATATGGTGGAGTAGAAATACTTATACAGAGTGATTCCAAAAATGAACAAAATTTTATATTTGGTAGCCCATAAACAGTTGCATATATAAGATGGTTGGTATATAGGAGGAGAGTCGGTAAATTATACTAATACAGGGTGGTTAAAAAATCTTATAGAATAGCCCACAAGGAATTGCAAATATATGTTAGGTAGGAATATCGGACTCAGTAAGATAATAGTTACACAGGGTGGTTGATAAACAAAAACTGTTAATAGGTTGGTTTATAAGCAGTCACAGATGCAGGATGATTGAAATATAGAGTGAACTGGAATTGTGGTTATACAGGGTGGTCCAAATAAAAAAATTTATAATGGGTGGTCCATATAGGTACTTGCACTTATAGTGTGGTTGAAATATATTATAAAGTGGAATTATTTAAAGAGTGTTCAATAACTGATAGAGAACCGAAATTAAAATGAATCATTTCGTTTTGGGACAAATGGTTTACATAGCAATTATTTAAATATTTGGATATATGTATCCACATTTTTATGATTTTCACTATTTTTTTAAATTTATTTTCGAATTTTTGGTGATATAATGGCATAATTGGCAGCATTTTCAGCTCTGACTAACTTTGTTACATAACACTTTTATGTATTGACAAAATAAGGGTACTTCACTATTATAAAATATTCATGTTTTGACGAAGTTCGTCTACCGTTATAAAAAATGTGACGCATTTATTTTAGGTGTCGGACCTCGCAAATCTCTTTATGAAGACAGAATTTCACTCGTTTATTCAAGGTTTCGTGAAAAATGTAGGCACATATTTCCAAATAATCGAACATTTGCTATGTGAACAAATTTTTCACAAGACGAAATAAATTAGTTAAAGTTCTATTTTCTAACAATTATTCGGACACTCTTTATAATAATTCAACTTCACAATATATTTCGCCCTCTCTGTATGTGCTTATGGACTATTTATTACAACTTCTTTTCCTAAACTTTTTGAACCACCTTATATAACTATAACATTTTATATTACAACAATCCTGTATATGCTCCTGCCTATGGATTATTCTAAAAACTCTTTTTGCAATTTTTTTAAACACCGTCTGTAAAGATAATTCTATTTCACACTATATTTCAACCATCATAAATACACCCTTGCGGGCTACCCATTAACTACAATTCCTCTCCACCCTATATTACAACCATCCTATATATGCAATTCCTTATAGGCTACCAAATAGACCATTTTTGTTGTAACAGTTTTTTAAATCACACTGTATAATTAATATAACAGAATAAATGTCAACCACCATGTATATGCATCTGCTAATGAGCACCCAATTTAACATATTTTTATTCACCCTATATAAAGTTAATTTCATGTTACCCTATATTTCAAACATCCTGTAAATGTCACTGCTAAGGGACTACTCTGCAACATTCTATCATAATTCTTTTAACCAGCCTGTATAACAATTGTTCTAGTCCGCCCTATCTTCCAAGTATCATATGTATGCTCATGGGTTACCCGATATAATTATTTTTTTATTTGTTTTCTAACCACCCTGTATAACTATAGTTTCACTTTACTCCACTCTATATTTTAACCACCCTGTATATGCAACTGCTTATGGGCAAACCAATAAAACATTTAATTTCTAACATATTTTGAACCACCCTGTATAATTCTAATTCTACAACGGCTTATGTTTAAACCAATTTATATATGCATATGTAACTGTTTATTGGCTACATTTTTGGAATCATCCTGTATAACGATAACACAGAACTCACTTTCAAAGTGTGCCTTAAATTAACATGCGAATTTGCAAGTTTTTACCCATGCAAAAATCGCCAACGTACCACTTTTTTCTTTCAAAACTTTAATTTTAATTTATACGTTGTTTCGATGCTGCCAAAAGCAATGATAGGTTCTACTTCATTATTAAGGAAAATTCATCTTATTTGCCAAACCTCCTATACAATTAGTGTTAAAAGTGTAATAATTACTTTTTATCTTTGGGTTTCAGACTATCCCGATTTTATTTATGAAGAATAACTATATGTGCAGATAAACTGAGAATATTAATCTTGAAACACCCCGTTTTTTAAGGTCTCTTAAAAGGATAATTTCCGTCTGTATCAAAGTGAAATAATTGTTAGTTTTAATTGTTTTTTAGAATAATTGACAAAGTTAATTGCAATTGATTTAATTGCAAAACACAATTAATGTAGATTAATTCAAATAAATTAATTGCAACATGCAGTTAACAGTTCAACTGCGATTAAATTAATCGCAATTATTTTTAGTTGCAATTGAATTAATAGCAATTAATTTTTCAATCGATTAATTAGTTGATTGAAAATTTAATTGATTAATGCCCAACACTCTTTGCAGTGCTTTTTCTTCTTATTTCTAAAGCGTCTACGCCACTTCTAACTCATCCTCCAAAATAACTACTACAACGAGTATAACGCCGAACGATTGATCGAAAGGTAATCACTTAAAGCAAGTTCTACAAGCTTGACGCTAACAACGGTAGTGGACCAGATGGTTTGCCTGCAATTTTTTTTCAAGCTATGCAAGCATTCTAATTGAATACACCACTTTCCATACTTTATCAGAAATCTTTAGATGAGAAAACTTTCCCAACATTATGGAAAAATGGCTACTGTAATTCAATATTTGAATCTATCATATTCGATACTTTGTTCTTTGAACTCAAATATTTCAGAACTTACTTATTCAGAATCAACATGTTTTTTCCGTGGCCGATCAGTGGTTACTAGTCTTACATGTTTTGTACAATATGTACTTCAGAATCTAGACACAAGAATCAGGGTGGATGCTGTTTATACCGATTTCTCAAAAGCATTTGATACGCCTCATATTCCAACCTTATTTGTTAACCTACAGAATATCGGCATACATGGCAACCTTCTACAATGGCTTATGTCTTATTTATCTAATCGCAATCAGTTTGTTAAAGTTAATTCATGTACATCATCATATGTGGAAGGCTCACGTTACATAAGCGAAAATTCAGAGTGGTGAACCACTCTGAATTTTCTCTGTACGCAGATGATCTATTAGAACAATTACTGACAGTGTAGACCTTCAATCCAACTTAGATCGACTCTATAAATATTGTGGTTCAAACAGATTATCTCTAAATATTTCCAAATATTTTCATATAAGATCTTCTAGACTAAGCATTAATTCTGACCAGCTGTACAATATAAACGAAGTTATTCTACTGCATGCAAACGGTGTTAGATTTAGGAGTGTTACTTGATGAAAAACTATCATTTTAATTACATATTGAAGATATTCTTAGGAAAGCATGGAAAAATTGAGGATTCATTCTGCCTATTACTAGGTCCTTTTGAAATCAAACGTCTCTAACTATCCTCTATAATTCATTTGTTAGAAGTCATCTAGACTTTGGTTGTACTGTATGGAATCCATATTATGTTAAATATGTTTCTCGTATTGAAAAGCTACAGAAAAACTTCATTTAAACTTCAGATATAACCGTGATCATGTAAATGAAATTTATGGGGCTAGTATTAAGCTTTACAAATTACAAAAGCTGGTTATAAGACATATACTTGCCTTTAGTACATTTTTATTTTAAATAGTTAATAGTAAAATCGATTGTCAATTCCTTCTTAACAACATCCACTTTAATGCTAAATATATATATAACCTTTACTTTAACCACATCGACATTTTTAATGTATCATTTCAATCTTTAAATTAAGACCTTTAAATTGTTTTGAGTTGTAATATGCGTTATTTTTTGTTCTCGCTCCTTTATAATTATCTCACAGAGCTTGGATATTCGAAATATACTGTTAAACAATACAACCATAATTTTGTATTGCTAACAATATTTTTTAATATTTGCTCTATATATATAATTAGTTTTAGGTTAAACAAGCTTTTGCTTTATTTTCATATCTAATACTATAATAGTCTGATGTTGCTTAATTGGAAAGCTGCGACTTTCTGTGTGACGGGCAATTGTTTGATAAATAAGAATATAAATAAATAAATATATTTTTAATGCATCAGTAGCAAAAACTCCTCTGGTGTAATTTTACGTGTCAATTATTCCTGAAATATTTCATATGAAAATGGCGTTCAAAGCGAAATTATCGACACCGTATCCATGAGCAAAAATTATCTCAAACTTTTTTATAGAACGCAGAGCTCCGTTCGTTCCCTGGGGAATACTCGACTTACTCATCTGCAACAAGGCGTTCCATATTCCAATCTTTGCGATATCGCATATAAAGAAATTGAACGCCTGCTGATAAATTTTAAAGAAGTTGACTGGAGTTAGTATGATGTGACGCTGGGAGCACGAATTTCAGTGGAAATGCAGAATCTTGCAAAAATTCGCCATTTTCCCAGTTCGAAACTAAGGTTGCTTCTTACGTGACGTGGAACTTCCAGAGAATATTCAAATCAGCCGTATATCATTACTGTTTTATATATGTCTCAAACGAAAATTATTAATTTCAAAATACATTAATTTGTTATAAAAATAGGTTAATAATATATGTAATGGTCGACGCCATGTCAGGTTACATTATTACAGTATAAATTTACAAATCTTAAATAGTGGGAAACTAGTCTAAAATTATCTTGCAATAATGACAACGGAGTGTAATTAACTAATTCACATTTACAGACTATTTGAGGGGTTCACATACTCATTTAAAATGACCAGATAATATATTCATACTTAAAGCTTTATTCCGAGTATCCAGATGGAATAGTAGTGTTTCGTGAAATGGTTTGGAGCACAAAAATTTAATAAATTTAAATTACACATTATAAGGTACCTATTAGTAATTTGTTCTGGTTCGTTCCAAATCTCGTTGGCAGATCTCGGCTTCGTCCACCAGGGCGAGGCACCAATATACAACGTTATAATTTAAAATTGTATCTAGGGGAATATCATTATCAAGATAACTGACGAAATTTTTTTAAATTACCTTGACTGAAGATATTCCTATTGAAATTTCATGACATAGTAGGATAAAAGTTTACCTAAGACATGAACAGATGTTATTTATAAAACAGCTTTAAAAACAGTTAATTTATAATAAACATTTTGGCACCTCATTAAAGTATGTTCCAAAAGAATTTCTTAAAAGTTTCCCTATGGTAGTATCCACATAGGTAACTTTGGAACTAAAATACCAAAATGTTAACGAATAGTATTTAATTATTTCATATTTTAATAATTTTTCTACCAATGTTATAAGTGCCATAATACTAAATTTAATATAATTCAGACTTAAAAATTGTAATATTTACTTGTAAACTTCTTGAAAATTTAGTATATTTGTATTCGAGTTGTATTATTCAAAAGAACCTAGCCTCACAATCCCTATTCTATTAAGAGGGTTGTGAAGGCCATAAATCCGGTAGTTGTGATCAGACAATTTATCGCGTTCAAATAAATAATTCAATAAGAAGAGAAAAAGAAACAGATGAATTTGAACTTATTGCAAACAAAAGAGTGTTACCTAAACAGTGAAGGCAAGACTTTTGCTCTGCTAAATAAGGCCAGACTTCTTCCCTGTCATTCAAGGCAAGATTATTAACTGACCAGTAAAGGCAAGGCTGAAAATCAACAACTATTTTCGTATTTATCAACTTTATGTATAATATTGTCTATCATTACCTGAATATTTCATAAAAAGTTACTGACAAGTATATAAAAGTAACCAAAATGCGCTTGTAATATTAGCGAGAATTCTAGCTCCCGCCTACACATACAATAACAGGCAAGAATTGGTTGTTCGTCATTTTCATTGCGTCCAAGAGCGTTCTGGGTCTTTATTGTGAGTAAACAGTTGATACTTTGTTGCGTTTGAAAGTTTGAAGTGTAGTCGCATTCGAACTAATTGTGGAATAAATAAGAATATAAAGGGTTCCTCAAAGTAGGGAGTAGGTGAGGTGCTTTAACAAAACTAAACATGTTATGAGATTTGAAAATTTGAGTGTGACAGTTTTCGAGTATGCTGGTTTGAGCAAAAGTATTTTGAACTGTTTACAACTTTCGGTTATACCGGAAGTTGAGACAGAAATAATTTAAATTTAAAAAAAATCACAATACAACCGAGAATATAAAAAGTCAAAAATTCCAAACACAATTTTGAAAGTTTTAGCAGTTACAGTTAAGATATAAGGCCCATGAAAGGCTCATTTTAACTTACTAATTTATACAGGGCGTATAAAAATTCAAACAATATTCAAACAAGAATAACGATTTTTTTTCAAATTGCACATAAGATATTTTTTACTATTTATTATTTATCCTCCTCCGTCAATATTTCCTATTGTAAACTAAGAAAGATGTTGCGATATTTTAGATTTTGACTTAAAATAGCACCTTTCTTCTGAAAAAATGTTCTGTCAAAAGGACTCAATTGACTCAAACAGATTCTGTGACTATTTTTCGAGATACAGGGTGTTAAACATTGAAAATCCCGAATTTTTAATATCAGATTTCGCATGATAGACGTGTTTTATTTCCAGTTCGTGGAGAAATTTGTAAATTGTTGGACATAAATATTTCACTAAACAATTGCTATAAACATCGTTTTTTTATTACAGCGTTGAAAACATAAGAATATGTTATTGTACAATTAATATATCGTTAAAGTAATAATTTCTTAGATGTGCTTTATATAATACACAGTGTGAGCCGTAAATATAGCTAGAGAATGCATATATTATTTTTTCCTATTAATAAGTCATCCTGTACGAACCATTTTTGCTGCAATTTTAATAATACATAAAACAGATATATGATCCGTCTCTTTATATCAACTGGATGTTAAACTGACTGACAGGTTCGTACAAAAATGTTATATTTGGTGGCAAATAAGTAGTTGCATATAAAAGGTTGTTGAAATATAGGGTGGCTTACAGTTAGAATTATACAGGATGGGTAAAAAATGCTAGAAAAATTTTGTTATATAGCACTTGCATATATAGAGTACCTGAAGTATGATGCGCAGTAAAGTTATAGTTATACAGTGTCATTCAAACAAGGTTAGAAAAAGTTGTATATGAAGGGAGGTATAATGAAGTGTGGAGAGAAATTATACTTTAATTTATCTTGAAAAAAATATAAGGGAATAATGTGAAATAGCGTAGTTCAAAATAAGTTGCAAAGATAGGATAGTTGAAACATAGAGTGAAGAAGTGTTATGATAATTATTTAAAAAATCTTATATTGGTTGACCAATAAGCAGTAGCGTATACAGGGTAGTTGTAATACATACAAGGTGATTCAAAAACATGCTGAACCAAATTGTTATTTTCAGTGCCTTATTAGCAGTTGCGGTTTTGGTGAAATATACTTGGCATTGATGGATTTATAGTTATACGGGGTGGTAGAAAAAATGTTATACTGGGTGGCCAATAAGTAGTTGCAAATACAAGGTGAGTGAAATAGCGGGTGGAGTAGATTTATAGTCAAACAGGTTGGATAATTTTTTTTGTAGGATAGATCATGAGCTGTTGCATATCTGCAATATCTGAAACATGGATCGAAGTAAAAGTATAGTTCATACAGTGTGATTAGAAGTATTTAAAAAATTTATATTTGGTTGCCCCTAAGCAGATGCACATACAGGGTGGTTGAAATATTTTGTAGAGTAAAATTATGGTTATACAGGGTGGTTAAAAAATAAGTTGTAGTGTTTGACAAATTGGCAGCGGTGTATACAGGATGGTTTTATTGTATATGGAAGTAGAGTTAGTTATACAAAGCGGTTAAACATTTTTTAGAATAAAATTGTTATACAGGCTGGCCAATAAGCAGTTGCAGTTTGGGTGAGGGTACAAAGAGAAGTTTGGTGTTAGGGTGCAAAACTGTGTTTTTATATTTGTGGCTCACGAAGGGATCCACATCATTTCCATTAGGCTGAATCAAAAAAGTTTAAAAAAATTGTTATATAGGGTAGACCATAAACAGTTGCATTCTACTATATGGAATATCTGAAATATGGGGAGAAGCAAGATTATAGTTGTAGAGTGTGTAACACAATGTTAGAAAAAGCTTATATAGAGGTGGATTAATATATATATAGCAAAGAGAAATTTTACTTTAAAAGGTTTAAATATCAGAAATAATTGTTATACGGGGTACACCATAAGCAGTTGTATAGCTGAAATATAGGGTAGGGAAAAGTTAGTCAGTTGTATATAAAACAGCAGCATATACAGAATCGTTGCAATATAGGGTGAAGTAGAGTTACAGTTATTCAAGGTGATTAAAAAAATGTCGAGTAAGAATAAAAGTTATGTAGGGTGGCCCATAAGTACTTGCAGTTTGGGTGAAATATACTCGGGATTGGTGGATTTATGGTTAAGTAAGGTGGTTCAAACAAGTTTTTTATATAGGATAACCCATATATTTCATAAGTAAGAACTACTGAACTAATTTGCTGAATCTTTTTTGTTGCAAAGCTTATAGATTGACTTAAAATCTGGTATACATTTTATCGCCCTACATTGACAGAAACGGTAGATATAAGGAAAAATCTACTACCATATTCCGTGATACGTAGGTACACAATTAGTCAATTGGTTCCACCGCATGCACCAAATTTTAGATACTTGCACCAGCTTAGCTTTTATTCAAAATTCGAATATGCCAAAGTAACATGTTTCGATTTTAAAAAACTTCGAACTGATATATCAAGTGTAATTTTACAGAGTGTTCCATATATAAGATATGTAGAATTAAATGGGTTTAAAAAATCTTAAAAAAGGTATATTAGGTAAGGAGTTATAAACAATATTGTTGGAATAAGGGGTAAGTTATACGGGGTGGTTCAAAAAAGATATATTGAGTGGACCATAAACAGTTGCATATACCAGATGGTTGAAAAAGGGCTGGAGTTGAATTATATTTATTCATGGCTAACCGCGCAGGCCAAACGTGCCCTAAAAACTAGAATTCCAACAGGTGCTAGCACTCGAAAAGATATCACGGACAAGTTAGTTCTATTATTTAATAATTACACAAGTTTAATCGACAACCACTGGAGTTCGTTACAAGATCCAGATAGATTAGAAGTTAGACGTAATTTTCTTTTCGTTAGGGATAAAGTCCTTAGAGCCTTCCAGAATTTAGAAGTAAACTATAAAATACCGATCTCTTGTACCGAGAAAATCGACATAAATATCGTTGAAGACGAAATTTTGCTCACGGAGCCGGTATTCACAATGTCTTCTGCGGAATTTTTCAATCTTATCAGTAAAATACTACCCACAGAATTCAACGGCGATACGGAAAAACTACAGTCATTTTTAGATGCTCTCGAACTACTACAATTACATGTAGGGGAACATGAACAGACAGCAGTTGCGTATATCAAAACTAGATTAACCGGCAAAGCACGAGATTTAATCTCTACCGAAAACACAATAAACTCCATATATAATACCCTGAAAAATAACTCGAAATTTGAGAACTCTAGAACAATAGGCAATAAACTCTCAAACTTCAAACAAAATGCCAGAACCAACGCCAACTACGCAAACGAATTAGAGGTAATTTGCAACAAACTAAAAAGAGCTTACATCATGGAAGGAGTACCATCGGAAGTAGCGGAAAACTATTCCACAGATACACTAACGAGAAGTGTAATCCAAAACGCGAACTCTGACAGAACTAAGCTGATCATAGAGGCCGGAACATTCAAAAGTACAAAGGAAATCATCGACAAATTAACGAATATCACACCGCAAGCTACAGCAGAAAGCGACTTATTCTACTTTAACAGGAACAATTTGAGTAAAAACAATCGTAACTACAACTACAAACCCCCTAACAGGCAAAACTCATCTGGTAATAGAGGAAAATACCATCATAAAACAAACTACGGAAGACAGACGGGAGACTACCGAAACTATAACGGTAATAATACGCAAACAACTTCCAACACCTTCTACCGAAACAGACAATTTAACAACAGACTAAGTCCAAGGAATGTAAGATATCTAGAATCTGAGGACGACCAGGGAAACGAACTTTCCCCCAATCAGGGATTGGGGACAACTGTTTAAAAATTTTCAATATAGACTTATCATTTTCAAATTTCATCGAACTTCCATTAGAAACTTACGAACACTGCGAACCATTTTCTTTTATTATAGACACAGGCGCAGATATATCAATTTTTAAAGAATCTTATCTTCCCACCAATTTCCATATAAACAGCTACAATTCTTGCAATATTAAAGGAATTTCTGAAAGTATCCACAAAACCCTAGGTACTTCAAAACTCACACTCCTTTTCGACGGACAACCAGTAAAACACGACTTTCAAATAGTATCGTCAGATTTCCCAATACCCACTCATGCCATTTTAGGGAGAGACTTTCTTATCAAATTCGGAAGCATGATAAATTATCATGATTGGTCACTAACGCTGAGAATAAATCGGCACAAAATTTCAATTCCTATTTCAAGCGGCACTGAAGAAAACGAAATCATTATCCCACCTAGATGTGAAGTGTATAGGCAAATTAATACCTTAAAAACCCTTAACCAAGATGCTGTCGTAACAAACTGCGAAATCCAACCCGGAATTCACGTCGCACGAACGTTAGTTTCACCAAATTATCCTATTATCAGAATTCTAAATACAACGACAGATACCATTAGACTTAAGAACTTTAAACCGGAAACTACTAACTTAGATCAATTCAATATATTTACATTAAATAACTCAAAAATTAACCGGCATAATAGTCTGATTAAACAGCTGATAACGAGCGAAATACCAGAAATAGCCAAGGACGATCTTGAAAAATTATGTAGCGAATTTTCAGATATTTTTTCCCTCGAAACAGACCCTATAACCACGAATAACTTCTACGAGCAGAAGCTCAAACTAACTGACAATATCCCTGTATATACTAAAAATTATAGACAGCCACATTGTTTAAAAAGCGAAATTAACGAACAAGTAAATAAATTGTTGACAGACGGAATTATTGAACCCTCAGCATCCAATTATAACAGCCCCATATTGCTAGTACCGAAAAAAGGTCAAAATGGACAGAAAGCATGGCGCTTAGTAGTAGATTTCAGGCAATTAAATAAAAAACTGATAGCAGACAAATTTCCCTTACCGCGTATAGACGATATCCTAGATCAATTAGGGAGAGCCAAATGGTTTTCAGTGATAGATCTGATATCAGGATTCCATCAAATTCCCGTGGAAACTGAATCCAGAGACATCCTTAGTTTTAGCACAGACTCAGGCTCATACCGCTTCACGAGACTACCCTTTGGACTATCACTTAGCCCCAATAGTTTTAGCCGAATGATGTCAATAGCATTCGCCGGCTTAACCCCAGAAAAAGCTCTTCTTTACATGGACGACCTAATAGTCATCGGTTGTTCCATCAAGCACCATCTAAGCAATCTTAAAAAAGTATTCGAAACCTGTCGGAAATGCAACCTTAAACTCAACCCCGGAAAATGCAAATTTTTTAGGAAAGAAGTTACATTTTTAGGACACAAAGTCACCGACCGAGGAATACTCCCAGACGATTCAAAATATTCAATTGTAAAAAATTTTCCAACTCCCAAATCGGCAGATGAGGTAAAGTGCTTTGTAGCATTTTGTAACTATTATCGTAGATTTATTCCTAAATTTGCAGAAATCTCCAAACCTTTAAATTTACTTACAAGAAAGAATGCAACCTTCTTATGGTCCACGGAATGTCAAAAAGCATTCAACTCTCTTAAGCAATCTTTGGTTAACCCCCCCATCTTGCAATATCCCGACTTTAATAAACCCTTCATTCTGACAACAGACGCCTCTAACGAAGCCTGCGGAGCAGTATTATCCCAAGAATTCGAAGGTGTAGAGCTACCGATCTCATACGCATCAAAATCCTTTACAAAAGGTGAAAGTCACAAACCCACAATTCTCAAGGAATTAACAGCCATTCATTGGGCAATAAACCACTACAAATGTTATCTCTATAACCACCCCTTTACAGTCAAAACGGATCACCGCCCTTTAGTCTACCTCTACAGCATGAAAAATCCTTCGTCAAAATTAACTCGTATGCGGTTAGACTTAGAAGAATTTCAATTTGAAATACAGTACGTTAAAGGTAAAGACAATTCCGTCGCGGACGCCTTATCGCGTATAAACTCAGACGAACTAAAAAGACTTAATACAAACGTAGAACAAATACTCGCTATTACAAGATCAAAGCTAAATTACTAGATACCCCCCTAGCCGAAGATATAAGCGAAAAAGACACCGTACCCTGCAAAATATACGAAGCCTTAGGTAACGTTCACTTGATGAAATTGCCAATATTATCATTTAAACTTTTCCCAAATTCATTGCAAATGTTTATAAAACATAAAGGTAAAATGAGCTCAAATTTTTCTGTGCACCTAACCAATGGTAGATTTCTCCTAGAAGAAATCCTATCTAAGCTAAATAAAATGGCTGGTAGTGTTGGAAAATTAAAATTAAAATTGTACCTCGAGGATGTAATATTTAAAGTGTACACTGTGAATGAATTCAAAGAAATGGGACAAGAAATATTGAAGAATGTGAATATAATTTTATGTCACAAACCAGTACTAATTACCAACAGAAATGATAAGGCAAGTATAATAGAAAAATTCCACACAGATCCAACG
The DNA here is from genome assembly GCA_034190945.1 of Octodonta nipae. NCBI lineage: Eukaryota > Metazoa > Arthropoda > Insecta > Coleoptera > Chrysomelidae > Octodonta > Octodonta nipae. Next base: position 101,790,296 of record CM067216.1, on the reverse strand, counting down.
TATGGTGGCCATTGCGGACAAAAGCGTTTACTTAAAAAATTAAAATCAACATATTTTTGGAAAAATATGTCAAGAGACGTAGCAAAATTCGTCAAAAATTGTCACAAATGCCAGATCAATAAAGCCAAAATTAAGCACACAGAACCTATGCAAATAACTCCAACCCCGCAAAAAGCTTTCGACATAGTGTCTATAGATACTATAGGTCCATTCCCCCGCACAGAGCTAGGAAACGCATATGCAGTCACTTTGCAATGCGACTTAACGAAATACATCGTGATGACTCCAATCCCCGACAAATCAGCAGCTACAGTAGCCAAAGCGATTGTCGAAAATTTTATACTGATTTATGGATCAATGCAAGAAATTAGAACAGATCTTGGTACAGAATATGTTAATGAGCTACTACGCAATATCTTACAATTGTTGAACATTAAACATAGCACTTCTACCCCATATCATCATCAATCAATAACTTGTGAACGGAATCACAGAGTTTTTAACGAATTTATCCGTATGTATATTAATAACGAGCAAAACGATTGGGACACATGGATTAAATACTATACTTTTTGTTATAATACCACCCCCAGCGTATATCACGATTATACACCCTTTGAATTAGTTTTCGCCAAAAAGGCTATCCTTCCCGACAAATTAAGTCAATCATCCCTACAACCACTATATAATATCGATAGTTACGACCAAGAAATAAGATTTAGACTTCAGATAGCACTGAAAAGAACTCGAGAAGCTCTCGAAGCAGCAAAACGGCATCGTAAATTAGCATACGACGCTAAAGCGAAGGACTTACAATTCCAAAAAGGTGAACAAGTTCTCATAACAAATGAGAATAGGTTAAAATTTGATCCATGGTATAAAGGTCCGTACATTATAACGGAACCGGACATAGGAAACTCCAATTGCTTAATTTCAAATAATACAAAGGAAATTAAGGTACATAAAAATAGAGTTTTCAAATACTAATTAGAAACTATGTACCATTATATAGGTTAAGTTTGGGACACTTTACAATAAAATAACCGAACTCATAAATATAGGCTTAAGATTTCAGTGAACAGTGACATTAAAAACTGCGTGACAAGTGTTAGAAATTATAGTGGACTTGACTTTATGGACATATAGTGAATTTCCTTAGAATAAGACATATGTAAGAATTTAGCAAGTAAACTGTTGTGAGTCAGAGGAACTTCCGCAATTATTAGTTAAACTTTGAAGTTGCGTGGAATACGCTACCGCGAATCCCACTTCCTTAAGGAAGGGTGGTGTAACGGAAATTCCTCATGACACCTTTTACAAAATTAATTAAACAATTATTAGCAAAACATCATCAACTACCATTCTAGGTAACCTCATTAAATTCAGCATGTCTACAAATATTATCACGTACACCAAACAGTTGAAATAGCAAAACAATCGACTGATGGCACACTTTCGATACTTGATGTAAATCGCGAACCATCAGTCGAGTAAAACATGTAGCCATGACAAGTCGAGTTCAAAATGTAACATAGTAAAGATTAGATGTAGTTAGTATAGTATAACCAGAACTAGTTAGTATAGTGTAATCAAGTAACGAGTAGAAATAAACATGTAGTCTTTACAATTAGTATTATTGGTCGAAGGCCGCTGCAAAATTACAATATCACATGGCGATCCTGAACAATAATTAAAGACCAATCTTCACAGGCGGATAACAAAATGTTATAATTGTTAGGATCATAAGTGGTTGCGTACACAATGTGGGTGAAATAAGGGTAAAATAGAATTATATTTATACAGGGTGGATAAAAAATATGTTACGTAAGCAGTTAGCATATTTCAATTTTCTTGAGCTATTATTATAGTTAGGAAATGGGTTGAAAAAATTTTTAGAAGCAGTTGTTTATACAGGATGGTTGAAATATAATATGGAGGGGAATTATAGTTTGTAAGGTAGTTTTATAACCACAAATAGTTCTCAAGTTCACAAGTAGCATATTAAAGGATGGTTGAAATATGTAGAAGAGTATAATTACACCTGGGTTTAAAAAATATTATAAAATTGTTATGATCTACAACCAGTTTCATATACCGAATAGATGCAATATAGGGTCGACTAGAATTCTAAGTATACAGGGTGGTGAAAAAATATTATATAGGGTGGCCCATAAGTAATTTCATATACAAGGTAGTTGAAATATAGCAGTACAACAATAATTATACAGTAAGGGTAAAAAAAGTTAGAAAAAGTTGCAAATGAATTATGGTTTTAATGAAGTGTAAAGAGAAATTATATTTTATACTATGCTTTAAAAATTGTGAGGTAATAGCGTAGCCCATAATTAGTTGCACAGATAGGATATTTAAAATATAGGGAAGAGTAGAGTTAAGTAGTTAATATTTAAAAATTGTTACACAGGGTGCCCCATAAGTATTTGCTGTTTTGGTGAAATTTATGGAAAATTGAAGGATTTACATTTATACAAGGTGTTACAAAAACCGTCAAATTGGGTGGCCGCCGATAAGTAGTTGCACATAGAATGTGGTTAAAATAGACGGTGGAGTAGAATTATAATTAACCAGTGTGGATAAAAAATTGTTGGAATTTTTCTTAAGATAGAACATGAGCTGTTGCAAATATGCAATATCTGAAACATGGTCGAAGTAAAGTAGTTATATAGTGTGATTAAAACGTGTTAGAAAAAGTTGCATATAAGGGGTGGTTGATCCATAAGGTGGAGACAAATTATATTTTCCATGATGGTTAAAAAATATCTCAAAAATGGTTATATTTAGCCCAGTCCTTAAGAAGTTGTATAGATAAGATAGTTGAAATATAGAGTGGATCAAATTTAAGTGTTTAAAAAATGTTATATTTGGTGGCCCCAAAGCAGACGCATATACAGCGTCATTGAAATATTTTGTAGAATTTTAATTATGGTTATACAGGATGGTTCAAAAACTGATAAACACATTAGTTATAATGGTTGACTAATTGGCAGCAGTGTATACAAGATAGTTTAAATATAAATGGAAGTAGAGTTATAGCTATAGAAGGCAGTTCTTAAAATGTTGAATAAAATTGTTACATAAGATGGCCATTTACAGTTGCGGTTTTGTGAAATATGTTGGGGATTGGTGAATTTAGTTATATAGAGTGGTTACAAACAATGTTATATTGCGTGGCGCATAAGTAGTTCTATATATAAAGTGGTTGAGATTTGGGACTTAGTAGAATTAAAGTTTTACAGGGTGGATTAAAAAGTGTTAAAAAAATTGTTGTATAAGATAGACGAAGAGCAGTTGCACCCTCCCATATGGAATACCTGAAATATGTTGCGAACCAAAATTATATATACATATTGTGTTTAATACAGTGCTAGAAAAGTTGCATATAAGCCCGGTTAAAATGATAGTTTACGAAGTAACCCAAAAATTATCAGAAATAATAGTTATATAACGTATAGGGTGGAGTATAGCTATAGTTAGGTAATTAAAAAATGTTATATTTGGTAACAAATAAACAGGGTGTATATCAAAACATTAATTGAGAATTGAGTATAAACATTAATGAACAAAACATTTGTAATAATAAATATTATAATTGATCATGGTAACTAAGTAATAAGAAATAAAGGTATAAAAGAAATGGTGACCATCTAAGGCATGAAGGAGGAGAAGACAGACAGTAAGTACAGATTCAAATATAAAATTTTTAATAACTAAATTCCTGAATATATCAACTATAATTTGAATTTACAACTTCAAGGCTTAAAAAGTGAATTTAGAAATACATTTTTGTTTATACAGAAAACAAAATATTTAATGAATAATTTTATTTGATAAGTTTAAATAAAAGAAACAATTTAGAAAAGCTTAACGGAATCCAACAAGAGATAAGAGTGAAATATACATTATAAATAAATTAATTACAATTATATATTTTAATAAAACAAAAATTATACTATTGCAATTTACTTCAAAAATTAATATAACATTATAATATATATATATATATATATATATATATATATATATATATATGTTTTTAAGTTTTCGCGGGCACTAAATGTATTCGGTGCTTTTCGTGAATTCAACCGCGTAGTTGATAACTGCTCCCTGTCGGGAGCGATGGTAAAATGACGACGTTTCGGCAGAGTCACATCTGCCCTCTTCAGATCAGTTCGCATAATTCTCGTAACCTTCTGCTTTCGCTTCTAGTTACTCTAAAACTAAGATTTTTTTTCTTAGTACTCGAGTAACTAGAAGCGATAGCAGAGGGCTACGAGAATTATGCAAACCGACCTGAAAAGAGGAGATGTGACTCTGCCGAAACGTCGTCATTTTACCATCGACATATGCCGAGTGCGCATTTGAAAAAATTCACTATGGCGACTTCAATATATTGATCGAAAGCCAGTGCAATTTTAAGTACGAGAAGAAAAAGCTTGTAAAAATTAAAATTAACTAATGATAGTGCCGTTTCTTTAGTTCAAATGGTAACTGATAGATGCTCTGAAAAAGCCCAAACCATAGATCTCAAAATTTCAATATCAAGAATCCAATATGGCGGTCAAATATCCAATAGGCTGGCTGGTATTCGGGGGTTTTTCAGGTAGCGGATTACAAATCCTAGGTCAGATTTGCTCAATTCAAAATGGCGGAAACAATATGGCGAAAAGTTTTACAGAAAATCAACAGATTTGCACTGAACATGTCATATGGGAATTTTGGAGTTCGTGATCACGAATTGGTGTCAAAATTGTCAAAGATGTTAAATTCAAGATGGCGGACCTAAGATGCTTGATGCAATATGGTGGCGAAATTTTAGAGTATTATCTGATTGACATTAAATTAGATATGAGTAGGTTTTTGCTGTTAAGGTCTTACACAAAATGTTCAAGGATAAGTAACCTGAACATAAAATTGGATCAACCAAATTTGCTGAACGGGGACCTAAATGGTGCGTTATAGCTGGAAGTTCAGGAACGCAGAGCGTCTGTGTATGTAAGATACATCAAAATATAAAAACAAGGATCGATGCTATAAACTTGAAGATATTAAAAAAGGTTCAGAAATAGAATTAAATCACTATAAAGATTGCATAAATTAAATTTTATTTGGGATGAATACTACTGATTGCTTTTTACTAAACTGTCTAGAATGTCCTAAAATGAGGCATTTTTCTGATCTTATAACTGAATTACTGAAAAAAAATAAACTAGAACAAGTGATATTCAGTACATGGATATGTACTGATCGATGCACTTTTCTACAACAATGTCTTTCCACAGACGATTTCGTTGAAGAATTGTGCAATCGTTTAAAATTACTTATTCCTCACACTTTTATAGCAAAGGCTCAACCAGAATTCATATCCAATAAAAAAGAAAAGTAACGTGAAAATAAAGTTTTGGTGTTCTGTGATTTTTCAGAAAATTTCGTTTATGTTGTACAAGATGCAGCACAGGCATTCCACTACAATAACGACCAGTGCACAGTATTTCCTGTCGTATTTTACTATTGTTTTAAAAATAAGATTGCACACAAAACCATAATCTTACTTGCAGACAGTACAAAACATGATTCAGCAGCAGTTCATTTAATGCAAGAAAAGGTCATACCAGTCATAAAGAAATTATGTCCAAATGTAAAGAAAATTTATTACACATCCGATGGTACCAAACAACATCTTAAGCACGAATTTGATATAGATGCTGAATGGCCCTGTACGGCTACTTCCCATGGCAAAAGTTCATGTGACGGGGCTGGAGCATGCCTGAAATCTGAAGCGACACGTTATAGCTTACAAGCCCGTCCAAATGATCTTATTTTAAATTGCCTATCACTTTTTAATTGGGCAAAATTAAAATTTCTTAATATAACCTTTTTTCACTATACCAAAGAAGAACATAAAAAAAATGTACAAAAACTTGATAGGCTCTATCATAACCCATCTCCTGTGCCGAATATTCAAAGCAGTCACGCATTTATTCCTTGTCCTGGAAATAAACTTGAAATTAAAAGGTTCTCTAACGCAAAAGATGTTCGTTTTAGGCAAAATGAAATACTTTATTGATATATAAAAGAAAATATTCCTCATAAAAATGATCATAAATGCACAAATACTTCAAAAATTACCTCACATCACAAAAAGTGAAGGAAGCTGATCTGAAACGAAGGTATTGATACTTAAAAGTAGAGTTTGGCAGCAAAGTCTTTATTTGCGCATCTTCACTCTGCACAAATGAAGGCTCATTCCACAATAATGACTCATTCTAAGATAGATGAATGAGTTTTACAAGAAACTATTGCATTAAACCACGTCAAATCAAATAAGATGGTAATCAGTCGTTTTTCTAAAGCTTCGCTGCCATATTACAAATATTCAGCCACCATAAGTAATTGACGCCCAAATTTGATCCGCCATTTTGAATTTTGCAAATCAGACCTCGGATTCGTAATCCGCTACCTCAAAAAACCCCGTATACCAAATTTGATACAAATCGGTTGATTTCCAAATATTCGGCCACGATATTGGATATTTGGGCGTAGCTCTTATCCGGTTGACGCCGGTCGTCCCGTATATATATATATATATATATGTTTTAGGTGGTTTCCGGGAATTCATCCGCGTAGTTGATGATCCCTACCAGGATCCATGGTAAAATGACGACGTTTCGGCAGAGTCACATCTGCACTCTTCAGGTCGGTTCGCATAATTCTCGTAGCCTTCTGCTTTCGCTTCTAGTTACTCGAATATTAAGATTTTCTGAAGCGCGCGCGCTGTTATATAGTCGCGGCTCGGCGCCTGTCGGTTGGCACCGTGAACGGCTGCGTGTGATTGGCCCTTGGCGTTCAGTGGGCACGGCTCCAGGCTGCTGATTTGTTATTTCCGGTTGAGTTGTTAATGGGCGGGTCGGGGCCGGTACGGTGTTTAATAGAATTTTCCAACAATTCGATAAGTTCTGAATTTCATTGCGTGCGTTTAGACTGTGAGGCCTCTTCGCTATTTCAATTGTCTCTCTTACGAGTCTTGATTTCCGGTGTTCTATATTTGCCAGTACTCTGGTGTGCTCAAAGTCTATTCGGTGTGACATCGTGGTGGCGTGTTCCGCAATGGATGTTGTTTTTTCCTGCTTTCTTACAGCGTTCTGGTGTTCATCACGTCTAGCTTGAATTCTTCTATTAGTTTGCCCCACATAGGTTTTATGACAGTCTGCACAGGGAATCTTGTACACTCCCTGTTGTTCTAAAGGGATCCTCGTCTTCGGAGTCCTCAACACCGTGCTTATTTTTCTTTCTGTATTGAAAATAGTATCGATATTGTGTCTCCGTAGAATTCTTGCAATACTGTCCGTGGTCCCCTTGACATACGGTAAATAAGCCTTGGTTATTGGTGTCTCATGCTACTCGTCTGTTTGTCTCGGTTTTGACTTTAGGGCTCTTTGTATATTTCGGTCTGTAAATCCGTTTTGTCTCAGAGCTGTTTTTAAACTGTCCATTTCCTGTTTGATGTTATCCTGGTCAGCTAGCCTTTGTGATCTGGTTACTAAAGTCTTGACGACGGCTTGTAGTTGGGCTGGGTGGTGATGAGAATTAGCATGAAGGTATCTGTTGGTGTGAGTTGCTTTCCCATATACTGTATGACCATGGGTTCCATCTTGCTTCCTATTTATGAAAACATCAAGGAATGGCAGTTGATTGTTGGCTTCAACCTCCATGGTAAATTTTATTTTGTGATGGATGCCATTAAGGTGATCTAAAAAAGTATTGAGGTGTTCCCTCCCATGAGGCCAAATCACAAATGTATCATCTACAAATCGCAACCAGAAACTGGGTTTAAGAGTTGTTGTTCTTAGTGCCAACTCCTCAAAGTTCTCCATAAAAAGGTTCGCTATAACTGGTGAGAGTGGCGATCCCATTGGAGCTCCTTACACTTGTTTGTATCGTTGGTTCTCGTAAACAAAATAGGTGTTCATCAGACAGTGCCTTGTTAAGACTACAAGGTGTCGAGGTGGTTTGTATTTTTCTATTATGATATCCAAGGCTTCGTCGATAGGGATGTTGGTGAAAAGGGACACTACGTCAAAACTTACAAGAAGACACTCTGGTTGTAAGACCGTTTTTCTAAGAATTTCGATGAAATGTGTCGAATTTTTCACATATGAGTCTGCCCCCTCTGGAAACGGTTGAAGTTGTTGGGCTAGGTATTTGGCTAGGTGTTGTGTTGGGGATCCAACTGAGCTTACTATTGGCCTCAAAGGTGCACCTTCTTTATGTACTTTTGGCAACCCATAGAATTTCGGACATCTCGATGACTTTTCACGCGGAATGAGTTGCAGTTGGAGATTTTTGTCGATCCTACTTGCTTGGATTTTGGCCTTGGTTGTTTTCTCCAGATAAGTTGTTGGGTCAGTAGTAATTTGTTTATATGCTGGATCTTGTAGCAATATTTGAATTTTGTTTGAATACTCCGCTGTATCTAAAATTACAGTCGCATTTCCTTTATCAGCAGTTAGAATGACAATGTCCTTGTTGAGGCGCAGTTGTTTCAAGGCCTCATTTTCTTCTATAGATGGTTCCTTTTGAGTGGTTTAGACTTTCTTAGAACATGTGACACATCTTGTCTAATTATTTCAGCGGTGTTGGCATCTAATTTTGAAACTGCTGTTTCCACGCCACATATTATGCTCTCTGTTGGTATGTGAGAGTGAGCAATAGCGTAATTGAATCCCTTAGCCAACACGCCAATCGAGGAAGAGTTCAATTGGACCGAAGATAAGTTATAAACAGTTTTATTCGTTTCCAATTGCCGTGAGGTTAGACTGTGACCGTTATTTTCCGAGAAAAATTCGTTTTTGGGCTTCTGTTGGAGCTTCAATTTGTTAAATTTTTCCTGTTGTTGCATTGTTGTTAACTCTGAATTCGTTTCGGCCCTAAATTCGCTAATCCCATCGAATTTATGTGTTTTTCTGTTGTTCTTCCAGAACTTTACCGTCATGTTTTTCGGAATAACTCCTTCAGAATATCTTATGGATCAAGGGGACCACGGACGGTATTGCAAGAATTCTACGGAGACACAATATCGATACTATTTTCAATACAGACAGAAAAATAAGCACGGTGTTGAGAACTCCGAAGACGAGGATCCCTTTAGAACAACAGGGAGTGTACGAGATTCCATGTGCAGACTGTCATAAAACCTATGTGGGGCAAACTAATAGAAGAATTCAAGCTAGACGTGATGAACACCAGAACGCTGTAAGAAAGCAGGAAAAAACAACATCCATTGCGGAACACGCCACCACGATGTCACACCGAATAGACTTTAAGAACACCAGAGTACTGGCAAATATAGAACACCCGAAATCCAGACTCGTAAGAGAGGCAATTGAAATAGCGAAGAGGCCTCACGGTCTAAACGCACGCAATGAAATTCAGAACTTATCGAATTGTTGGAAAATTCTATTAAACACCGTACCGGTCCGCACCCGTCCATTAACAACTCAACAGGAAATAACAAATCAGCAGGCTGGTGCCGTGCCCACTGAACGCCAAGGGCCAATCACACGCAGCCGTTCACGGTGTCAACCGACAGGCGCCGAGCCGCCACTATATAACAGCGCGCGCAGTTCAGAAAATCTTAGTATTCTAGTAACTAGAAGCGAAAGCAGAATGCTACGAGAATTATGCGAGCCGACCTGAAGAGGGCAGATGTGACTCTGCCGAAACGTCGTTATTTTACTATCGATCCTGGTAGGGATCAGTTATCAACTACGCGGATGAATTCCCGGAAACCACCTAAAACATTTAGTGCCCGCGAAAACTTATAAACAAATATATATATATATATATATATATATATATATATATATATATAATTTGAAACGAAAATTAACATATACAATAATAAAAAATCAAATCAATAATATCTGTATGTAATGATTTTAGTATAGTAAAAATAAATAATTTCATTATAACTAAAAAAAATACAAAGTTCGTTAGGGTGATTCTAAACATGTAAAAGGGATATGAAAACATCAAATGCAATTAAGGGTAGAAACACGTATAGAAATCATTAAATAATCAGGCTAAGCCATGAACTGGTGATATATAAATGCAAAATGCAATCCGCACAACAAAGTAAATACACTTTTGAAAACTAACAAATATGACAGTTTCTGCAAAATTTATTAAAAAGCAATTGGGAATTTAATTAAGCACATACAAATATTCTATTAATTCCATACATTACAATAAAACCATTTAATGAATAGAAAATATAAAGTTTTACCTTAATTTCGAGACATAAACATCCACACTGACAGTAACAAAATTCAATAGGGGTTATAAATCACAAATTAAGTATCTCAATAGAGTATTTAGGGGTAAATATGTCATAATAACATTGGAGCAAGATTTTGACAGAACCAACGATCAAAACAAGCTCAAATTCATAATACAAAACAAAGACGGAACGCGGAATCGAAATATTGCATTGTTGAATCTCAACAATGATAGAAAAAGCTATTGAAATGTTGTGAGATCAACCAGTTCAAGACGATGGAAGTCCAAGGAAACTTCGAGGAATGAGTTAGGTACATTTTCTACCAGCTTCAGACTAACAAATCTATATATATATTGTCAAACATTTTAATTTTACATTTGGAATTTTGCCTTTTTTCATAGTTTTTTGCCATTGACAACGGAGTCTGACCTACACTCCGAAATGTTTGGAAATATACAGAAATTTCGTAACTTGTGGCATTTCCCACAAACTGCTTAAACATTAATAGGGATTTGTTGTCACATTTTACGAAAATTCTTTTATTGAACGATGGGTGTCAGTAATTTTAGGGAACAAAAAAGATGCAGTGGCGAAATGATCATCGCCTGAAATGACTAGAACTGAATTTAATCACTTAGCGATCATCACGTAGTCGATAACTGTAATGTGGAGTACTTATTCATTGCATGAAAGTTGATAAATTGATAATGTTCTTTAAATGAATAGAGACATTATTCATCATTTTGCCAGTACTGAGGGGCTGGGGTCTGCAAAATGTCCGCTATCTGATTTATCGCATGTGAAATCTCAAAAAAAACATGTTGGAAAGGTTAAGTAATTTATAAAATAAAAATAAATCCACAAAAATTAAACATATATTATAAACCTCCAAACGTTAAGAATATTAAATACACCAATCATCACAACAATATAAAATTAGTCAAATTTATCATTTTTGTTGTGTCTAAAACGAAAAAAATCAAAAAAAAATAAAAATTACAAAACTAACGGATATAACTGAAAATGGCAACATCCCCGTAAATGTCGAGAGTCAAAAAAGTCAAAAAACGCCAAATATGTCAAAAATGTGAAAAAGCACAAAAATATCAGAAATGTTAAAAAACGTTAAAAACGGCAATAATGTTTCAAAAAACCTGAAATGAAAACTAGCTCATTATATTAAAACTGAAAATATTTTTTTTTAGAAGCATTTGTTGCTATGTAATTTTCCCTCATGAAGGATAATGTTAAAATGAAAAAAATCTAAAAATGTAGGGGAAGAGGATTGTAAATTAAAAAATGTTCAAATAAATATATTATATAAGCCAGTGGCCCACAAAGTGCGGCTCCAGAGCCGCATGTGGCTCTTTAGCTCCTTATGTGCGGCTCTGGCACAAATATCCACTGAAGGAGCCATAATATTTTCATTAAAAAACATAGTAAGAAAAAAAATACATCTTATTGTGATAAATTAAAATTATTCTGTAAATCCAGAACAGGTATAATTTTTTGTTTAAGTTAAAAGATAGATAGGTAATTAAAATTTTATATTGTTGTAAAATAAGTAACGAACATGGAGTGTAATTCTATTAGTTTTCGTAAACGTAAACACGAACCATGTACAAACTACCTGCTGAAATTGTTCGTATGTTTTCGAAGTACTCCGGTGTGATACAAAGGTACCACAGGCATGAGATCGCATGCTCTATTTAAAGTAGTGGGGGTACAAATTGGAATCAAAGACCAGTCAGACCAGAAGTTGCAGCTTGCAGTGTGAACAGGTTTGTCTTATCTACTGGGTCTGCCGTTGTCCTGTCCTATTAAAAAGTTGTTGTATTTTTCAGTCTAGCTGCACATCCTACAGGTATTTTTATACGATTTTATTACACCTGCTATGTATGTTTGTGGTTCCGGTACAAAATTTATACTCTCTTCGAGGTGTCATTCCTTTGTACGCAAGACAATATATATTATATATAAATATAATATATATTGTTTCTGGTCGGGACCCTTCATCAGTTGTGCTTCCCCCAATTGAATGTCCTCTCGAACACTTCTTTATGCATTTGATGCATTTCGTTAAATTTGAAGACGCGAGATGTAAGACCGACATCTAGGATATTCAAGAGAATCAGTACACAGAGGTTCCGAATCTGGAGCCGTTCCGTGTAATTGCTGTTCTTCCTTAACTCCTAGGACAGAATGTCACGATAAAATTTTCAGGTTACTTCACCTGTCAGAGATATTAATACTCTCTTCGAGGTGTCATTCCTTTGTACGCAAGACAATATATATTATATATAAATATAATATTGTTACGAAATTTACCCAAAGCCGACCCTGTGTCATTTCAGTACGACAACAAACGCTTTAAGATAAAAAATACGATTCTCGAAAAGACTCGGCAGCGGAAGGAGTGATGATGATTTTTACTGGAGAATTCGACGCTGGTGTTATAAAAGAAGCACGCCACGATCGCCAGGCAGATACCGCGACGACAAGTGTATATGGGAATGTATTGTGATATTTGAATCAGCTGTTTAATGTAAATAAAGTTCTAGAAAAGTGAAAGTTAAAATTAGTTTTATAATTTTAAATTGAACCCACGAAGTATATTGCAATTTGGTGTTAGAAGTGAAGGATTAAGTGCAGTTATAAGCGTAATTTGATTTATGGAAACTCGAAGTATGGAAAAAACCGACGAAACTACCAGAAAAATTATCAAACAGGTTACGGAGGGACTAGACGAAAAAATAGCACAGATTCTAGAAAAACGTGACAAGAAGGAGAAACAACATCAAGAAGAAATTCAACAAAGGTTAGTGAAATCTTTTGATGATAAACTGAAAGTTGAATTAGGAAATCTTGTCACTAATATCGATGAAAAACGTAAAATAGAATTAGAAAATCTTGTTTCCACGATGAAAAGTGAACAACAAAATCTTGTTTCCACGATGAAAAGTGAGCAACATAATTTAATTGAGGGATTATTCTCGAAATTTGAAGAAAAACGACAAAATGAATTTAAACTATTAGATGAACACAGACAAAATGAATTTAAATTATTTGAAGAAAAACAAGAACAAATTGAATTAAAACGACTAAATGAATTTAAAATAACTGAAGAAAAAAGACAAATGCAATTTGAACAACTAATGCAAATAGTCAGACAAGTTAATGAAACAGTTAATGAAAGAATGCAAATAGTTGAGTCAGATATAAAAGAGATAAATGATGACATTAAGACCATAAAAAATACCGTGGACACTCTTGAAACGAAAGTACTCCAACCAAAGCCAGGTAAAAGTTGAAATCAGTTCAATTCAAAACACGTTGAAGACCAAATCAGTGCCATCCAAGATAAGGTAGAAACAGAAATTAAAAAAATGCAACAGGACTTACAGCGAGGAAAATACCAGAACACCGTGAGTACCAGAGGTTCCGTTAGTAAACCACCCACATTTGATGGCAGTTCATCTTGGCCCATGTATAAACGGCAATTTGAGGCCGTGGCTACAGCTAATGGATGGGATAACCAAGAAAAATCTACTTTTCTGGTAATTTCGTTAAGAGGTCCGGCCCTAGAACTCCTCCAAAGCATTCCAGTCGATGAACAAGGCAATTTCGACAAGATCATCGCCATCCTAGACAAACAATAAGACAATCAATCCTTGAGCCAGGTATACCAAGTCCAACTGAGTGGAAAAACGCAAAAATCCGGTGAAAGTCTTCAAGAATTCGAAGCAGAGATTAGACGGTTAGTTCACTTGTCCTATCCAGACCTGCCAGAGGAAACGAAAGACCAGTTGGCCACACAGAGTTTCATAAACGGCATCAGAGATGTGGAAGTTCAAAGAAATTTAAGACTGAGTGGCGTCAAGAAGAGTAATGAAGCTCTACTTCGGGCTTTGGAGGTAGAGGCCGTCATGAACATGTCCAAGCCGAGGGTCCGAGCAGTTTCCTTCCACCAGGAAGAGTCAGAGTCACCATTTCAAGCGCTGCTGGCTGGTCTGAACAAAATATTAGAACGGTCACAAAGAACTGGCAACAGAGGGGCATGTTACCGCTGCGGACGGACAGGACACTTCCAACGTGACTGCCGAGTAAGGCTACCGGAACGATCACCAACCAGGGGTAGCCAACAAACCGACCTTACGAACCAGGGAAACTCCAACCAGTCAGCATAAGGGGGCGAATGCTGACTCACCCTCCACCAGCCCCCAGGACAGTATCCATCCGGGGATTTTGCAGAGATAGCGGCAGCCTAGTCATCAGAGGCACCATCAATGGGCGAGCAGTTAGCATCACCATCGATACCGGCGCCGCTGTGTCCATTGCCAAGTCCAGGGTCTTGAGAGCATCAGAAATTCGGCCAGTTAGCAATAACATCCAGCTCAGAACAGTCACCGGCGAGTCCATGTCAATACAGGGTGAGGCAGATGTCATGCTACAGAGAGGGGACAACATGATCTGGCATAGGGTCCTGGTAGCGAATATTGAGGACGATTTTATACTGGGAATGGACCTAATTAGCCAGCATGGATTTCTTCGGTTCCTAAATGAGGAATTTGTATTGACACGGCCCGTCAACACATCAGTCACCCCCATAAAAATTGTGGCAAAGTCTTCAGCTAGAATTCCCGGTCGAACGGAACAGATTATTCATGGGCAGTTAGACAGCAATCCTGGGAGCTGCGTTGGAATGGTGGAGCCCGTACACTCAGCTCATGACTACTTAGTTGGACCGGCTATAGTTAAAACCGGACGAGATATACCAATCAGAGTCCTGAATTTGTCCAACAACGACATCAGAATTACCAATGGTCAAGAGATAGCTTGTTTCGAGCCAGTAGAGACCATCATCAATTGCGAAGAAGAGTACCAGACGTCGGTGAAGGAGCCAGGGCCCGATAAAGAGCTCCTACAACAGTTTGCTGACCATTTGAAACACTTGACACCAGAGAACCAGAAGAAAGCCAAGCAATTTATCACAAAACACTGGCAAATTTTTAACAGTAAAAATGGAACCACCGGTCGCACCAACATCATCCAGCATTGAATAGATAACGGGAAGGCTCAACCCATCAAAATACCACCTAGACGACTACCATTGGGGCAACAGCAGGCAGTCGAGGAAAACATCGAGTCCATGTTACAAAATGGAGTTATTGAGCCATCCATCAGTCCATGGTCTGCTCCCGTCGTGTTAGTTAAAAAGAAGGATGGAACCACCCGATTTTGCGTGGATTACAGAAAGCTGAATGATGTCACGAAGAAAGACAGCTATCCACTACCCCGAATCGATGACACTTTGACCACATTAGCAGGCTCCCGTTGGTTCTCCAAACTAGACCTAAAAAGTGGATATTGGCAGGTTGGTCTACACGCAAACGACAGAGAGAAGACAGCGTTCTCCACCAGTAAAGGGTTGTTTCAGTTCACGGTCATGCCCTTTGGGTTATGTAATGCACCCGCTACATTTGAGAGGCTAATGGGGTATGTACTGTGCGGGTTAACATGGAGGACGTGCTTAGTATACCTCGACGACATTCTAGTCATGGGCCAGACATTCGACGACAATCTGAAGAACCTGGGCGAAGTATTCTCCAGAATTAATAACGCCAACCAGAGACTCAATCCGAAGAAGTGTTCCTTGTTTCAAAAAGAAGTAGAGTTTTTGGGCCACGTAGTGTCCGAGTCAGGAATCCGCACCAACGAAGACAAGATAGAAGCCATCCGTGATTGGCCAGTTCCAAGAGACAAACATGAACTCCGAAGTTTCTTGGGCCTCTGTTCATACTACCGACGTTTTGTTGAGGGAGTTGCCACCATCCATGCCCCTCTAGATCGGCAGGCCACTGAGAAAGAGACCTTCCATTGGAATCAGGATTGCGAAACATCATTCAGGCGACTGAAGGCAGCACTATGTTCCAGCCCAATCCTAGCCTTTCCTACACAGTCCGGCAAGTTCATCTTAGACACCGACGCCAGCAACACCGGTTTGGGGGCCGTCCTATCTCAGGTGCAGGATGGTGAAGAGAGGGTGATCGAGTACTGCAGCCGTGGATTCTCGAAACCAGAAAGAAATTATTGCGTCACCAGAAAAGAACTTCTTGCAATAATTAGGGCTGTAGACCATTTCCACAAATACCTCTATGGTCGCCATTTCTTAATCCGAACAGATCATGCCGCACTCAAATGGCTGCTGGACATGAAGACACCGGAAGGACAACTGGCCAGGTGGATGGAGAAATTACAGCAATACGACTTCAAGGTGGAACACCGTGCCTGCCGATTGCAGAATAACGCCGATGCCCTATCCAGAAGATCCTGTAGAGCGGAATGCGGACATTGTTTGAAGACGGAACAGCGAGAGGGTATCTCCATCAGGCAGATCCGAGTGCAGACCAATGAAGACTGGACAACGGAACAGTGCATCCAGGACCAAATGGCTGATCCAGACATCGAACCAATCTTGTCACTCAAAATGAGAGGGGCACCCAGGCCACGATGGGACGAGGTAGCTAGATATTCCGGCGTGCTGAAATCGTTATGGGCTCAGTGGGACTCTCTCAGAGTAGACAATGGAATGCTCAAGCGAGTTTGGGAAAGCGCTGATGGACGAGAAACTAAGTCCCAACTGGTAGTTCCGAAGAAAAAGGTACCAGCCATCCTGACCGAAGTACATGATGGAATTACCGGAGGCCACCTGGGCATGAATAAAACCCTTGACAAAGTTCGCCAGCGGTACTACTGGGTGAATTACTTCGAAGACGTCAGAGCTTGGTGCCGCAAATGTGCCATCCGTGCAGCCAGTAAGGGCCCGAAGACCCGGACCAAGGGCAGAATGCAGCAGTACAAAGTGGGCGTCCCATTTGAAAGAATTGCCATCGATGTCGCCGGTCCGTTTCCCGAGTCTGAGAGGGGGAACAAATACATTCTGGTCGCAATGGATTACTTCAGCAAATGGCCTGAGGCATATGCGATACCCAACCAAGAGGCAACCACGGTAGCGACGGTGCTAGTAGAACAACTATTCAGCTGGTTTGGCGTCCCGATGGAATTACATTCAGGCCAGGGGCGTAACTTCGAATCGAATGTATTCCAGAAGGTCTGCACGATGTTGGGGATCAGGAAAACGACAACAACACCATTTTACCCACAGTCAGACGGAATGGTGGAAAGATTCAACAGGACCTTGGAACAACACCTATCCAAGGTCGTCAGCAATAACCAGCGTGATTGGGATGAGCATATTCTCCTATTCCTGTTGGCATATCGCTCTGCGATTTGGCATTTGGCTCCCCCGAAGAACCTCCCCATCGACGATTATGCCGACCAGCTCCGACATAACATGCTGGCAATACACGAATTAGCCCGAACGCAGATGTTGGCCACCAGTGACCGGATGAAGACGCGATACGACCTCAAGGCCAATTCAGTCGGGTTCCAGGAGAGGGACAAAGTCTGGTTGTACAATCCCCAACGGAGCAAGGGTAAATCCCCAAATCTTACACCCGCCCGGGATGGTCCATACGAGGTGGTCAAGAGGCTTAATGACGTCGTCTACCGGATCCGTCGAAACCCCAAGGCTAAATTGAAGGTGGTTCACTTAGATCGACTCGCTCCCTACCATGGAGGGGATGTTTCTGATCGGGACGATCAGAATTAAAGGGGGGGCAGAGTTACGAAATTTACCCAAAGCCGACCCTGTGTCATTTCAATACGACAACAAACGCTTTAAGATAAAAAATACGATTCTCGAAAAGACTCGGCAGCGGAAGGAGTGATGATGATTTTTACTGGAGAATTCGACGCTGGTGTTATAAAAGAAGCACGCCACGATCGCCAGGCAGATACCGCGACGGGAATGTATTGTGATATTTGAATTAGCTGTTTAATGTAATTTAAGTTCTAGAAAAGTGAAAGTTAAAATTAGTTTTATAATTTTAAATTGAACCCACGAAGTATATTGCAATATATATTGTTTCTGGTCGGGAACCTTCATCAGTTGCGCTTCCCACAATTGAATGTCCTCGAACACTTCTTTATGCATTTGATGCATTTCGTTAAATTTGAACACGCGATATGTAAGACCGACATCTAGGATTTTCAAGAGAATCAGTACACAGAGGTTCCGAATCTGGAGCCGTTCCGTGTAATTGCTGTTCTTCCTTAACTCCTAGGACAGAATGTCACGATAAAATTTTCAGGTTACTTCACCTGTCAGAGATATTGAATACTCTCTTCGAGGTGTCATTCCTTTGTACGCAAGACAATTTATATTATATATAAATATAATATATATTGTATAATATATATATATATATATATATATATATATATATATATATATATATATATATATATATATAAAGAATATAATATATATATATATATATAATATATATATATAATATATATTATATATAAATATAATATATATTGTTTCTGGCCGGGAACCTTCATCAGTTGCGCTTCCCACAATTGAATGTCCTCTCGAACACTTCTTTATGCATTTGATGCATTTCGTTAAATTTGAAGACGCGAGATGTAAGACTGACATCTAGGATTTTCAAGAGAATCAGTACACAGAGGTTCCGAATCTGGAGCCGTTTCGTGTAATTGCTGTTCTCCCTTAACTCCTAGGACAGAATGTCACGATAAAATTTTCATTCCTTTGTACGCAAATGACACCTCGAAGAGAGTATTCAATATCTCTGACAGGTGAAGTAACCTGAAAACTTTACCGTGACATTCTGTCCTAGGAGTTAAGGGAGAACAGCAATTACACGGAACGGCTCCAGATTCGGAACCTCTGTGTACTGATTCTCTTGAAAATCCTAGATGTCAGTCTTACATTTCGCGTCTTCACAAAATTTATAATCGATTTTTCGATAACTTCTATTTGTCCATAGTATTCTTCCATTTTTGTCACATTAAAAGTTTTGTTATTCTAATGATAGAAAAAAATACTTTTTTTTTTCTTTTTAGTGCATTTAAATATATTAATAAAGTTTTATTTTTTAAAAAGTTTTTTTTATTTTTTAATTTCATCAATTTAATAATGATAATAATTTTGTACTGGTGGCTTTAGAAAATAATATATTTGGAATATTTTTATAGCAACCCCAATTAACATTACTCTAACAAAAAACAAAGAAAGGAAGATGAAAACCGCGAATTTAAAGTTGAGTGTAACGAGAGTTTTGCGTTTATTCAAAACTTAAATGGACTTCCGACATGTCTTACTTTTAGGGAGAAATTCGCACATAACAATAAGTCAAATTTAGAGAGAGAGAGAGAGAGAGACACATTACAAGAAAGCACGCGTCATTTACCACTAAATATCCTACTGGTGATGTAACGAAGCAGTTGAGTGTTGAGGAACTTCAGAAGAGTCAAGAGTCGTCAACTTTTATGTTTAATAATTGGATGCAATCTTCCAGCAATATTAATATGGCAAGTTTTGTTTTTGGCCAAGAGATTGTTAAGAGGCGGAAACTATACATAGACGGCGAATACATAAAAATTGTTTTATAAATGCATCCGAATAGCCATTTCGGGATTTTATTAAGAACAAAGCAGATATTCTGAAAAGAAATAACGAGTTACCATTGTCTGCCAAAACCATTAAAGATAGAACAATTAAAATGTGTTCGAATATAACCACCCAGCATATCGAAGTTCTAAAATTGGTTTCGGCTTTATCAATAGCAGTTAACGAGTCTTGTGACATAAATGATACAGAGCAAGTTTCACTTTTTGTAAGATTTATGTTTCATTCAGGCCCTAAATAAGAACTTTTAGGATTATTGCCACTCAAAGTTCAGACGCGTGGAGAAGAATCGCAAATGCTGTAAATGAGCGTTTGGATAAATATCATATTCCCCTCGATAAAATTGTGTCGATTTCAACAAATGGTGCCAAAATTATCACCGGCGTAAGAAAAGGGTTTGTTGTTATTTTGAAAGAAAAATTAAGCACGAGAAACTTAACTTACCATTGTATTATTCACCAAAAAGCGCTTTGTAGGTACGCAACCATTTCCGGAAGAAATTCGTAAAGTTATGGAATTAGTGATTACTATTATCAGCTCCATTTTAGCTTAAGTTCTTAATCATCGCCAATTTGAAGAATTTTTGTTTGAAATGGAGAGTGAGTAGGCTGATCTTCTGCGTCATAACAAGGTACGTTGGTTATCAAGAGAGAACGTTTTAAAACGTTTCGCGTCCCTTTTTCCGGGAATTGAAGAATGTCTGCTTGAGAGGGGCGTTCACTATCCAGAACTAACAGACGATCAGTTTATCCAAAACTTTAAAACTTTTATTTCATGATTGACGGTACGTATCATTTATATCAGCTTAATCGTAAACTACAAGGGAAAGAAAACTTTTTTTTCAATGTTAGAAGAAGTAATAACATTCGAAAACAATGTTAGTCTGAAGCTGCTAGACAATGTAACTCGTTCCTCGATGTTTTCTTGGACGTCCATTGTCTTCAAATGATTGATCTCACAACGTTTCAATAGTTTTGGTTCTGCTATCGTCATCAGGGGATGATGGGAAATTCAGATTGTACCTCATGCTCATTGGGGCGCTTAATGCCCTGTCTCCTCCAATCAGTGTGGTCGTACCTGGCGATTGGTTGCCGGTTATGCGTAGCGGCAGTGGTTCGAGATAACGTTTCCAAGCGTTTTTAATTTAGACGCTGGGCTCGCTGACTATTTTCTCTTATACCAGTGCTCTTTGTGAACTACCCTTGCCTGAGACCAGGTGGTAGCTCTGAAATACAATTGCTGCAGTTAAAAAACAAGGAAATATGGCGCTCTAAATTCGAACGTCTTTGTGTTGAATTGGAAATATTGGGGAAGAAAAAATGTGAACTTAATTCACAACACAAGTGGTCTGCTTTGAATGATCTGGAGAAGGAAGACATGATCATTTTCAACGCTTGGAATAGTAGAAGTGCTGACTCTTACGATCAGCTGAAAAAGCTCGCGTTTGCTGTTCCTTCCCTTTTGGATTCTATATATATATATATATATATATATATATATATATATATATATATATATATAGATTTGGTTTCACTAAATTCACTTTTTTAAAAAAAATATATTTATTACAAAAAATCATGTTTAAGTTACAAAGACAATATTATAGGTATGAAGTTAAATGAAGATAATGAACACTGAGAATTGTTTTCGGTTACATTTATAACGTAAAAATGCTGACGCTATGTCATCAGTTTTCATGTGAACAAAGCGTCTACGTGATTTCTAAGAATTCTAGGAAGTTGTAATATGATACTTGTGTGAAGTCAATTACGGTTCAAGCACCTATGGTAACTTTAACGTGTAAATTGTAAGTTAGTGCACTTCTCATATAACAACTCCCCTTATACATGAAAAGTTGATGCTTTACATCAACTTTTTAATAAAAATGAAACATCTGTAAATAACAAAATATCGCTAGGAATATCAAATGGTAGTATTAACATTACAAAGGTAATTCGAAAATGAAATTAAAATTGTTAGTATAAAATATGTTAGTGTCAATAATTAGTCAATCAAACTTATATAATATAACAACGATAAATGGTTAGTAAATAAAAATAAAAAGGGTAATACATAAAATATGGGTAAACATACAAAAAATACATTGTTATAAATGAAATGTTTATACAGTTGTCTCTGTGATCGGGTTTGGTTTTAATACTGGCCTTAGTTTAGGCAGCATTCTTAGAGACGATGAAGGCGTCGTCGGTTGGTCGGTATTTTCTTGAGCTTTTGGGCGCTCTTCAATTTTCTTTTTCATGATGTTGAAAATCATGATCGCTAAAATGATCAAGACGACAGCTATTGTCGTATACGTAAACCAAGAGATGTTCTTGGTTAGGAAAGGCTGATTTATAAGACCATCTAGGTCTCTGGAGTACTGTTCTAACTTATGGTTCGCAACGTCCAGTTCCTCCACGTTGATGCTGCTTATGTCGAAGGGTTTCAGCTCGGGAATTTGTACCTTTTCTGGAACTGTATCGCAACAGTTGTAAGGTACTGTAACTGTGTGATAGACTTCGGAAAGGGCTGTTTCTTTTCCAGACTCAGCCTGGACCTTAGTAACACCTACAAAGGCACTACACTCCGATTGAAGTTTTAGAATGGAGTTGCGCACTAGAGTTAAAGTTGTTGAGTTCTTTTGATTGCAACTCACCACAACACGTAAAGGTTCGGAGGTCACGACAAGCCACATATTCTGTTCAAGTTTTTGGACACTGTAACCCTGACTAAAAATTACTGCACTCCTGCAATTGTCCGGCACATTTTGAATACTTTTCAGAAGTTGCACCTCACACGGTGCGTTAGAGTCTATAGGATAGGCGTATAGGTCGGGACACAATTTTCTTCCGAAAGCAAGCGGTTTACACGCGCTCAAGTCCTTGATTGAAATAAACATTAAAGAGTCTTCGTTTTTCGCGAGGTACTTTTGAGTAAAAGACAAAAGGTGATGTAATCCAGTTCTGTCATCGTAAATTGGGATAGGGTATAACCGGAAAAGGGTGTATGGTTGTTGTTCTACTAATGGAATTCTTAAGACAAAAATAAGATCAGAGTTTGTTTGGAAAGCTTCTAACTCGATAATTTCCAAGTATTGTCCAATGCTTGAGTATTTTATTGGTAGTGGAAGATTGTTTTTTATTAGGTTTTGTGATATTTCTTGCAATGCCGTAATGAGATGTTCGGGCGTTAAGATAGATGTATGTATGATTTTAAGACGCGCGAAAGTAATTGAATTTAGCACATCATTTAGGCTATCTTCCAAGTAAAGGTAATTCTCCATTAGTTTCTCGCATAATTCGAGCAACATAAGTTTCGTTTGGATGTAGCCGACTTTATCGTTAATTTTTCCGATTGTGGTTTCTAGTTTTTTCATATTGATGTTAAAGAGTTTTTCGTCAATTTGCAGTTTTTAGACGGTCTCGTTGAAGTTTTTAATGACAGAGGTAGTTACACTGATTTGGTTTTTGAGTAAATTTTCTATTTGTAATTGACCTTAATTGAGCCTAGTGATACTATCAGTAAAATATTTACCGTCATCCGCGTCTAAGTTTCCGGTAATTGCTTTGAAAAGAGTACCTGCGCCATCAAGTATGCCGCGTTTTGGTCTTTTGGTGTCCATATTTATTTCGATAAATTTGTCCTTAATTGTGGTGAATATTTGGTTTAGGAGATTTATATGAGTTTGTACATCTGAGCGGAAGTAATTCATTGCGAAAGATTTATAGTTAACAGTTTCGATAAGTGTTTGTAAAAGTCTATTATTTGTCGTGAAAACGTGTTCGAGGGCCGAAATATTTTTGTGGACCAAGAGTGTCCATTTATTGTTAGAAACGGTTATTTGGGCTTCGTTGTGGTAGTATATCCCTAATGTGTTATTTATAGGTTCGACTTGATATTGGGCTACTGCTGATCCGAACAGCAGGCACAACCTGAAACAGAAATTAACTTTCTGAGAACGGTTTCATCCTGTCGAAATTTACTTTAGTTTTTTGTTTGGTTTTTGGATTTAGTAATGTCGCGGAATTTTTGTGAATCTCCAGGATTTCGAAAGGACCATTGAATTTATTTTGGAGTTTGTCCTTGATTTGGGATTCCTTGATATAGACTTTATCGCCTATTTGATAATTCGGGAGATTTTCGGAAACATGTTTATCGAATCGGGCTTTCGCTTTGTGCTTTTGAACTTCTGTTCTTTCACGAGCGATTTTATAATAGTGTGTGATACGGTTGTTGAGATCTCGGATGTATTTAGTTATCAATGATTGCTGGTTGTATAGAGTTTCGGGAGTCCTACTCGAAGTATGTCCGTAAACAAGTTCGTAAGGAGTGAATCCGTGAGTTTTGTTTGCGGAGTTGTTGTATGCGATGATTGCATAAGGAAGGATGTTGAAGGGGTGTTCGTCGGTATTTTCTAATTTGTGGATTCTAATCATGTCTAGTAAGGTCGAGTGGAATCGTTCTAATGAACCATTCGACTGGGGATGTCCCACACTAGAATAGGACAGTTTGATATCAAATAGCTTACACAAATCTCTCATCAGAGCGTTGTCGAATTCCCTGCCATAATCACAGTGTATCCGTAATGGGGTACCGAAGTGTTGGAAATATAGTAGTAAAGTACTAACAACGGTTTTTGCGGATTTGTCAGTTATGGGGTAGGCCTGAGAGAATTTTGTTAGTTCGTCCCTGATAGTCAATGCGTAGTTTTTTGTTGGGACTTCTAGGATATCGATGTTGACACGCTCAAAGGGTGTCCGTGGGGTTTCAGTAATGACAAGTGGGCTGTCGAGATTTTTCCGGTAAACTTTTGCTCTCTGGCAAGTTTGACAGTTTTTGATAAAATTGTCAACGTCCTTAGTCAGTCCTTGCCAATTGTATTTTTCTTTTATTCTGCGGAGAGTTTCATTGATACCTCGGTGTATATTATTTTTGCCGTTATGGAATTGGTCGAGAATGATAGGTATTTGGTCTTTCTCAACCGTTTAGACAATATTTTGGCAAACTTTCCATTTGATATCGATTTCGGAAAAGATAAACGAAAGCATTTCCAAAATGGGCAGTTCAATGTTATTCTCAACACAGAATACTTGGTTTTCAGTGAACACATCTCTACTATTATACAAAGATGCGAAAAGAATTTCGTTGACTACTTCTGGGTCAGAAGGGAGAGGGACGATGTAATAACGTCTTTTTCTGACACTTTTGCTAGGGGTACGGAAATCAGCATTTTCCTCGAAAATGTCTTCGATGATGTCATGGTGAAAATCTTTCATGAGAGAGCCTTGGGGAAATACTAAGATGTTTTTGTTTTCTCGGTCTAAGAGTTGGCAATTAGAAAATTGAATTTTGTCGTAATCTATGAGCGAGACAGTTTGATATCGCTCGACAAAAGTTCTAAATTCTTCAGAGATTTGTTGGAGATTAATGGGACTTCTTGTCTGGGGTTCTTGTGAGTCATCGTCAGTTTCGTTTGTTGGGAGTACTGTAAATGGTGTTAGGTGATTGTTTGCTTGAAATGATATGTATTCATTAAAGTTGTTAACTTTAATGCGAGAGAGAGCGTCGGCATTTTTATTTACTTTGCCGGGTTTGTAAATTATTTGATAGTCGTACTCCTCGAGCTTAAGGCGCCATCTTGCAAGTCTACTTCCAGGATCCTTTATAGAAAACAGCCAAGTTAACGGGCGGTGATCGGTCAGAAGTAAAAACTTACGGCCAAAAATTATCGGACGAAAGTGTTTAACCGCCCACACTATTGCAAGGAGTTCTCGTTCTATGGTTGAATACTTAGTTTCAGCATTGCAGAGAGTTCTGGAGGCATAGGCTATGGGTAAATCTTTACCTACGGGACCTTGAGAGAGCACTGCGCCGATAGCAAATGAACTGGCGTCGGTTGTAAGAATAAATGGCTCTTCAAAATTAGGGTATATAAGTATGGGGGTAGAAGTAAGGGCTCTTTTTAATTCGTCAAAAGATTTGACGCATTCTGAATCGAACTGGAAAGGTACGTCTTTTTGAAGTAATTTTGTCAAAGGTTTCGAAATCTTGGCGAAATTGGGGATGAATCGCCTGTAATAACCAGCTAACCCTAAGAAGGACTTGATATCTTTTGGGTTTTTTGGTTGCGGAAAATTTAAGATACAATCTACATTTGAGGGGTTAGGCTTCACGCCTTCGGGAGTTATAAGGTGGCCAAGATACGCGACCTCTTTGCGAAGAAACTCGCATTTGTCTGGTTGGATCTTTGGATTAGCTTTTCGCAATCGTTTGAAAACTTCAGAAAGTCGGGCTATGTGCTCATGTATAGTCGGAGAATAAACGATTATGTCGTCCATATAGACTAAACATCTCTCGTTTTGAACACCTAAAAGAATATTATCCATTACACTTTGGAAGGTGGATGGAGCGTTTTTAAGACCGAAGGGCATTCTAACGAATTCAAAATGACCATTATCAACTGTGAATGCTGTTTTTTGGATGTCTTTAGTATCGATTTCGATTTGGTGAAACCCGGAAGCTAAGTCGAGAGTGGTGAAGTATTGGCATTTGCCAAGTTGGTCAAGTAAATCCGAAATGTTCGGTAGGGGGTATTTGTCGTCAACAGTAAGTTCATTTAGTTTACGATAATCGACGACGACACGCCATTTTTGGGTACCAGATGCGTATAGTTTTTTGGGAACTACCCAAACTGGGGATGACCATGGCGAATTAGACGGACGTATAATGCCTTGGTCAAGCATCTTTGATATCTGACTTTTTACCTCTTGTTTGTGTATTTGGGGATACCGATATGACTTTGTGAAAGAAGGTTTCGCGTTATTAGTGTCTATTGAATGTTTGATTTCGTTTGTAAAAGTCAGTTGGTCACCTTCTAAATAGAATATGTCGGAATATTCGAGGCAAAGTTGAGAAATGAGTTCGGCTTCCTCATCGTTCAGATGTTCTAAACGAAGTTGTTCCATAATTGTAGTTTGTCTATCAGGCTGGGTTAAGTTTTGTGAGTAATTTTCGGAAAGAATGTTTACGGAAAAATTGGTTATCGGTTCGAGTTCCAAATTGTCGAAATTAACAGTTTTGGGGATAGCATTTGCATTTAAAACTGAAGTAAGAAATTCGCCTTTTTTATTAATTTTAACAAGGGCACGGGGAAGATAAACTTTTTCTATTTCGGCGGATGATAGAAAAGCCTCCGTATTAGTGAGGTTACATTTTAATTTACATATTTGTTCTGTTCGGGGTTCTATGGAGATTGTATTAACAGGGATGCAGTTATTGAAAGTTGAAGAGTTCTGAGTACGCATGACAGTATCATCCGTAACTTTGTAGAGAGGTAAGGTTTTAAAATTAGTCACAAGTTGTTTGCTGTTACAGTCTATAACGCAGTTATAATGTTCAAGGAAATCTGAACCCAGTAATCCGTCGAATTCAATGTCGATGTTGCAAATATATACCTTGTGTGGGTCGGCGACGTTGAAAGGTACAAGGGTGGATTCGTTTATTAAGATTTTCTGATCAGTGATTCCTTGGATGACTACGTTTTCGGGAAATCGTTGTTTAAATCGTTGGCAAGTTTCGGGCTTAAATATTGACAGTCCTGCTCCGGTGTCAATAACGAGTTTGTATGTATTGGAAGAGTCGGTGATGTAGTAAAGGTTTTTCGAATTGACCGAAAGAAGTGGCCTTACAGAAAATTCTGTTCGGGAAAGTTTAGGTTTGGATTGAAATCGTCCAAGTTCATCGTTTGAATTTGTGTTTGAAGATCGGAGATCTCGTGATCGGGAGGTTTTGTTTCTACCGGGGTAGTCTGAAAATTTTGTTGGGAAGAAAACTGTTCGCTATCGTAATATTCATCGTATTGTTGGTTATAATTATCATTACAAACATTTTCGCTGGAATGATATTCGAATTTGTCGTGTTTTTGTGTATCAGGGTAATAATAGTCTGGTACGGTTTTGTATTCAGTTGGCGTTTGAAAGTTCTGTTGCTCATTGTAAGAAAAATCATAGTTATGTTCATCCGGATCGCATTGTTCGTTGTTTAAGTGATGAGTTTTCTGTTGTTGTTTGAAAAAACTCCGATTTGGCCTGAAATTACTAGAAGTTGAGGTTATTCTACTTGTTGAGGGTTGTTGTTGTTGGTGAGAAAACTGAGGCCTATTATTAAAATTCATAGGTTGATTAGCGGGCTGATTCGGATAATATGGGCGATGGCTCGAGTAATTTGGGTGAGAATTTTGGTTAGTCTGGGATTGTCTCATTCTGATAAGGCATTCGCTGCTGAAATGTCCGATTCTTTTGCAAAATGAACATTGTTTTGGGGTTGGACCATTATTGGGTTTACGAGTCTGTTGGGGTGCATTTCGGTTGACTGAGAATTTTTGAGTTTCTAGATTAGACAACTGTAATTCTCTTTTAATACGGGAAATAGCGGTCAGGATATCTCTGGGATCACTGGCTCGCACAATTTGGCCAATTTTCGGCTCTAGACCCGTAAGTAGGCTAGTTAGAGCCATTGACTCAATTAAGTCAATCTGGGCCTGTTTCTCCTTTACAGTTAAATTTTGTTTATTGACAGCTGATAACATTTTTGCTTGATGTGTTTGAAGCCTAGCTGAAAATGTCAATGGAGATTCGTTGGGTAATTGCCTCATTCTTTGTAGGTCTTGAATAAGGGCGGAGAGATCCCTTGGATCTCCAAAATGGTTTTCTAATAGACTTTGAATATCTGCTAAATGGCTGGGGTTACGTGAATTAACTAGTTCAGCCGCTCGTCCACGGAGCTTATTCTTAATGTGGAGAATTAACAGAACTTGTTGATTATCAGATGCCATATTATATGCGGTATTGCAAGAACAGATAAATGTGTTTAAAAATATTGGGTTCCCATCGTATTCGGGAATAATGGCGAAAATTTCTGAGAGCTTGTAGGGCTCTACATTTTGTGCTACAGCTCTAGTTTCTGGCATTTTGTAATTTTACTCAAGATTGTGCAATATTAGGAAAATACAAAGCTTGGGAAAAGCGAAGTAAATAATTGCGATTGTAATTAAAATGAAGAAAAATATGAGAAATAAATTTTTGTTACTGGTTCTAAAATAAGTATAAATTAAATAAAGGTATAAACGTAAATAAATATTTAGTATATCTTAAACTAACAAAATAAAATTTCAAAATTCGTTCTTGGGTAAATATTTAGGATGGTTCATTTAAAATAGGAAAAAATGATAGAACTGGTTGTTCAACAATTATTAAATATTGTAACTTTTTTTTTAAACGCTTACGTGATTATTCCTATCATAGGACTTGTTCTATCCGTCACTGAACACTGGTTAGCCGCTGCTTGTTCCCTTGTTGAGCTCGGTAGTTGGTGTCCAAGTAGGTTCTTTGTATCCGAGAAGGTTAGGAAACCACCGTAATTAGTTAGACTGTTTCTTGTTCTAATTACGTCTGGAATATCCTACTGACTGCGCCACTTTTAGATTTGGTTTCACTAAATTCACTTTTTTAAAAAATATATATTTATTACAAAAAATCATATGTTTAAGTTACAAAGACAATATTATAGGTATGAAGTTAAATGAAGATAATGAACACTGAGAATTGTTTTCGGTTACATTTATAACGTAAAAATGCTGACGCTATGTCATCAGTTTTCATGTGAACAAAGCGTCTACGTGATTTCTAAGAATTCTAGGAAGTTGTAATATGATACTTGTGTGAAGTCAATTACGGTTCAAGCACCTATGGTAACTTTAACGTGTAAATTGTAAGTTAGTGCACTTCTCATATAACATATATATATACATGTGGGACGCATACTTTGGGGACAACTTTTTTTATTGATTTTCTCTGCATACATAGGTCATATAAGAGGTATATATTCTAAACAAAACCCAATTTTGCTTATGTATACTTAATTTATTGCCAATATTTAAGAATAATTCATATTTTGAACTTTTTATAACTTACGTATAGTTTAAGGACGGTCCTGAAACTATGCGCTACATATATAAGGTGAACATTTTCTTGGCAGTCCCCAATCTATGCGTTAAATTTTTAGGTCATTCATATATATTCAGTATACATTGGGGACCATAAATTTATATCAGAGGCATGCTTTGGGGACATATGAATTGTTTGTTGCATATCGTTAAAATTGATTGCCTAAGCACATACTCATTTACTTTATATTTTACATGTTCTTACAAGAAATAAAAAAGTAGGTATGGTAATTTTTATAATTCTTAAAATTTGTTTATTTAATTTAATGTCCCTCTGTTCTTTCCTCAGGAACGAAAATACCAATTACCTCAGGTCAACTTTAAAATCAAATATAAATTATTAATAAAAAATATTTTTCAATGAACTTTTATTCATTGCCAATAGTCGATGGTTGCATTGTTACTAATCTTTACATATAAATGAGAATGTTTGTCTGTATGTCCTTTATTTGGGTGGGTCTTAGGAAGGTTTAGATCCTCAATTGAACCCGGTCGATGGCACTAAGATCGGATTATAACTGCTCCTAAACGGCTGGAACGATTTTAATGTTTTTTTGTGTATGTTTGGGTGGGTCCCTGGATGGTTTAGATTCACAATTGGACTCGATAGGTGGCACAAAGATCGGGTTATAACTCCCCCTAAACGGCTGGACGGATTTTAATGAAATTTTGTTGTGTATGTTTAGGTGGGTCTTTGGACGGTTTAGATTCACAATTGAACCCGGTAGATGGCACTAAGATCGGGTTCTAACTGCTTCTAAATGGCTGGATAGATTTTAATGATTTTTTTTGTGTATGTTTGGGTGGGTCTTTGGATGGTTTCTATTCACAATTGAACACGGTAGGGATCGGGTTCTAACTCCTCATAACGGCTGGAACGATTTTAACGAATTTTTTTGTGTATGTTAGGGTGGGTTCCTGGGTGGTTTAGATTTACAATTGGACCCGGTAGGTGGCACAAAATCGGGTTCTAGGAATTCCTTTTTTGACATTAGTATAGAGTTTATCGAATTCTAATATTAAAAGAACATTTGCTGAACCTGGCCATATTGGGACAGAACAACGTCTGTCGGGTCCGCTAGTTTATGTATAAAATAGAGAAAATTGTACTCGGCGTTATCCACATAACTTTTAATATACTTTTGTCTAGGTATAGGTTACCTGTATATCTACGTGGTGAGGCAAACATTTATTTCGTGACTGGGTTGATTCATATTGACCATGCTAATAAAAGAATAGCAGTGAATTTCACTGTGTTTCTCAGTAATCACGATCAGTTCTATATCGAATTTCTTACCAAATCAAACTAATTAAATAGTCTTAAATAATTGAAATGTTTTACAAAATTTTTTAATATTTTTTTAATTTGTAAATTAATAAGTTGCTCGTTCTTGTATGACATAAAGTTACTGCTAATAATAATTAGGTAAGGTTTTTACAGTAAGGACTCGTTCTCACAATACGTTCTCCTACAGGTAGTGGTGGGGTTATCAGTTAGTGTGACGGGTGGTGACAGTTTGGTTGGGGGGGGGGCTAGGGAAATGTGAGGCTCACAATTCATCAAACTATTTTAGTTACATTAGCTTACTACTTGGTATATTTACTTAGGTTCATTTTTCGACATTGACGTCGGTCACAATAGGTTCTATTCTATATTCAATATCATAGAAAATAACGCTTCCATATGTTGAATAGAGAGCGCAGATATTCAGTAACAAATTATTAAAAACTCTCTAGACTCTACACTTCCGATGTACATGTAGGATCTATAATAAATATTCTTATTATAGACACTAGATTTCTCTTATACAATAAAACCTGGTTACCTCGAATTTCTAGAGGAAATGCTAAAAATTTCGAATAAATGAGTTGTTAGAGTATTTACGGATATACAAACGTTTTTACCACTACAATCGTGTCTCATAAGAGAACGTTTTTTAAAGTTTCTATTGTATTTATTCTTAATTTTATGCTAGTTATTACGTGTACTACTCAGTCTACGTTAGCATTTCTAAGATTTAACTGATTTTAAAAAAGAGCATATGTGAGAAGACATTTAAATCTAGAAATTAGTTAACACTAACAAAAAAAGTAATCCTGGAAATAGCAACTACAAAATGTATTCCCAAAACGGAAAGAAAAAGATAAGGTGGTTTGTCGTATACAACTAGCCCGTTGTGCTCGAGAGCTACTATGCAATTGGGCGTTGAAAGCAATATGGATATATGAAGATGAATTAAATGGTTGTTAAAATATGCTGCAGAAGCGATATGTAAGATTATTCATAGTGTGGAACAGCCAAATGGAATAAATTTGATAACGAATAAAGGAGGGCTTGTAGGGAAAAACGCTTGGGCACGTCGATTTGTATTATTTATGGCAGTGGCCAATATCAACTTTCTTATTTTAAATGCAGGCCCACGTATATATTTATTGGATTCCCCAGAAAATTCTAGACATAATTCATATACAAGTCCTACACCTATCTTCGACTGTTTCGGAAATATTAAGTATATTCAGATTTATTACAAAAATTAACATTAAAAAATATTTTATTTCACCAATTCTCTACATTACAGTCAATAATTAATTCCCATTTAGCTCTTGACATTGCGAGAGTAAGCAAAAACCATTCCTGCGTTCCTTTTTACCGATATGAAAAATAAACAGTTTTGTTTATTTTCGCCAAAACTCATAGCCTTAGTATTTTGTCTGCCTGTATGACAGTTGTGATCAGTGTCAGTGGTATTGTCGTTTAAATTTCGTTAACTGTATGTAATAATATCAGAAAAATGGTTCATTTAACATAAATGCACAAAATAACCATTCTACAAATGATTGGTTATTTATTTGTGTATTTACGCTTTAGTACCCAACAGTATAAACCACTAACAGAGCATGTATGTATAAAACTAAATAAAACTAACGCTGTAACTTAATTAAATCTATCATAATAAACAAAACATAAAAGAAAAAAGACAAAAAAGAAAAAAATAACTCAATTAACGTAAATATTTCAATGTAAGGCGTTCACCGTTGATTCATTCTCAGCTTGAACCAGATCGCCAACATGACAAAATTGAATTTCACAATGCTTGCAGATATTTGTGTAATAGTAACACATTTTGTGCATAGGAGATTTGAGCAAAACGTTTGTTGGAGCCCTAGAGCACAAAAATGTTGAGGTATTTCTGGCCTCAGAGGTACCAGATTTGTTAAGTAGTGTCGGTTATTATTATGAAGTAGTTTGAACAAAAAGTTTAAGAAGGCACATAGTCTTAGTACATTAAGGCTGACAAATAAAAACTGATTTAATAATCTGACATATTCAATACCCTGTAGTGGATAGCTATTGCACGTTTTGAAGACCAGATATTTCAGAAAGCTTTGAATTCGCTCAACAGAAACTTTGTGACACTCATACAAGGGATGCCATATTATATCTCCGTATTCAAGCCTACAACGTACAAAATATAATAAATATTTTTAGAGTCGCAATATTTGAAAAACCTTGAGAACTTCCTACAATGAACCCATACATTCGAGCAACATTAGATGTCATATACTCAATATGATTCATAAAAGTCAGTTTGTCATCAAAAATAAAACCTAGATCCTTTATTTTTTCACATCTCTCAAGAAGATTATTTTTAATATTATATGAGAATTTAACAAGAGTATGTGAACAAATGATGGTAAGGTTAGATAACAATGTGATCCAATTAGAAGCTGTTTTGTTTTCTTATGAATGTTAATCGTCAAAATTGCCGCTATTGGTCTAACGAGAATTCTCACTGGATTACAGAGAAACATACGGAATATCCTGAAAAGTTAATGTTTGGACAGGAATTGTTGGAAATCATATCGTAGGTCCCTTTTTCATTAATGGCAACTTGAATGGTGATAAATATTTAGAACTGCTGCAAAATAATGTCGTGCTGACTTTGACAAACTTATATCCTGATCCAGTAAACTCACAAGTTCTAGTCAATACAATATGTTTTCAGCAAGATGGAGCACCGCCCGATTAAGAAATCATGTCGGGCAGTACCTGAACAAAGTTTTTCCAAATCGGTGAATTGGGAGGAGCGGAATGATAGAATGGCCAGCACGAACTCCTGATTTGACGCCATTGAACTATTTTTTGTGATGTACGCGAATTATGTTTAGAATTTTCTGGAGATTCCAAAAAATAAATAATATACAGAGGCTTGCATTTAAATTAAGAAAGTTGGTATTGTCATATTAATATTAGTAGCGATGTATGTAGGGGGCTTCTAACTTTTGTGACGTACTATTTATAAGGGGGTGCGGAAAGTGTAACAAGGGAAAAGGGCTGGGGTCTAAAATGGCTAAATTTAGTGTGTCGTTTTTTTATGAACGCTCCTTAAGCGTTCTAATTTTCAAAACATCTTTATCCATACTTCCATTACTTGGTATTATTAACTAAGTTCAAGAATCAGTAATACTGTAATATGTAACAATTATATGGAGTTATCTTTTGTAATAGTAAATTGGGATCTATCTAAAGTCGGTTTTGTTATGTTATTCCATTCATCACATAATAAAGGCACAGTTCTTATTGTATGGGATTATTTTAGATTGTCATTTAGTATTTTTTAGCGTTTATTTTTCGATACAAATCGAAGCAATTTTAAAATGAGTAGAAACATCTTGAGACATTAATATACTTAGTTCGAAAATTAGAAGAATTTCTAATGTCTAGGATATAACAAATTTAATATCGACATAATTTTATTGTTCTATTTAAAACAATATGTTGTTTCTTATGAAGAAATGTATAGTTGTCGGCTTCCGAGAAAAATCTCAAATAGTTTTTTTGTCCTCTAACCCTCGTTTATCGAGAAGCAACGTTCTATATCCTTCCCGGAAAATAAACTTTGTTTCGGCCGCCGAACTAAACGATTATTTTCTAACTTCGGCTATACGACAGGAAAAAAATATCGATAGTACCTACCTACTTCAATAAATAACTAAAACAGAATTTATTATTTATTTTAAGCACTTTTTGATAAAACTCGGAAATATAAACCATATTCATATTATTTTGCTTAAAGTGATGTTTTAGAAAGCATAATGATTGCTTTAATGCCAGCTGGCGACAAAAGCAGACTACTAAGGCCAAACTTATGATTTAACCCATATGTTTTCAAACGGGAACCTTTATCTTATGGGTACTATGAGTACACGTTTTTGAATTATATTTTCTTTAAAATTCACTCTTTAATTTGTGCGGCGACTTGCCTAGAAATTAAATTTTGGATTAAAGTAAATCAATTGATCGGTGTAATCTGTTATTTCATTGACTGAAAATGTGCGTCATTCATGTCAATGCAATAGTTTGAACTGTGTGTTTTCGGCTCTTGTAAAAACTTCTGCTTTACTTTGTTGGCATTCATAACCGATGCGGTTATTTAATTCTTCTAAGAACTCTGACTGAGTTGCATACATTTTCAGATGTCCATGAAAAATTAAATCAGAAAAAGATAAATCGGGTGATTTCGTAGACTACTCGATAGGACCTAGATAGTCTGGCCGGATTATTGGATTTTTTCAGTTGTAACGAAGTGAGGTCAAACATTCTCAGTTCGTACTGTATATCTTAAATATATAAGTATCTTAATAACAATTACTTCAAAATCAATATTTAACGTATAATATATGAATTGGAAAACCAACGTCTTCTATTTCTTTCTGAAATTGTATATTTAATTTATAATATACAATGCACTGCTTTCTCCGCCAAAATTTTTATTTGTACTTTCTGTACATATTGTCAATAACTTCACAGAAGAAAGATTTAACTCCCTTAACAAGTGCAAACAATAGCTCAATATAGTATCATCAGATAAAGCTTGTAATTTCAGTAATTTTGGTTTTATGCCTTCCTTGACATCAAAGAATTGAATTGTTATTGGAAATGATGATGATGATGCACTGAGATAAATAATACGTTTTTTAGTCAGGGCATTAGATTGTTTGATGGAAACTATCTATTTTGCGTAACAAGGAGGCATATGACGTTTTAGTTGTGTATCCTGTGGTCTTGTTAGGATGTTTGATACCTTCCCGACGTCCATGGCTCACAGAAATACATATCTTGAAAACTGTGCAAAATGATTAGTTGCCTGTTCTTCGATAGTAAATAAAATGAAATTTTCTATTTGGTTGAGGCCTTTTTCACAAGACGAAGAAATTCAGAACAGTAAACACTTTACAATGTTAAAAATGTCACTCAAACTAAACGTAGTAATTCCTATTTAAAGAAATAAGAGGTTTAAATTTACAGCCATGTAATTAATAGTCAAACTAATTTCAACTGACATTTTCATATTTTAGTGTTATTTTATGAAACTTTTCACAGCGTTTCAATATCTATATTAAAAATTGACCTCTGAGGTACCTAAGAGTACTACCGTTTTGAAACCAATTGATTTCACAACATTTCGATAGCTTTAGGTCTGCTCCCATCATCGTTCAATGATGTATAATTTAGATCTGTGTCATTATCAAAAACGGCATATCTTATAAACTTATGTTTGAAACAAACGGCGTTTAATAATTTCCGAATTTACCCAAATGACAACAATTTTACGAAAAGAACAACAGAAGAATTGTTAACAACCAGAATGAATTTACCTATTTTGTTGAATTACGGTGGGTTTGTTTTATATTGATTTCAGTAGGTCACAAGTATCAGTGTTTAGCGTCTAAATTGCCCTTTAAGCAGTCTATGTCAACAATTAGTTTTGCGAGTCTTGGTCAAAATTGCAGATCACAAATTAATTTTAAACATACCCAGACATTTTTGTCACACATATCAATAATATTAGTACAACAAATGATTTGAATATTTTATGTTACGCTGTTGAAGCAATTATTTCCAGAGAGGGAATTTAAATAAGTATAGTTCACCGCAATACGCTTCAGTAAAAAAGCACAAATTCTTTACCAAGGCACTGCCAGTTTCTATCATAAACAAAATAATAATGGCGTTATAGGTTAGCTGAAATACAAAACAACTACCAATTAAAAAAAAAAGAATTCTCACATTAGTTGACCTTGACTCCAACATAGATTTTTTTATAAAGAATACAGTACTTGTCAAATGAAATTAGAGCACACATAGTTTCAAACAAAATGAGTTTCACAATTGAGGAAAAACCAGATATCTAAGATAGAAACTCTACGAAAACAACTCAAATGTATTTTGAGTTATATCCGGAAAGTCAGCAGCCGCATAGAATATTATTTAATTTCTTGTTTAAGAACAATATTTATAATAAAATATGTATAAAAAATATAATATAACAAATGACTGAAACCATCTTCTTGAGCATGTATGTCGGTTTAAATTGGTGACATTCTAATAGATCTGATTTGTGTAATGATAACTGAAAAAATTAGCTCCGAATATTTGATCATTACAAATTCCAGCACATACCGAAAATAAATTTGCGGCCTGACTTCCCTTAGGTGCCCAGGGTTATTTTGTCTGCTAATATGATCATTATTTCTATTGAAGACGCCACAGTTTTAAAAAGCACTTTCGCCAGTCCAAATAATGGTTTTCAAAAAATCCACACTAGTCTGTGCCACACTCACATATGACGAAACTTAGTAAGTTGATTTTGAACGGTTGTTATAGCAATAAAATGTTCCTATTTTTTAATGTCAAATTTATGAAATTTTGTTTTACCTCTGACAATTAGTAATTTCTTATACCAATCGATATCCATAATTTTTCTTGGGTTTTCGAAAAGCACCTAACTCAGCCAAACGTTAATCATAAGTGTCAGAGAAGTGTTCTATGCGGTTGTTGCCTTTCCTAATATAACTCAAAATACATTTGAGCTCTTTTCGTAGAGCTTCTATCAAATTTGTAATAAACTTTTCTTCAGATATCTCGTTTTTCTTCAATTGTGAAACTCATTGCGTGTCAAATTATGTGTACTCTAATTTATTTTTACAAGTACTGACATGTTAATAAATTAAAATTCTTCGACGGAATCAAGGCCAACTAAGGTGACTTTTTTTATTTAAATATTTGTGCTTTAATTTTTATGAATGTAACTAATCTAAAATAGTGGTCCTATAGTTAAAGAAAATGGCAATAAAAGTGTTTCTGGTTTTGGTTTTGTTGTCAAATAACCCTACAATAAAATAAAAACCAAATCTCCATTTTTTTGTTTTTTGGATTTCGTCAGAAGTATTAGAAAATTAGTTGGTGGTTTATTTTATGTTGTATTTGTTGTTTTTCATTTTTTTATCTTAAAGCCATAATTAGAGTTATTTAGTATATTTGAGAACACATGCAGAACCATAAAGCACTTGTACATCTCCTTGTAAAACCCCTTGGATGTATAGTTCCTCTGTCTGTAAATTTGTAATTCAGAACTTATGTTAATATATTTTTTTATTACCCAGCTATGATTTCGGTTATGGCAACTTTTGTTTGTGGAATTTGTTACAGCACCTACATAAACAACGGCAAGGCATTCAACACGATTTGGACTTCTGTTAGTTTATTTGCAATAATGTCATTAAAGTATTTTGTCATGTGTGTTAAGCTAGCAGAGCCATTTCATAACGCCCAAATGGGACCTACTCCAGAATTTATTGCTAATTTATTGCTAATTTATTACACACAAATTAAATTTATTGCTCCCACCCCTCCCGAGAAACAGTGGCTATGCTAACTTTAGACTAAAGTTAGCATAGCCATATTCTATATCTCCGGAACGAACAGCGCTACCGAGGTGATGTTGGTGGCGTATTTTATTGCTAATTAATTGCTATCGAATGGCACTAGAGCAAATAACCAAAAAATACCCCTTTATCCCCTACTGAATTTCTCACCCCCCGACAATTACGGAAAAATTTCATTTCAATATTTTGTGTTGTTTAAAATCAGTAGACTTTTAATTGCTAATTAATTGCTGAAGTTTTACCATCATTACGATTTCATTCCTCCAACCCCTTCCGAGAAACTGTGGGGACGCCAACTTTAGAATAAAGTTAGCATAGCCACATCTATATCTCCGGAACGAACAGTGCTACCGGGGTGATCTTGGAGGCGTATTTTATTGCTAATTAATTGCTATCGAATAGTACCAGGGCGAATACCCAAAACCTACCCCTTCATCCCCTACTCATGTTCTCACCCCCTGACAAGTAACAACAATATTTATGTCAATGTATTTTGCTATTAAAATCAGTAGACTTTTAATTGTTAATTAATTGCTAAAGGTCTACCTTCGTTACGATTTATTGGTCCAACCCCTTGAGAGCCAACTTTAGACTAAAGTTAGCATAGCCATATTCTATATCTCCGGAACGAACAGCGCTACCGAGGTGATCTTGGTGGCGTATTTTATTGCTAATTAATTGCTGTCAAATGGCACTAGAGCAAATAACCAAAAAATACCCCTCCCTTCATTCCCTACTGAATTTCTCACCCCCCGACAATACAGAAAAAATTTTATTTCAAAATTTTATGTTGTATAAAATCAGTAGACTTTTAATTGCTGAAGTTTTACCCTTATTACGATTTCATTCCTCCAACCCCTTCCAAGAAAGTGAGGACACGCCAACTTTAGACTAAAATTAGCATAGCCACATCTATATCTCCGGAACGAACAGTGCTCCCGGGTTGATCTTGGGGGCGTATTTTATTGCTAATTAATTGCTATCGAATGGCATCAGTGCAAATATCCAAAAACTACCCCTTCATCTCCGACTGAATTTCTCACCCCCTGACAAAAAACAAAAATTTTATTTCAATGTTTTTCGTTGTAAACTTCAGTAGACTTTTATTTGCTAATTAATTGCTGAAGCTGTTCTTTCGTTACGATTTTTTTTCTGAGATACTGTGGTTATACCAACTTTAGACTAAATTTAGCATAGCCATATCTATATCTCCGGAACAAATGTCGTTATCGGTATGGTCTTGGGGGCGTATTTTATTGCTAATTAATTACTATCGAATGGCACTAGAGCAAATACCCAGAAACAATCCCTTCATCCCCTACTCAATTTATTACCCCCTGATAATTAACAACAATATTTATTTCAATGTTTTTCTTTGTTAAAATCAGTAGAGTTTTAATTGCTAATTAATTGCTAAAGTTCTACCCTCGTTACGAGTTCATTCGTTCAACCCCTTCCATGAAACTGAGGACACGCCAACTT
The DNA here is from genome assembly GCA_034190945.1 of Octodonta nipae. Taxonomy (NCBI): domain Eukaryota; kingdom Metazoa; phylum Arthropoda; class Insecta; order Coleoptera; family Chrysomelidae; genus Octodonta; species Octodonta nipae. The sequence continues at coordinate 101,750,228 of CM067216.1, read as the reverse complement.
TAGACTAAAGTTAGCATAGCCACATCTATATCTCTGGAACGAACAGTGCTCCCGGGTTGATCTTGGGGGCGTATTTTATTGCTAATTAATTGCTATCGAATGGCATCAGTGCAAATATCCAAAAACTACCCCTTCATCTCCGACTGAATTTCTCACCCCCTGACAAAAAACAAAAATTTTATTTCAATGTTTTTCGTTGTTAAGTTCAGTAGAATTTTATTTGCTAATTAATTGCTCAAGCTCTTCTTTCGTTACGATTTTTTTTCTGAGATACTGTGGTTATGCGAACTTTAGACTAAATTTAGCATAGCCATATCTATATCTACGAAACATATGTCGTTATCGGTATCGTCTTGGGGGCGTATTTTATTGCTAATTAATTGCTATCGAATGGCACCAGACCAATAACCCAAAGCTACCCCTTCATCCCCTACTCAATTTCTCACCCCCTGACAGTAACAAAAATATTTAATTCAATGTTTTTCGTTATTAAAATCAACAGACTTTTAATTGTTAATTAATTGCTGAAGGCCTACCTTCCTTACGATTTTATTGGTCCAACCCCTTGCGACAAATTGTGGCTATGCCATCTTTAGACTAAAGTTAGCATAGCCATGTCCATATCTCTGGAACGAAGTTCGTTATCGGTATGGTCTTGGGGGCGTATTTTATTGCTAATTAATTGCTATCGAATGGCACCAGACCAACAACCCACCCTCTGACAAGTAACCAAAATATTTATTTCAATGTTCTTCGTTATTAAAATCAGTAGACTGTATATGATTAGGAAAATAAAACTATACTTATTAATTATAGATATAATTATAGGATGGTTGTCGAGTAATACGTATCCATGAATGTTCTCAAATTATACATTACCCTACTTATTTTTTCGGAATCCCGTTTATGGTAATTTTTCCTCTAGCCTTACTGCAATTGGAACTTTGTTGTTATAATCGATATTCAAGATTGAATTTAGAATTTGTGCCATTCTTATTTATTTTTAGTCAGTTTATTTCAAAAAATTTCATTTAGATACTACCAAGCCTGGCTTTTAAATTTCCTATACAAATGGCCTACATACATGTAACAAAATGCTATTTCAAAAGAAACTGCACAAAGTATACGAATGGTGCTATTGGTTACTCCATGTAAGTAACATAATATAGGTACCAAACAATACTACGCAATGTAGGAAGATACCTATAAGAAATAAAAACTTTATTATAATTTCGGCAGTGCTAAGACACACCAAAACATCATTTATTTAACGTTATTTAAAAATATACTATTAAGATAAAGTTTAAAACATTTAAATCACTTATCGTTAATATACCGGTACAAATCAGAACGTTTGACAACCTTGTAAAAGACTCGATCTAATATTGGGAATTTACATTACTGCGAAAAAATATTAAGTGTCTCTCCGAAAAATAGGTCAAAATTATCGATACACAGGTGGATTCAACTTAAAAGTTAACTAACTGAGTCATTATTCACCTTATTATCATTATTCACCTTATTATGCATGTTGTATTTTCCGACAATTGTAGTTAACTTTCAATAAATTGTTTTATGTAAAGTATTTGGGACAGTCTATTTTCTGATCTGAAAATATGTAAAACACTTTCCAATTTATGAAGAATTAAAAATAAAATCTGAAAGTATTTTAAAAACGAAAATATATAGGAAAGACTATTGATGATAATGCTGTAATTTGAGTATTTATTTACCAACTTTTCTTAGAAGGATTATTTGTGGCAGTTCTTCCGTCGGCAGATGGTGCATAAAAAATATTCATAGAAACATGAATAGTGGTAGTATTTTATCCTTAAATATATTAAGTTCAGCAGTACGTCAACAAATGCGTGCATATTATGTTAAATTATTTTCAGTATTATTAAAATTTTACAAGAACAATCGAACATGATATTAATCGTGATTGATCTGTATTGTAACAGAAGAAATATCCATGTTAAATATACACATACTGAATAATATAAGTAAGGATTTTACCAAACTGAAATTAAGTAATTGAAGTTAAAGGTTTTAATTGATTTGCTCATTTCTTATTTTGTTGTATTGCTGAAGTCCGAAAGATATAAAACACGCATTTAAGGCAAAATCTAAGCTCTACTGAAATGAGATAGAGTGTGTCTAAAAATAAAACGAAGTTAGTTTTCAATTCTCGATAAGTATTCTACTTTAATTGATAATCTGTCATACACATAAAAAACAATGTCATATTTTTAACTGTTTTTTTAAATTAATAATTGATTTCAACAAATAGAGTAATATAGTTTGGTATAGAAAAAATCTTACAATTAGTTAGTTTCTTTTATTGAAGGAATTTGATTTAATTATCTGTTTCAACATCTGATTTGTGATAAAGTTTATGTAGAATTCAGTTTAGTAACTTAATCTTTGGATTTGGGAATTTTTAGTTAAGGTTTTTTACTAAAATACAAACATTTTCGATGAATCAATTCGATCAAATATCTGACTTGTTAGGATGTTATTAACTGTAATTTGGTGAAATTTTTTAATACCGCTTATTGAAATATTAAACTCCACGACACATGATAGTTCGTATTAGTTGTGGTGAAGTAGACCTTCTATCTCCTAACATATTCAAGTAGAGCCAAAAATTAACAAAAAAATTAATATGAGTTGTCTCCGTTTGTTCAGTATGATTAGCATCTGATATTTATACTATTTATTATAAATAAACAATCAAACTTCGAAAACTTGTCTCTTTACCTAGGTATATGCTAACCATATATTGACCAAATACCTATACGCTGAGTAGTTTTCAATTGTTGAGGTTAGCTAAGATAATAATATTCATAGTTTAAAAAATTCACATTCAAGCATTTTCTTGTTATTTTCACAACTATATCCCAGACTGCTTCAAATCAAAATAAAATACAACCTTTCTAGATGTCATTATTTAATTGGCGTTTAAATAACTAATTGTTGATGTTCATCATAACTAAAACAAACAGTAGAAAAACACTTTCAATGAACTAATCTCACTCAATTATACATTCTTAAACATTACTAAGTACAAAGGTAGTCTTGTCTTAAAATGCATATATAGCACCGTATAAAGTTTTACAATTTATATTTAAAAAAGAACCGACTTCAACTGGCTTAAAACAAAAACCGTTTAGAAACCGTGTGAAATTAATAACTATTTTCTGACATACATTCTATTTTATCTGATTTACGGTACAATTCTATTGATTATGTTAGCGAATTCTTATCTCTCCCTCTCCCTCTAATTTCTATTTTTTTATATTATCCACAATTTTTTTTACCTTATTTAAGAATAGTCTATTCTTTGAAACGTTTGGTTTTCCTTCAATATACGTCGTTTTATTTCGATTGTGGTGTTATTGCCCAAAAAAACATAAAAGTAATCATAGTTACATTGATATTAATTCTTTATAACTGACATTCACAGACTCTATGCTGAAGAAAACAAAATTTGATAACCAAAATACGTATTTACTAAATTGTTCACAAGTGTTCAATTTCAATTTCTTTAGTATTTAAAACGAAACTTCCGAGTCCGATTCGGTGAATTTAGTGGACCTTGCACGCTTGCACCCAAAAAACTATCCACTCCCTGCAAAACAATAATAAGAACGTTTCAAGCCATTCTTCGGTTTCCCCGAACGAACAGCGTTGCCGAACTGAACTTGCATACTATTAAAATAGGATAAAGGTAATTAGTTCACAATAACAAAAGATTGTTCATAAACAATAAATATTCGTAATTTTCTCTTTAAAAAGTGTATTAAACTAGTTGAGACGCTATTTTATAATTAACATTAATTCCATTCAATTTCTCTCATGGGTTCCAATATTAACAATTTTAAATGAATGATACATTTCTTAATTAATCTGTACTTCTTTGTTTGATATAACAGTGAATAATTTATGTGCTTGAAAAATATATCATACAGTGTTGAAGGTCTGTAAAACCGCAGGTTCCAGCTCAAGTTTAATTATTTTCATTCTTTCCTAATAGTATGTCGGATGTTTTTTCATTATTGAAAATATACTTTAATGTTTAATAATTGTTCTTTTTTATTCTTTATATATCTTGCATCTCAATACTTCTAGGTTTTACTACTTTCCTAATAGTATGTCGGATGTTTTTTCATTATTGAAAATATAATTTACAGGTTCTTTTTTACTTCTTTACTATATCTTGCAGATGTTTTAGACAAATGTTAAGAGTATATTTATCAACCTATGACCTAGCCTCATTAAATTGATGGTATGCATACTGTCCTCTCTGGATACATAAATGTCCTCAAATAATAAATTTAAACATGTTCCATACCGTTTAATGCAGTTTACTCATAAATTTCTTACAAGGTCAGAACTGTATTAAGACCTGTTGTTATGTTCATATCAGAACCTTTGTTTAGAATAATACTTAAATGGCTGCAACGGACGAAGTTCTTTCCAGTCTCAAAGCTATTTGACTTACCCTGTCCCCCAAAACATACAAATGTATCGAAAAATACAAGTATGAAATGTAACAAAGGTAGACCTTCAGCAATTAGTTAGCAATTAAATGTATTACAACGAAAACATTCAAAATAAATATTTTTGGTAATTGTCAGGGGGTGAGAAATTGAGTAGGGAATGAAGGGGTAGAGTGAGTTACTGTTCTTATTGTACGAAGATCACCCCAATAGATATAGCTATGGTCACTTTAGTTTAAAGTTGGCATAGCCAGTTTCATGGAAGGGGTCCTCGTAACGAGGGTAGAACTGCAATAATAAGCAATTAAAACTCTACTGATTTTAACAAAGAAAAACATTGAAATAAATATTGTTGTTAATTATCAGGGGGTAATAAATTGAGTAGGGGATGAAGGACTGTTTCTGGGTATTTGCCAGTGCCATTCATAGTAATTAATTAGCAATAAAATACGCCCCAAGACCATGATGTTACCTTTGCAATAAATAATCGTATTCAGCAATTAGGCACTGAAGTTTACAACGCTTTATTTAAAAGTGCACTTGCCATTCGATAGCAATTAAAAAAATAGGCAACAAATATAGATGTGGCTATAACTTTATAATATAACATTAAAACTCTCTCCGTATGATGTTGACTAGGGAATCTCTAGGCCAGAAAAGCCACCAAGATGAGCATATCTATGGTCTCCTCTTTACGTAACGAAGGTAGACCTTTAGCACAGTCTCTGATTTTAATTCTATTCTTGTCAGGGGGTGTATCTTACTTTCGATAGCTGCAAATCAGAGTAGCACTTCACTATGCTAGTTACAGAATACTTTAGACTAAAGATATGTTACGTTACAGGAGTAGGTCACATGAAATGGCTCTGCTAGCATGCCTATAGTAAATGAAGTTTACCTCAGATAATGGCGTCACATCGTATGCAAAATTATTCTCTTTTTCTGGGAAGTCTATTGAAATAACTGTTCTAATCGAATGTATTCCATAGAGTTGTGGAAATTTTTCGGTCAAACCTGTACTAGGGTTTTGGACACAAAATCTGGGAACTGTATAAACTACTTTTTCATGTGATACAATGCTTTTAGACAATATCTCTGGTCTTACTGAAGTTGAGGATACTTGGAGAGTCCACAGGATTTCCAGCCGCCCATGCCCTTACCAGTAGTGTTGACATCTTTGGGTGCTTCCAACACAGAATGATGTTACTTTGCAATAGTCACATTGATAACTTATAAATAGTTGATGTACTTCCTAGTGAGTGACCAGTGTATCTTAATACTTCACGTTACTGAAATAGGACAAAAATATTTTCACTAGACATTTCTCACTCATTCACTGAACTTGAACATAGTTAAAAATGAACTGAAATACGAAATAGAAAAAATATTTTCAGACATTTCTCACTCATTCATGTAACATGTTAAAAATGAAGTTGACTAAAATGGTCCTGAAATATACGGATATCCCTGACAAGAATCATTTAAAATATTTTGCCACATTTTAAAGACAAAAAATCGTATAATATTACATAACTATTTCATAAAGTACTACAGGGAAAAATATTATTACATAATTAATATCTGAAATACTTTTTTATTGGGAATATACGAATATTTCCGAAAGATGAATTTTGACGTTTTTCTATCCCCCACCCACTCCCACGTAAGAAACTGTAAGACACAATTTCATATTCATATTATTTAGGATAACAAAAACGTTAACGCCCAAATTTTGAGGCATTAATTTTAATAATAAGTGGTCTATCATCATGAATTTAGAATTGTTTTACTTTACACGCATGTTTCACTCCACTCTTCTAAACAATATATCTGAAAAATATAAGCAATACATATTTTCGAAGGAAATTAAATTATCTACAAAAAAGATCTGATAACAAATTTTCAAACTGTTTCCACATAATTATTGATCTCTTTTTACAATTTAATTTTTCACCGTTGGAATCTTGGATCAGATAAACCAATCTGTGTGTAAAGGGGAATGAAATATGGTTTTGAAGGATATTATATGCTCTACAAAAAAGATCTCATTGTGTGTATAGAACTCATTAAAATAAGCCAAAAAGTCCCTATTAACATGTGCCCTAAAACGCACCTTTTGGAATTTATATGCACTTTAAAGACCTCAAACAAAACTGTTTGTTTTCTAATCACCACTTTTACTAATAAAAGACTGCAAAGCTCAATTGGCGGTTTATTAATAACTAAAGTTGTTAAGCGTTGTGGCAACGTCAGTCTTTTATTTTCATAGTAAACACATTTTTGTAATTTATGACCTAATAACTTAAAAAGCAGAGTAGTTATCAAGCTCAATATACTCGAAAACCATTGAAAATATCGATTTGGACAAACAATATTTTTTACATAAAATTGATAAGATTTTCTAAACCCGGAGAGAAAATTGTAAAAAAAATATATAAAAAAATACGGTCTATGAACCCTAAATAGGACGCTAATGATTTACATACGGAGTAGCACATGTTATTTAACGAAAAAAGATATGTGAGACCCATGCTTTTTTATAATTATTTTAGACCGGTGTGTAAATAAAAAACAACAAAAAAACAGTTTTGTTTGAGCCCTTTGAAGGGCATATAATTTCCTAACGGTGCGTTTTAGGGCACATGTTAATAGAGACTCTTGGCTTATTTTAATGAGTTCAATGCACAGCAGAAGTTTGGGACCCTGTGTTAGAAACACCCTATATAATTAATTTAATATTGTTAATGTTATAACTATATTATATTTGAAAAAGCTTATCAAGTATATCGTAAATTTTTCTATAGACATTGATAATATATAATGGGCAAATAATATTTAAACAAAATCTTGCGTAAAATCAAATACCCACCTACCCCCATTATAAGATATTAGCAGACACCCACCCACCCTAAAATATCTTATGTAATTTGTGGATGTTCCCTTTACTGATTTCAAATCAAGCATAAAATAGTGTGTGATAAACAGACGACGATTTCATTAATACAAATTTACTTATTTACTAGTTTTTAATACAACAAATGTCAGTATTGTTACATTCTAAACGGCTTTGGTTAGATAAAAATAAGGTTGTTTTCATTTTATTTAATTTTACGACAATTCCAGGGATCCTATTTCTCAGCAATGTTTGTCGACGTGCAGCGTAGTACAAAAAAACCTTCCTTAAAAATTCCATCCGGTGAGCGAACTGTTTTATATTTTGTCTAGTCAATACCTACGTCTATAAGTAATTTATCACGTTGATAACGAATGGCGGAAGCCGCTACTTTGTGATATTCGATCATTATTATGGATGAAATTAAATATTTTGTAATAATATCACTTATATGTTACTACTATATTTTAAACACAATATAAATTAATAAAGTAAAAAAACAATGTGCGTTTCTGAATAAAGAATATATAGCGTGCGACAGGAAACTGGCTATTTGAAAAAGTCATATAATATGTTGCTGTTTACATCTTACATCTAATTGATCATTAAGGGATTTTGGCTTTAGCATTAAATAATAGGTTAGATAAATTAATTTGCGGTTTAAAAGTAACTCTAATATTTTGTCTAGATAAAATTCTAGATATTCTCTCTTACAGTTCCAAAATATATAAGTGATCCTAATTTTACTGGTTGTTCAGAGTATTTAATAAGGGGGTAAATTAAGTAATTTACAAAATGTTGTTCTTTTCCTAACATAAGGTTATTAGTTATTTTTATTTCCGTTATTATAACCTCTCGACCTAATAACATTAAGATCAATTTCTAAATAATTTTTTGACAATGGTAATGTAAAAGCTCTTTGTATCATGGATTTATATGGTGTTAATTTTAGAGAAGTAGGACTAACCGAGGATTTTTTAATAGTGGGATCGGGGTTTTCGGTTTTCTATAAATATTAAAGGTATGTTGTTGTCTTTATTTGTGAGAGTAGGGTCTAAGAAATTTAAACAGCAATCTTTTCCAGTTTCTAAAGAAAACCTTATATCTAGATGGATATTATTTAAAAAGGACAAAAAAAATTGTCTACTTGTGAAATATGTTGGTATGTCATTCAACATATCTATACCTGAAAGTGATATGATTTCTGACAACATTAGATGAGGTAATTGTTTCTCTAAATGAAAATTTTTGCAAACAAAGAGCTAAGAGGAGATCTTATACTTAAACCATTCTTCCGTGAACACCTTTTTCTTTGTTAAATATGCAGTAATTTTGGCTAATACATAACTGCAAAGGCTCTTTTTACATCATTTTTTTATTACTGAATTAATATTAGTATTGTTCGGGATATTGACTTATTAAAGTAAGACAATGTGTTGTAGAGATGCTTGGAAATATATTTGTGACATGAAAAGAAACTAGAATTCATTTTTAAGAGATTGTATGTTCAGTGATTAGCTTGGACAGTTCTAATGAATTTTTCATTATAAGGAGCTTTAAAACGATTTGAATTCTGAATTGAAATAAATACTTGGTCTTGATCTTTCTTTCCATTTTGCAGCATTAAAATGTATTTACAATTGCCCGCGTTACTAAAATTTATTTATTTATTTATAAGATTGTTATTAGTGAAATGAAAAAAAAAGATGTGCTAAAATATAAAGAAGTCCCGTTTTAAACTTTGTATATTATGTGCACAATTTCTAATAGTTGCAATTTTAAATCATATTTAGCAGCTCGTATACATTTTATTTTCAACGGATATATTAAATATTTCTCCTAATAGTAGACTGATACACAGGGAGTCGGAGTAGGATTAACAACTATAAAATGTATATCATTTTACAGAGTTACAAAAATCTGGTCTATTCCCCGTCTTGCATTAAATTTGTGTTCTCTTATTGAAACCTTTCTGCAAATCAGAGTAGTATATTCTTCATGTCCTTGATATCCACGTAACTATGTCGGTTTTTATATGTGTACTAAAGTGCCAAATTTGAAAAAATATCTTAAGGCATTCCCCACACATGCACGAAATATTTCAAGAAGTGAATTCACTAAAATGTTACTGAAATTATTACGAATATGCAAGAATTTCATAAATTATTTAAAAAATTCAGAAATATTTCACAATATTTCATGAATACCTTAAAAATAATTTTTCTCGAACATATTAGTTTTTTTGAAAACATTTTAGAAATATTTCAAACTCTTGAAATAAGTAATGATTAATTACAGAATTAATTCCTATAATAATAGAGACAAACGTTATAAAATATTTCAAAAGGCTTTTTATGGATAATATACGAATATTTAAGAAAAATTTGCATGCTTACTTCATTATTATTTCAAGTTTAAAGTTAGTGCTCTTTATAAGTACATATTAGATGAACGAGGATTTAAGAATACTAACGGTATAGCCCAGTGGTCGAAATTCGACCAGAATTCATTAAAATTTTGTGTTTGAACTTTGAAGATTATTGAGATTTTTTGTCAAGGGTTATATATCTATAAGAAATAAAGTCGAGGCGCAATTATACAAGTAGGCAAGACCTTTAGCTATCCTCATTATTTCATTTGGATTAAATTTAGATACATAATTGACGTAATTATATTTAATTTGTGTATATTATTTTCGGTTTATTTTTATATAAATATGTCCTATACATTACCAATGTAATAGTGTCTATGAAACATGCTCGAAATAATTATCGGACCTAAAGAAAACATAAAACCATTTCATATATAGAGATGACAAACAACTCAATGAAAACTCTAATCTTTAATGTCTTTTTTATTGTCTTCTGATTGATGATTTGTTACAACACACCTTCGAACTTTTGTGAAAATAATATTAGGTTAACGATATTATTATAATCACAACAAAAATTTACAAAAAATAATTTATACGAAAATTAATAGTAGTTTTCTGAAAAACCAATACTGTTCCACAACACTGACTATTTTCCTATTGAACAATAGGCAACTTCAGACACTGGACAGTAAAAGATGGTCATCACTTGATGATATGATAGAGCGTTACCCAGTCACTGCCATGTGTAGTCATTTGAGAACTAATCTAACATCAATGTTTACTCAGTGGTTTGACCACAGACTGCCGCCATGATAGAGCGATTTGTAGGTTACCAACTTTAACGTCAGCTATGTTATTAATTAACTATAAGTTACCCAAATTGTTAGAAAACTGGTAGATCATGTATCCAAAACTGAATAATTTAAAAGAGCGAACCTACCCAAAACTAACTTTTAACGAAATACATGTATTAAATATATTTACAATTAAAATTTTTCAGTATGTTTTCAATATCAGATTCATTTTAAAATTATATTAAATAATATTTTTGATTGGAAAATAATAATTACAGTAGGTATTCTGAAAGTGTATTTACGTGAGTATAATTGAAATTAGAATCTTTATTCAGACATTTCACAGCTACGATTTCAACTCGTAAGAAGAAAATGCAAGAAACTAACTCAGAAGTTTGTAAAAACGTGAAGTACTATTATGTTATAAATAATTACAATACGTAAGTAAATATTGATAAACCTTAAATTACAATATATCTTACGATTCAGTATATTTTTATTAATGTGAGTTAAACACCCATACCTAGTAACCCATGATGATTTCCATTTTGTATAGAACATATAAAGACGTAAGAATCACCCATTGTTAATTAATATTAGGTAAATACACTTTTGACATTTTTTTTCTTTCAAATCTAATAGAAATCTTGAAAATAGATTAACCACATTTCTGAGTGATTGAAATGTCAAAATTTAAATTAAATCGCCATTTGGCCATGAATATCAGGATTGCCAGATGAACCAATTTATCGTAGAAGACATTCATATTCTAGACTTGTTACTTTTGGATTTTATACCTACTACCTACAACTACTCATATGTGCGTACCTGCTACACACAGAAAATCTGTCCAGCTATTTGAATGTTCAAAAAAAAAAAAATTCCTAGAATATGATCTTCGTGCCATCTATCTGATCTAATTGTGAATCTAAACCACCCATTCCCCCTCAAACACATAAAAAATTTCATTAAAATCAGTGCAGCAATTTAGGAGTTCAAGAAACCGATTGCTGCGCCACCTACCTGGTCCAATTGTGAATATAAGCTATCCGGGGACCCACACAAACACACACAAGGTATTTCATGAAAAGCCGTCCAGTCGATTAGGAAGAGTTAAACACAGTTCTTAGTAAGACCATTTTGTCAAGTCGGAAATGAGCTTATGAGCCTCAAAATTAAGAACAAATCTTCGTAAATTATAGCTAAGAACCACCTCGATCACCTCTGCTTTCATTTCCGAAAATCCCATTAAAATTGGTCCATTCGTTTAGGAGCTACGGTGCCACATACAGATACACAGATACATAGATAAACAGATACACACCTTAAACTTATAACACCACGCTTATTGCGTCGGGGTGTAAAAAGAATGTAAAAAAATGTAGAAGGTTAAAATTAATATAATATTATGAGATATAAATTTTTCAAGTGAAACATAATTCTGATTTTAGCTAATTAACCATATTTACAATGCACTGAAAGTTGCAAGCATGCGAGAGCCCAATAACCCTAAATAATTATGTAATATAATTTTTCGTGGGTTGTATTTCAATAGCAAAACTTTAGGGAATTGTCAAAATTTGTTAGTTTTACCTTTAATTTAGTTTGTCTTTCACATTTCAGATAATCCACCTTTACAGTTTTCTGTTCAAGCAATCTGGAGGCACTGTTTCTATTATTTGGTTGGCATTGACAGTGTGGACGTAAATAATATTTTTTATTCTATTTGATTTTATTTAATGAATGAACCAATATTAAAAATAAATTATAGCACTGAAGGTCGTCGGTAATTACTATTTATTTTTTCCTATTTATATGCAGGTATTGTGAACTGTAATTCCAGTTAAAAGCTTGGATCAAGTTGGTTTCGCCCATTTTATATTATATTCAGTTTTGTGAACGTATCTTGTAATAAACTATTAATATTTTTAGCATTGTGTGCTCATTTTCTTAAAACCCCTGGATGTCAGAATTTTAATTATTTGATATCAATCAAGCACTTAAATATCTATTATATATTTTCTAGATTTCGTTTCCTTGAATGAAGAGCAGCTGATGAAAACTATTTATAATTTTTTATCTTGAGGTTCAGTAAAAATATTGATAAACCTGAATAATGCTTGCGATTTTCCAGTAAATGTAACTTACGAAAATATGTACTCCTTAAAATGAATTTATATAAACTTGAGTCGACTGATACTCATACTGTGATAAATAAAGGTCTTCTGAAGAAGTTCGTATTTTTTAAGGTATTATTCAAAGACCAGTTGAAATCTGTGAATAATCTGTCAAAAAATTAAAATATCACTTGAGGGAGTATTAGCGGAACATCATACAATGCAATAATGCTCCCGTACAGTTTTCATATTTTAATAAACGCATGCAGCACAAAAACAAAATTAGATAGAAGTGTAATTAATATAACTAAAAATGCAAAATGTGGTTAATAAATTCATTTATTTTTGCATCAGGATAATATATAAAAAGTGTTTTGTTAATGCATCGAACATAAGTTGAATATAAATGAAACCTATTTTGCCGAGTATTAAAAAAAATAACAGACCGAATTTCCAAGTCTTCATAATAAACATCATATCGCCACTAGATACCTACCTATATTTTTCTCAGTCAATGAATAGTGACTTTTTTAAAAATTTGTTTGATAATCAACAAATTCTTTTCATATTGACCAGCTATTGTATTCACACTAAATTGGTTAAATAACAATTAGCCCTGACTATAATACGCATTTACAAAAATAAGAGTTTCCCATTTTGTTATTTAACGATTTTATTCCATTCCCATACATTAATATCAAATAAAAATACATTTTTAGCAAAAAAATTTCTTCTTACGACGCCCTTCATGTATTCGTTATTTCAATTAATATATACCTCTGAAACCAAGTTCTTACTGATTTCAAAATTTAGTTGCCTTTCCTCATTCACAAAATAAAATTCTTTATAAAAACTACATAATGCCAAACACTAAATTCATTTAAATAGCAAGACAACTATTTTTATAGAATATTTTACGGCAGTACTTAATTTAAAAAAAATACTGATTGATATTTCATAATTTGTTCTGTTAAAAGAATGAGAAAGATATCCGTACCAAATATTTAAAACAAATTATACATCTCCATTGACGATTTTTGTTTACACCTACCAACTAAACAATTTCACGAAATGATTGCCTAGACTACATATTTATTCAGATCTGCTTTTACAAAGTCATTCTTGGAGATACCCTTTCCGCGAACTTCTAAATGCGTTTTATTCCACAATTGCCTAATTATAACCGGCCAATACCTCAGCATGTAAGTATCTACTACCCCAGCTGACTATTACGATATTGCCTTAAAGGATCTTTGAAACTAATTTATAGTGTTAACTTAAAACTCACTCATTAAATTTTTGTCCAATTAAAAATTTTTACTATGTAACAATAAATACACTTTGATATGGCAAAATATATGCTCAAAACTGTATATTTTTATTAATCTATTATGCAATAAATCTATAAATTCATAATTTACTTATTTGTATTGGTTTTAACTTACAAAGACAACAACTAATAAGTAACACAAATTCCAAGTTCTCAAACTCGCCTTTTACAAACTAATATTTTTATTCAATGAATATGACATGGTATCGCCATCTGTTATTCCTATTTATATTACATATTAAAGTCCTCAATATATGCAAGATATAAATTTATTGAAACTGTCCTTAAAATATGCGTAATATAACTACTTTCGAAATGTCCTCAAAGTATGCGTTAGACATGTAACAGTTTGGGGACCGTCCCCAAAGTATACAAATGTCCCCGAAGTATACTATAATCTGAAATTTTGTCCTCAAACTATGCGTCCCACATGTATATATATATATATATATATATATATATATATGGGGTTGATGATTTATTCCGGTGTACATCCGTTCGTCTGTATTCATTTGAAAAATCACTTGACGTTTCGCCAAAATCATATTTGGCTTTCTCAAAAGATACTAAGTAACTGAAGAATTTCTGGTTCTTGATCACAATTTATACCCCAAACAACAATCGGAAAATTGCTAGGGAACCCAAAGGATAAAATGCCTTTAGAGAACCATGGAGTTAACAGCATTTCATGTGGAGACTATTCCAAGTTATACGTCGGCCAAACAAACAGGCGAATATCCGCCCGTCGAGACGAACACAAACTATACATAAAGAACAAACAGACCACCTCTACTTTATTCAGACACGAACAAGAAACCGGGCATAAAATAGAGTTTAATACTTGTAAAGAAATCGCCAATGTCGAAAACTACAAAATCAGAACAATACGAGAAGCGATTGAAATTGAAACCCGAGATACCATAAACAAGAGAGACGAAGCTTTAAAATTATCACCATTTTGGAAAGCAGTAATCTCATATCAAAATAACCATACAACAAAACCAGCAATAAACCCAAATAATCCGATTACCCAAATTACCGACAAAAGCCATAAACACCGTAATTGCACTTTAATTGACCATCAGTTAACCCAACCTAACAAACAAGATAAAGTACCTGAGAGATTAAGTACTAATGAGGGCTCACAGGGCAGGTATAAATTGAGATCAAGAACCAGAAATTCTTCAGTTACTTAGTATCTTTTGAGAAAGCCAAATATGATTTTGGCGAAACGTCAAGTGATTTTTCAAACGAATACAGACGAACGGATGTACACCGGAATAAATCATCAACCACATATTTCCATCCGTGAAACAGTATACACAAACATATATATGTATGTATATATATTACGTGATAAAACCTTCCACGGTCTGTAAACCAAAATGAACTTATAATCCGCCACTTTTTGCTTAAAAGCAAGGTCCCTTTATTCTTGACTATATCGAAAATTGTTATGAATATTCGGTACCAAATTTAAAGTAAAACAAATGAGTTTTCAATAATTAAGTAGGAATATTTGTATGAGTTGTACGTTGTAACGACTTCAATATGGATAATTGTTATGATTTTTTTTAGTCAAGATTGCTGAATCCTCATTTGATTGCATACATTTGGCAAAATAAGTTTTAACTGAAAATTTCTTGCACTTACCATAGGAAGTTGGTAAAGTCTTGACTATTGAGTAAATTGTCACGTTGTATAAGGTGCTCTTAGGTTTGAATGTCTACAGTGTATTGTTATTGACTTCTAAGAATGGTAAAACAATTTATTAGTTAGCTTCTGCTAATCTTTGGAAACACTTTCTGGATTCCAAATTTTGGTGTGATTTTTCAAAGAATTATTCTTATATCTTGCATGAAATGACTTCTTATGGGAGGTGATATTATGGTCAGGTTGCGTTCTTACTTACATTCCCATATTAGTATATAGGCTATGGGTGTTCTAGCGCAAAATCGACCAAAAATACATGTAATTTCCCATAAGAGATTCTAAGGTTAAAATTAGCGAAAATTTACCTCGATGACTTCGACGATCGCCAACGTGAGCGAGCCTGATTTTGTGGTTTAGAGGCGAGAAACGGCGTAATTAGCGCCATTTTGGGGTGTAAATGTCATATTTAGGGGTGTTTTCATCATATTTAAGGCCGTTTTGGCATTAGGCGGGGGTGAAATTCAATTGAGGGTATCATTTGTTCCGCGAACGTGGGGGCCGCGTTCTTGGACTATAGCGGACTATGGGGGGCTCCGACTACAGGTGTGGGGGCTGAAGGGGGTCCGACTAGGAGCTGTGGGGGCTGAAGGGGGCTCCGACTAGGAGCTATGGGGGCTGAAGGGGGACCGCGATTTAGGTTATGTTAGTGACAGCTGTCGAGGGAGCGGGCCGCGATTTAGGTTATGTTAGTGATGGCTGTCAACGAAGGGGGGCCGCGATTTAGGTTATGTTAGTGCCGGCTGTCAACGAAGGGGGCCCGCGATTTATATTATGTTAGAAGAGTGACGGTAGTCGGGGGACCGCGACTTAGGGTATATTAGAGGTTCGCGGGGTTTGCTTGGTTGCGGTGCCATCTTGCGGCGTGGGTGTTGCGTGTATCGCAGGGGTGCGCGCCATCTGTTGATGGTTGTGGTTAGAAAGAAAAAAAGCTGTGGTAGGGTTTTGAGCCCGAGACTCTCGCATGGGAGTGATTGTTCTGAGCATCTAAGCTATATAGATATTAATATAAGAGTTTCTTCGGGAGAATAGGTATCTGAGTGTTGAAGGTAAATTTTTAATATTCAATAATTCAATCAATAGAGTATGCTATTATGTTGTATGTATGCTTGACATGTGTAGTGATGTTGGCAAAGTGAAAGACTTGCACAGTGATGTTATATAACTAAAAGGCATGCGCAGTGATGTTGTGTGAGTGTAAACATGCGCAGTGATGTTATGTGACTGTTAGACATGTGCAGTGATGTTATGTAACTGTTAGACAGGTGCAGTGATGTTCTGTGAGTGATAGACTTGAGCAGTGATGATGCGCGAGTGTTAGACATGCGCAGTGATGTTATGTCACTGTTAGAACTGTGCAGTAATGTTGTGTGACTGTTAGACATGTGCAGTGATGTTGTGTGAGTGATAGACTTGCAAAAAGGTTAAATTGTATATGAAAACGTATACAAATAAGCTATCGCCCCATAAATGAACAGAAATTTTGGCGGGAAGCTTAAAATTATGTACCAAAACGGTATTTAGATGTAGGTTATCAGAGTAGCGGTTTAACAGAGATTCAACTATCAAAAAAGATAGTTGATATCTTATAGAAGGAATGCAAGGAACAGTATAGAAGAAATGGGATAGTGGGAAACGAGATTATAGGCAACGAGATTGCTGGAACAGGATAGAGGAAACATATATGCTTGAAGTTGGTTGGCAGAACGTCGGAAACGAAGATGGTTGTTGGAACGATATAGCGGAGCGGGATGTTTGAAGTTGGTTGACTGAATGCTGGAAATTGGAATGGTATGAATGACCTAGTGGGATCGGGAACAAAATAGCTGGAACAGAATAGTGGAAAGGAGCGCGCATCATGGTTGGACCAGAGACGATACAAATGGGTTGGAGCCACTACAAAAGCTAGAAACAGCCCGTAAAAACGACTGGAACCGTAGAAATCGCTGTAGGAAATGGTTGGAGCCACTACAAATGCTAGAAACGGCCCATAGAAACGGCTGCTGGAAATGGTTGGAGCTACTACAAACGCTAGAAACGGCTAGAACCGTAGAAATCGCTGCTGGAAATGGTTGGAACCTCTACAAATGCTACAAATGGTTCGTGGAAACAACTGGAACCGTAGAAACGGATGGTAGAATGGTTGAAGCCACTACAAAAACTAGAAATGACCCGTAGAAACGACTAGAACCTTAGAAATGGCTGGTTGGAGCCGCTACAAAAGCTAGAAATGTCCCGCAGAAATGACTAGAAACTTAGAAATCCCTGGTAGAAAGGGTTAGAGCCACTACAAAAGCTAGAAATGTCTCGTAGAAACGACTAGAAACTTAGAAATCGCTGCTGGAAATGGTTGGAACCTCTACAAATGCTACGAACGGTCCGTGGAAACAACTGGAACCATAGAAACGGATGGTAGAATGGTTGGAGCCACTACAAAAGCTAGGAATGTCCCGTAGAAACGACTAGAAACTTAGAAATCCCTGGTAGAAAAGGTTAGAGCCACTACAAAAGCTAGAAATGTCCCGTAGAAACGACTAGAAACTTAGAAATCTCTGGTAGAAATGGTTGGTACCTCTACAAAAGCTAGAAATGTCCCGCAGAAACGACAAGAAACTTAGAAATCCCTGGTAGAAATGGTTGGTACCTCTACAAAAGCTAGAAACGTCTCGTAGACACGACTAGAACCTTAGAAATCGCTGCTAGAAGTTGTTGGGAACGCTATAAAAGCTAGAAACGTCCCGTAGAAACGATTGGGACAGTAGAAACGGCTGGTAGAATGATTGGCGCCACTACAAAAGCTAGAAACGACTGGGACAGTAGAAATGGTTGGTAGAATGGTTGGAGCCACTACAAAAGCTAGGAATGTCCCGTAGAAACGACTAGAAACTTAGAAATCTCTGGTAGAAATGGTTGGTACCTCTACAAAAGCTAGAAATGTCCCGCAGAAACGACAAGAAACTTAGAAATCCCTGGTAGAAATGGTTCGTACCTCTACAAAAGCTATAAACGTCTCGTAGACACGACTAGAACGTTAGAAATCGCTGCTAGAAGTTGTTGGAAACGCTATAAAAGCTAGAAACGTCCCGTAGAAACGATTGGGACAGTAGAAACGGCTGGTAGAATGATTGGCGCCACTACAAAAGCTAGAAACGACTGGGACAGTAGAAGTGGTTGGTAGAATGGTTGGAGCCGCTACGAAAACTAGAAACGTCCCGTAAAAACAACTGAGGCAGTAGAAACGGCTGGTAGAATGGTTGGAGGCACTACAAAAGCTAGAAAAGTTCCGTAGAAACGACTGGGACAGTAGAAACGGCTGGTAGAAATGGTTGGAGACGCTACAAAAGCTAGAAACTTCCTGTAGAAACTACTGAGCCAGTAGAAACGGCTGGTAGAAATGGTTGAAGCCCTACAAAAGCTAGAAACGTCCCATACAAGTCATACAAATGTTGGAAATGGTAGGTTAGTTGGAAACGGGCAACAAATGCTAGAAACGGTAGGAAAGTTGAAGCAGGGACGTTAGAAAGGTCATAATGAGAATGCTGAGAACGACGTAATAGAAAGTAGAAAATGAGAGGTTGGTTGGATCAGGAATGTTGGAAAAGACATAAAGTCGGATTGTTAGAACATGCGCTGTAGAGTTGTGAGGGGAATGTGAGAAACAGGATGGTAGCAATTCGAATTCTAGAAACGTGAATGCAGGATGTTTGAATAGAAATATCTGAAACAATCAGACTGAAGGGTAGTCAGCAGCAACTGTTACTAGATTGTTAGAAGGATAAAAAGTTCGAATGTTGAGAAAATTGTTGGGAATGGCGGGATTTCTATTGAATGATTAGAAGATTGCATCGAAAGAATTACTAGTCAACCACAACTAAAAAGTGTTATTCAATTAATAGTTTTGTCACAGAATTTGTCACTGGAGATCACTACTAGACACAGACGCAACTGTCGTGAACTACAATCAAATCAGTGTTATCAAAATGATATAGGGCTCAAAGTGATAAAGAGTGTCCTGGGATAGATGGCTGGAACAAAGATTACAAATTCAAGATGGTGGAATTCTTGTTGCTAGGTTCAGGAAGGTAATATTCTAAATTTTATTTGAATCGGATTAAAACATAATCTGAAACAATCAGACTGAAGGGTAGTCAGCAGCAACTGTTACTAGATTGTTAGAAGGATAAAAAGTTCGAATGTTGAGAAAATTGTTGGGAATGGCGGGATTTCTATTGAATGATTAGAAGATTGCATCGAAAGAATTACTAGTCAACCACAACTAAAAAGTGTTATTCAATTAATAGTTTTGTCACAGAATTTGTCACTGGAGATCACTACTAGACACAGACGCAACTGTCGTGAACTACAATCAAATCAGTGTTATCAAAATGATATAGGGCTCAAAGTGATAAAGAGTGTCCTGGGATAGATGGCTGGAACAGAGATTACAAATTCAAGATGGTGGAATTCTTGTTGCTAGGTTCAGGGAGGTAATATTCTAAATTTTATTTGAATCGGATTAAAACATAATACCTTCTAAACTGACGCAGATATATCATAATATATTATATGTTGCTTGTTTGAAAATAATTCTAATTACAAGACATTGTTTTACTACCAAAAGTACTTCTGATTAGAACATTATTATCTCTCTCTCTCTCTCTCTCTCTAGCTTCATTTATTAAAGAAAGAGATCGGAAATCTGATAAGAACGCCCTGTAAACAGGGCCTTCCGGTCATGACGTCATCACTGTCATTGGTTGGTTTATTAGAACACTACCTGATAAGCATTAGTATGTTTACCTTATATATTTATAATAAATACATATATATCTATTTAAAAGTTTCCTCAGTGGAATTTAATACGTTGCAAGTATCTTTATAATAGTTATCATAATGAACTAAAGTAGATAAAAGGAACAACTCACCCAAGTGGAAATTTTCAGAAATATGCCAATGTCCCCGCAAACAGAATCTGATCTCCTTTATCCAGAACTTTGTAAGCTACACTCTCAGTGACAGGTTTATCGGTGGACCAGCTGCTAAGCATCAGTATATGTAATTTATGTTTATAAAGAATAAAGAAAAAATAATATCTTACATATGATCGATTGGATGTCTTTTAGAAAGCTACTACGCTGGACGCCAAAGAAAATCACTCGACATAAGAGATAACAAATGAGTGCGTAAGATTTTATAATACTAACCATAAAGAGTTCTATTCCACACGGCTCAGGAGGCTGAACTCAAGGTGCGTTTGTTTTTTTATAGTGGAACATCCCCTAAAGGCTTATATAACCACTGTTTGGCTTCAGGAATAGTGACATTGAACATAAACATCGTATTTATTTTACTATGTAGAATAACATTAATATTTCATATGTTTGATGACTAAATCTATATTTCACATATGTGATGACATAATCTATATTTGAAATGAGGTAACTTAATCTATATAATTGAATAATGACCCCAAGGTAGAGTCTCAACAGTGCCTGGGATCAGATATCGTTTATCATCATATGGGCTTAGAGCAATTTTCTGCTACACTATCGAGTGGACTAGATGTTTGGATGATTTTATTAGGTTCTGCTGTACAGTTTTAGCCTTCCATTCCTCAACACATTCTTCATAATCATGAAAATCAATATTTGTTTTCACGAGAGATTTCTTGACACCTTTAGCTTTCTTACTTATCCCATAATTTTTAATAATCACGTTAATTTCATCAGAATCATATCCATCCTCCACACATCTTAGTCGTCTCTTAGCAATCTCGCTATCTCTATGAAATAGTTTGAGGGCATATAATTTTGATCGAAGCCCAATATAATCTATTAATGGAATTCCGTTGTTTTCGTCCTTCATTAAACCAAGCACCTTTTTATTAACCAGTAGGATGTTATAAATATTGTTCGGAGCATAATCAGATGTGTCAAAATGTTTCAAGCAGTCTCTCTTCATGATCTCATATATATCACAATTCCTAATCTCCACCAATAAGCTGTCTGTATCGTGATATAATATACAGCATTCACCTCCACAAGCTTCCTTTAGGTATCCATAATAGAATTCATAGATCGTTGTCTTGGCGAGATCAAGGATGGCTTGACCAACATAAATCGGTTTGTTGAGATACACCTGCTGGTTCCGCATCTCTATTGCTACTAGATTCTCGTTGAAAACGGTACTATTTTTAAATTCTGGCATGGAGATGAATGCTTCAGCTCATATCTTCCGCTCCATTCCGTGAGGAGGTGAACATTTACCCTCTTCCGAACATTCTCCATGGTCTTGCCTAAATGAAACGAATATGTAGTATCCAATATCAAAGTGATAAATTACTTACCGAAAACAGCATTGTTCATCAATTTGAACAAATTCTTCTCAAAATCATTAGTTGCCTGTTTCCTGAGATTTGTGTTTAGGTCAATATAGGACTTGAGCCATGGAGATTGCTTGAACTCTAGGACCCGGTGAATCTTCTTTATGACTATTCCATAAGCTACAGCTTGCTTCAGCGTTCTATAATGAATGACATACTGGTGTTTATCATAAAGAGTCGCCATCAATTTAGTGGTTTCTCTAGCTGTTTTTGGAGGCTTGCCCTGTTTTTGGATTAATATGTTCTATACAGAACGGCAGATCTTTGTTTTGATCATGAAGATGTTTCGGGTATGCAAGATCAACCTCTAAAATATATCCAACATTATTATCATCTGGGATGGATGAGATATCAATGTTCTGATTAGTCCACTTGAACCCTCCATAAGGTAGATGTTGACTCATAGCGTACCCATATTGGTTATTAATATCGAAGTACATAAGAAACGTTTTAGGTTTCGATGGATCATAATTATTGACGTACTGATTGTTAGCCGTAGCCCGTCTTTTTGAGCATATTTGGCTAAGACCACCTCTTATACCTCGCTCGAAGAAGAGAAACATGTCAGGATCAGTAAGCAGCTCCAGATCTTGATTAGTATATTTCAACATAGCATCCCATGTGAAGCCAGGTAAAATATAATAATGAGCCGGATCCAAACCATAAGTCTTCAGGCAGCTAGTACGAAATTGTTCGAAAACATCCGCTAAAAGCAGTATGTCCGTCTTCATATAGAGATCGACGTATTCGCCAATGTTTTGACATCGAAAAGTGCTCCAAACTTGTTGAGCCCGACTATAAAGACGTCGAGGGAAGGGTTTATCCTCCAAGTTGTTGTAGAATTTCTCTATTGGCGGTAATATTTCCTCATCAAATCGAGCAAATGAATCAATGTAGTCATAAGGCATCACTCCTTTCATCGTTAGTAATTTGAAATGATCCACAGGCAGAAAAGGAAACTGTGATTTCAAATTAGGAAACTCTTTCATATATGATGCCAACATGCCAAGTGATGAATTCATGAATCTGAAGGAATCAATGAAGCGGAATTGGATTGGATAACCATCGATATGTTTTGTAAATGAAATATACTTCTTTTTGGTGACTGGAAGTAAGTCGATCGATCCCTTCATTCGTGTGGCAATATCCGTAATGATAAAATGTGCATCATATCCGCTGAGATTATGAAAAACTATAGGAATTACGTGACTATCTTTATAGTTTACGTTACATCCCTCATGTGCAGCCCCTCTATAGTTGTTTTTCTGGTATAAGATGATTGTGATCGCGAACACGCTTATCTTGAGGTGAAAAGGACTTCTCACAGATATGACAGTGTGTTGCTCTCCGGAACTCAAGTTACTGGGTATATGTCATTTGCATATCATAAGCACACCAGAATACCGGAGCCATATCTTCAGCCATTTCAGCTATTTGGTCAGCAAACCACAGCATACAGTCCTCTCCACGATAAGATCGATAAAACGAGAGAGTATCATCATAGGAACATTTCAAGTAGTATCCAACAGCAGCTGGAATGTGTTGCTGTGGTTCCTTAGGGTTATTAGTCTGCTGGAGAACTGACTCTAAATCAGCGTAAACAATGAACGGAGCCTTTTCCTTATTCTTATGATTTTTAAATCTCAAAATATTTTTCCCCTCCGCAGGCATCTTTATAGCTGTTTTGCTAATTTCTCTTCAGAATAGAAATAATGAAGACATCTATCACAGAAATGCTTCTTAAATTTATGCTTACTGAGTTGGTGAGATAAGAGTCGAGACATGCTCTTTATCCATACGAAATGATATTTTGTAAGTATATCTTCATACGTGTCTTGTATCATTAGTACATTTACATGCTTTACCTGCTTGTCTCGTGTTAGGTAGGTTGGTAAAATTATATAACCTTTCTTTTCTTTATGTAGAATATAAACATTTACAGAAATAGTATTTTGCTTTTCGAAATTGAGTATTTGTTTCATCGTCATGGGAAACTGGATTCCTTTTAGCTTCAACACCTCGGAGTAGTGAGGCTATTTGGAAGTGCGTTGAGGATCTTTTTCAGCGGGACACAAAGCTGAAACAATACTCCATGCAAAGCAAGCATTGTCTTCATTCTTTACATTTATGCAAGCCTTTTTTCTCGCAATTTGAGGTGGCAGCTCTATATATGATGATCCAAGTTGAGGGGTGAATTTGTTGATGTTGACACCCAAGTTTACCACATTCTTTAATGCCCAGCCACTATCGCGTTCTTGAAATTCGTCCAGTTCATTCATGATTGGAAGAGTAACCTTTTCATCAAACCATTCATCTAGGTTAGTATTCTTGTAAATAGGAGAGTTTGATGTGGTAAAGTACTTGTACTCGCTCTGCACACTATCTCCCTTTACCATAATGAATTCACCACAAAAGGTTACGTTTACTTTAATAGCATCATCATGTTTTAAAGCGTTTTTAACTCTCCGCTTAAAGAGCGCTTTGCAATCCCCAAGAATGATGAGGGTTCCTTATGTTTGAGGTTTGATAATACCCCAGTTCGAATCCTGCTTTGAAATGCAGACGTCAAATCCTCCCAGCAAACTCGATCTCGAGCAGTTTCCTTCCGGGATTTGATTCCTGCCCCCAGCTTTTGTGCTGCTTTAAACTGCTTCCTGAGAGTCTTGATGTTCCTTAGACAAGCCTCCAAATGCTGTTGTTCTCCGGCAATCTTTGTGTTCTTTATAGCCTTGCTAATTCTGCGAACACTGAGAGCACATTCACGCAAACCTCGTCGAACAACTTCCTCGTCATATTTTGATTCCAGCAGCCCCAAAATTATTGCAATGCGGCGAACTAGATCCGCAAAGAATGACATACTGAAAGGAAATTTTCAAAAATGTAGCATCTGATGAATAAATAATATTATGAGGGAAAATATTAATCACACTATTAAATATTGATATTAAATAAATTGATAAATTCTTGGAAAAAAAACTTTTTAATAGATAGAGTATGATAAAAATATAAAACGCATATTCTTCAAATTTAGTGTTTAAAATTGATAGCTTATTTTACCTACAATTGAGTTAATAAAAAATTTGACTTACATTTAGAAAATAGTATACGTCTTTACTCTTCAATGATATGAAATAAACTGATAATTTAGACATCGGCGAAATTCAATTAACAAAAAACATTTAAAATTACTCTATCTTTCTTTCTCTCTCTCTCTCTCTCCGCATCTAATTATAGCAAGTTCTAGTCACTGTAATAAAATATTTGAATGCAACAATAGTCTTTGATAAATATTAGCTGATAAAGATTCGGAGTACTACTAAGCAACAACGGATATCAATCAGCTGGTAGAGATAAATATGATATGTATGCGAATAAATTTATATCTCTATTTACAAATATTTTAAGAAACAACAAAATAGATAGAATAAAGTTAAATTATTAGAATAAAACCTGTTAAAATTCATCTATAACCCTCAAAATTTAATTAACTACCAAAAATGTCTTGAAAACCTATCATTAAAGACATATTAGAAATGCATGACAGAACATACTAAAGTACATCTATAACCCTCAAACATCTGATCAAACTACTAAAGAATTTTCTTGAAACCTACCATTAAAACTAAAAACATATTTGTAAATTGAGAACAGAATCTTTAACTTTAATAATTTAGTGTTCCTAGACTCTAGTAATTTTTGGAAATGACTATTAATTTTGAGAGGTGGGTATAAAATATTATCAAAAATTTGGAACTAGAACATTGAATTGAATATCGTTCAGAAAATAGTGGATTTGGTAAAGAACATACTGCAAACTTATAAAGAATCTAAACAATCCTAATAATTTTTTAAAGACACATACAAAATATTAGAAGCAAATTACCAAAATTTAGAAATAGAACATTGAATTGAAAAGCAGTCAGAAAATATTCAATTCGAAAAACATTCTCTATTAATTTCAAATATTTTGAAGGGCAGTCGCAAAATACTAAAAGCAAATTATCATAAATGAAATTAAGTAAATACTCACATAATATTTTTTGAACAACACACACTATCACTAGATACACTTAAGAAGTAATCTCTTTGAAAGTTGAATTAGCAGTTATTTCACACAGCACAAACACAATCACTGTAGTTGATATGTGATCTCTTGGAGAGTCGAATTAACAATGAAATAAAAATTCGCAATTATTTTATTGATCAGCTTCGAACTACGTCATTTGCGTATAACGAAATTTCCGTTAGTTCTAGAAAAACAACTTATTAATGCTTATCATATGGGAACTTCCTGCAAAAGTTTATTGCTGCAAACAACATGATAACCTTATCAAACCACAGCTTCCTGTAAATTTATTTAGCTCGTTTCAATTAGGGTAACAAGATATCACAGTTTCCTTTCACTGCGGTCATCATTTCCGGTTTGCGGAAGATATCTAACATACCAATGTGAATTTATTATCAGGAATTTTTAAATAATTACGGATTAATGATTTATATTATTCTTCGATTTTATTAACATTATTTTTAAATAAATACAGATTCATGATTTGAGAATTTATTATCATTATTATTATCACTGCGCTTACTAACGCTGGATTCTTTTAAACAGGATATTGTGACAGGATCACTTGTCATTGTTGTGGCTTAGAGCTCAAGAATCTCTTACCTTATGATGATATTACAGAACTTCATAAAAACGGTTCAGCTAAATGTTTATTGCTTAACTAATGAAATGTCAATTGTTTTTGTACCAAGTAGGTACTTTGCCAGTTGCTCTGCCGCTCACTGAAAATAGATAATTGTTGTATATGTAGACGGAAAATTGCTGGATATTCAAAAATATATGTATGCTAAAAATAAAAAACAAAGTTACCAATATGGTTGTTTTATTTAAGCATATGATATTAGAATATATAATCGAGAAACAATATACCAATGTGCTATTATTCAAACACTCTATTTTTTTTATTGATCTTTTGTTAGGTATCATTGGAAATCTCCAAGGCAACTTTTCTATATTATTAACCGAGCTGGAATTATTCCATGACTCAAGACAATGAAGCTGATTTCTCACCTCTATCGCACCATTTTAAATTTCTAAGTCGGAAGTTGAGAGCTTTACCTACAAGGTGTGACACATTTCTTAAACAAGTTAGGTTATCTCTTAGGTCGACTGATTTTCTTTGGCGTCCAGCGTAGTAGCTTTCTAAAAGACATCCAATCGATCATATGTAAGATATTATTTTTTCTTTATTCTTTATAAACATAAATTACATATACTGATGCTTAGCAGGTAGTCCATCATAAATCTGTCACTGAAGTGTAGCTTACAACTTACAACGTTCTGGATAAAGGAGATCAGATTCTGTTTGCGGTGACATTGGCATATTTCTGAAAATTTCCACTTGAGTGAGTTGTTCCTTTTATCTACTTTAGTTCTTATGATAACTATTATAAGATACTTGCAAGGTATTAAATCCACTGAGGAAACTTTTAAATGGAATGTATGTATTCTGTATAAGCATATAAGATAAACAAACTGATGGTTAGCAGGTAGTGTGCTAATAAACCAGCCAATGACATGATGACGTCATGACCGGAGGGCGTTCTATCAGATTTCCGATCTCTTTCTTTAATAAATGAAGCTAGAGAGAGAGAGAGATAATAATGTTCTAATCAGAAGTACTTTTGGTAGTAAAACAATGTCTTGTAATTAGAATTATTTTCAAACAAGCAACATATAATATATTATGATATATCTGCGTCAGTTTTAGAAGGTATTATGTTTTAATCCGATTCAAATAAAATTTAGAATATTACCTTCCTGAACCTAGCAACAAGAATTCCACCATCTTGAATTTGTAATCTTTGTTCCAGCCATCTATCCCAGGACACTCTTTATCACTTTGAGCCCTATATCATTTTGATAACACTGATTTGATTGTAGTTCACGACAGTTGCGTCGTCTGTGTCTAGTAGTGATCTCCAGTGACAAATTCTGTGACAAAATATTTTGAATAACACTTTTTAGTTGTGGTTGACTAGTAATTCTTTCGATGCAATCTTCTAATCATTCAATAGAAATCCCGCCATTCCCAACAATTTTCTCAACATTCGAACTTTTTATCCTTCTAACAATCTAGTAACAGTTGCTGCTGACTACCCTTCAGTCTGATTGTTTCAGATATTTCTATTCAAACATCCTGCATTCACGTTTCTAGAATTCGAATTCCTACCATCCTGTTTCTCACATTCCCCTCACAACTCACCAGCGCATGTTCTAACAATCCGACTTTATGTCTTTTCCAACTTCCTGATCCAACCACCCTCTCATTTCCTACTTTCTATTACGTCGTTCTCAGCATTCTCATTATGACCTTTCTAACGTCCCTGCTTCAACTTTCCTACCGTTTCTAGCATTTGTTGCCCGTTTCCAACTAACCTACCATTTCCACATTTGTATGACTTGTATGGGACGTTTCTAGCTTTTGTAGGGCTTCAACCATTTCTACCAGCCGTTTCTACGGCTCAGTATTTTCTACGGGAGTTTCTAGCTTTTGTAGCGTCTCCAACCATTTCTACCAGCCGTTTCTACTGTCTCAGTCGTTTCTATACGGAACTTTTCTAGCTTTTGTAGTGTCCTCAACCATTTTACCCAGCGCGTTTCTACTGCCTCAGTTGTTTTTACGGGACGTTTCTAGTTTTTCGTAGCGGCTCCAACCATTTCTACTGTCCCATTCGTTTCTAGCTTTTGTAGTGGCGCCATCTTCTACCAGCCGTTTCTACTGTCCCAATCGTTTCTACGGGACGTTTCTAGCTTTTATAGCGTTCCAACAACTTCTAGCAGCGATTTCTAAGGTTCTAGTCGTGTCTACGAGACGATTCTAGCTTTTGTAGAGGTACCAACCATTTCTACCAGGGATTTCTAAGTTTCTTGTCGTTTCTGCGGGACATTTCTAGCTTTTGTAGAGGTACCAACCATTTCTACCAGAGATTTCTAAGTTTCTAGTCGTTTCTACTACGGGACATTCCTAGCTTTTGTAGTGGCTCCAACCATTCTACCACCATTTCTACTGTCCGTCGTTTTTTTCTAGCTTTTGTAGTGGCGCCAATCATTCTACCAGCCGTTTCTACTGTCCCAATCGTTTTTCGGGAGGCGTTTCTAGCTTTTATAGCGTTTCCAACAACATCTAGCAGCGATTTCTAAGTTCTAGTCGTGTCTACGAGACGTTTCTCTAGCTTTTGTAGAGGTACCAACCATTTTCTACCAGGGATTTTCTAAGTTTCTTGTCGTTTCTGCGGGACATTTCTACCTTTTGTAGTGGCTCCAACCATTCTACCATCCGTTTTCTATGGTTCCAGTTGTTTCCCACGGACCGTTCGAAGCATTTGTAGAGGTTCCAACCATTTCCAGCAGCGATTTCTAAGTTTCTAGTCGTTTCTACGGACATTCTAGCTTTTGTAGTGGCTACCAACCTATCTACGCATCCGTTTCTTGGCTTCTTTCTATGATTCCAGTTGTTTCCACGGACCGTTCGTAGCATTTGTAGAGGTTCCAACCATTTCCAGCAGCGATTTCTAAGTTTCTAGTCGTTTCTACGGACATTTCTAGCTTTTGTAGTGGCTCTAACCCTTTCTACCAGGGATTTCTAAGTTTTAGTCGTTTCTGCGGGACATTTCTAGCTTTTGTAGCGGCTCCAACCAGCCATTCTAAGGTTCTAGTCGTTTCTACGGGTCATTCTAGTTTTTTGTAGTGGCTTCACATTCTAACCATCCGTCTCTACGTTCCAGTGTTTCCACGAACGTTTGTAGCATGTAGAAGGTTCCAACCATTTCCAGCAGCGATTTCTACGGTCTAGTCGTTTCTAGCGTTTGTAGTAGCTCCAACCATTTCCAGCAGCCGTTTCTATGGGCCGTTTCTAGCATTTGTAGTGGCTCCAACCATTCTTACACGATTTCTACGTTCCAGTCGTTTTACGGGCTGTTTCTAGCTTTTGTAGTGGCTCCAACCCATTTGTTTCGTCTCTGGTCCAACCATCCTGCGCGCTCCTTTCCACTATTCTGTTCCAGCTATTTTGTTCCCGATCCCACTAGGTCATTCATACCATT
The DNA here is from genome assembly GCA_034190945.1 of Octodonta nipae. Lineage (NCBI taxonomy): Eukaryota > Metazoa > Arthropoda > Insecta > Coleoptera > Chrysomelidae > Octodonta > Octodonta nipae. Next base: position 101,720,014 of record CM067216.1, on the reverse strand, counting down.
CCAATTTCCAGCATTCAGTCCACCAACTTCAAACATCCCGCTCCGCTATATCGTTCCACACAACCATTTTCGTTTCCGACGTTCTGCCAACCAACTTCAAGCATATATGTTTCCTCTATCCTGTTCCAGCAATCTCGTTGCCTATGATCTCGTTTCCCACTATCCCCATTTCTTCTATACTGTTCCTTGCATTCCTTCTATAAGATATCAACTATCATTTTTGATAGTTGAATCTCTGTTAAACCGCCACTCTGATAACCTACATCTAAATACCGTTTGGTACATAATTTTAAGCTTCCCGCCAAAATTCTGTTCATTTATGGGGCGATAGCTTATTTGTATACGTTTTCATATACAATTTAACCTTTTGCAAGTCTATCACTCACACAACATCACTGCACATGTCTAATAGTCACACAACATTACTGCACAGTTCTAACAGTCACATAACATCACTGCGCATGTCTATCACTCGCGCATCATCACTGCGCAAGTCTATCACTCACAGAACATCACTGCACCTGTCTAACAGTTACATAATCATCCTGCACATGTCTAACAGTCACATAAGATCACTGCGCATGTTTACACCTCACACAACATCACTGCGCATGCCTTTTAGTTATATAACATCACTGTGCAAGTCTTTCACTTTGCCAACATCACTACAACATGTCAAGGCATACATACAACATAATAGCATACTCTATTGATTGAATTTCAACATATTAAAAATTTACCTTCAACACTCAGATACCTATTCTCCCGAAGAAACTCTTATATTAATATCTATATAGTTAGATGCTCAGAACAATCACTCCCTGCGAGAGTCTCGGGCTCAAAACCTACCACAGCTTTTTTTCTCTATAAAACACAAACCATCAACAGATGCGCGCACCCCTTCGATACACGCAACACCCACGCCGGCAAGATGGCACCGCAACCAAGCAAAC